>JAKSZP010010518.1:0-391680 GCA_022478985.1 Massospora cicadina | reverse complement strand
AGGCCACATGATAATTACAGACAAGGAGAAGATTATTTTAGAGTGCTTCACCCCAACTTTGATAAGTTTGAGGAGATTCTTGGGGACGTGTACGTTCCTTAATAAATTCACGCCAAATCTTTTTTGAAGTGGTGGCGCCCTTGTATAAGGCGAGTGGGGAAAAGTTCTCCAATGGTTTCCTGTCTTGCAGGATGCCTTCCAAGCGGTAAAGTACACCTTGTTGTCCACGTCCATCCTTCGTCATGTAGATCTAGAAAAAGAAAGCATTGTGGCTATTGATGCCTCCAACTTTGCCATAGCGTCTGCCTTATTAGAAGTAGGTGAGGATGGAATAGAGCATCTGGTGGGATACTTTTCCAGGAAAATGTCTCTACCAGAGTTAAACTACGCCGTTTATGATAAAGAGTTATTAGCAGTGGTTGAGGCGCTTACCTATTAGCATCATCACTTACATTGCTCCTCCCAACCATTCCACATTCATACAGACCAACATGCCTTGTTGTACTACTACGCACCTCATGTCATGACTCCACGGCAAACCCGCTGGCATGAGACCATGGTCTAATTTGTTTTTTCTTATGAATTTACAAAGTCCAATAAGAATAGTTTGGCAGATGCTTTGAGCCAAAACCCTGCACTAGCCCCCAATTTTAAAGAGGTAAAGGTACATAACACCCACTTGGTGATTTCTCCTGTTAAGATTGTGTTTTGACGACCTTATCCCTTGGCCCACGGGCCAGCGCTTGCTCCTCTAAAAATGCGGATGAATATGGTATGTTCATAAAGGTAGTCATTTCACAGCCTTTGTCGGCCAGTATACTATGGCCCTTACCAAGAGCAGGCTAAATCAGGAGGACATTACCAGGGGTTATACGTGAAGGATGAGATGGTGTGGTTCCAGGGGCGCCTATGGGTTCCTGCCAGACCACTTTTCCTGGAAATCATCTGGGACCAACATGATAAAATCACTGTTGGCCATCCTGGGAAGGCGAAGGCTCTGGAGCTAATTCGCTGCACTTACAATTGGAAGGGGTTAGCCGCACAGGTGGGCAGGTATTGTAAGAGTTTCCTGGTCTGCAATCAATTGAAGCCAAATTGCCAGCCACTAGCAGGGTTTTTGGTACCAGTTCAAAAGGCTGAAGGGCCTTTGACTTCTTTATCAGTATAATTATTGTGGAATTATCTTATCTGAAGGCTATGAGGCCATCATGGTAGTGGTGGATCAGTTTACAAAGTTCTCCCACTTTATTCTCTGAAGAACCACGGTAACTGTGGCTGGAATGGATAGGCTCTTCGTCTCTCACATGTTTGCTCTTCATGGGGTCTCCCAAGAAATAATTAGCGATTGGAGTCCCCAGTTTACCTCTGGCTTTTGGAGAGAGTTGTGCAAGACTCTTCAGATTCTCCCAAGCCGTTTGACTGCCTATCACCCCCAATCAGATGGGCAGACTGAATGAGTGAACCAGTTATTGGAACAGTTCCTGCGGTGTGAAACCACCTCAGACCATTCATATTGGGTTTCTCATCTCTCCATGGCCCAATTCAGCTATAACAATGCCCAACATGCATCAGTTGGTTGTTCCCCCTTCTTCGCCAACTATGGATTCAACCCCGCCTTCAACATAGAGCCTAGTTGTGGATTCAAGGCGGAAGAGGTGGTGGACTTTTCAAAAACGATCAAGAAAGTCACCAGTGTTAAGCACGACTTGGATGCAGCTATGCAAGCTTATAAGGAGAATGTGGACAGGAAAAGAAAAATAGGTCCTGCATATAAGGAAGGGGATTTCGTGGTACTGGATGCAAAAACATCTTAATCAAGCAACCATGCAATAAACTGGGACCAAAGATGATTGGGCCTTGCCAAGTTTTCAAAAAAGTGTGCCATGCCTCATACCAGTTGAATCTCCCCCCTCATTTCAGATCTTTTCAGTCTTTCATGAAAGTAGGCTTCTGTTGTTTGAGGGCCCCCCACCAGAGAATCCATAGGCTTATCTCGTAAATGGGGCTCCAGAGTGGTACATGTAGGAGATCATAGCATATGCCGAGTAAGAAGAAGGCTTGAGTACCTTGTATCCTGGAATGTATTTGATTTAGTGGAGAACAGTTGGGTATTAGCGCATGACTGCGCCCATTCCCAAGACCTGATTAAAATTTTCCACGATTGTTTACCTAGGCTGCAGGACCTCAGTTTAAGCAAACCATTGCCGCTATAAGTTGGCCTCAGCCACAAGAACTTTCACTAGTGAAAGCCCTTGGAAAGGGTGGAGCCTAAAAGAATGAGAGGGTGATGTCATGCTTGATGACATGTTTGAGGGAACCAACTGTAAGGATAAAGCTGTCATCAGGAGGCTAAAAAGGTCAAGTTAGCAGGCCTTCCTTACCTCAAACATGCCCTGGACCAATGTTGGGTTTAGGAGAATTATACCCAGGTTGGTTATGGGAATATGAGTGATGCTTGTCTCTTCGTTACAGCAAGGGCGTTAAAGCGCACCAGTTATATCGTGAATAATGACGGTTCAATTCAGTTGCTCATTGAACATGGTCTAAAACCTGTTCAATTTTTATTATTGCAAAATTTGGTCATCTTTGCCTGAAATCATTAAACTTAAGTTCATTTAAGTTTGAGCTACAGTACCCTGGCCAATGGTAGGGTGCATCTTTTAAGTCGCTTAGGCTTAGCACCATTTCCCCAATTTACAATTCACCCCCTATGTTTAAATATGTTTCTATGAGACAAGCTTTTCTCATTGGTCAACTTCCTATTAATAAATCTCCAAATGAGTCTACATTTTTTGAATATGGTTCCTTGAGTAAACCTATGCGTGGACCTCCTCAAGGAGGTCTCTAACAGCGTTGGTCAGTATATTTAACTAAGTTATTTTCCATATCTGGTGCACCGCTGGGCCGCCCTGGTCCCCTCCAGACCAAATCACCCAAGCACTCCTGCACCAATCTTCTCTTGGTTTTAGACTCCCCGTTGGGGTCCAACCAAGTTTTTGTTATTTGTATGCTATATCCTACTATATAACTCATTGTACACTCTTGCCCTGGTCCTTTTTGCTCTGGCATTCTCCGTGGTGCCCTGTTGACCATCTTGTTAAAGACTAGTTCCCTGGCAGTATGGCTGTGCATCTTGCATCACCTCGCTGGAAATGAAAGAGTTACAGACACTCTCCTTACAAAGCCCCTAGGCCTTAAGGAAACCATTTCTCACTGGTACAGTTGTCATCAATTCTTTTTTCTTTATTTCCACTTAAACAACCAATTCTCAACCAAAAGATTTACTTTTATTAATTTTTATAAGTGTTTGCCACCTCAACAACCCTGAACCATATTCCTTGGGTTGCATCACAATTGAGCCCTATTGGCCATTCTCATCAAGCTGCTCCCGCCTTTGTCAAATAAGAGTATCACATGAATGTCTTGTTGAGGATATCCCTTAGCGCTGGCGCTCTCTGGTGTCAAGCTGTGTTAATGATGTAGGAGATCTTTTCTCCCTGTTGGGCGAGATTTCATAACCTTGCTAGCTGATCTATTACTTGTAATGGTCAATGATTATATATGGATCTTCTAAGGTTAGAAATTGCAAGATTTGAATGTCAATGGTTGCAATTCCATTAATATGCAGTTCTCCTAATCAGGTCAATAGCGAGATAATTATTTAAATATATATTTAAGTAATTGTCCTTTTTGGAGGCTTCACCATTTGCTGACAAGTTGCCAGGAAGCCGTTAATTCTGAAGGCTTTTACTCACCTCATGAATGACAATGCATTTGGCCTTTTTAGGTAATCTTTAAAGTGAGGCCGCCCCCAATGGACTTCACTTTAGAGTTTTATCCTGAACTTTGAGTTCGTTTCAATAAAGGCTGCTATCTACTAGACTTGTTATACTTTAATATAATTAGATATAGTATTTTAAATATTTGAGCAGGTTAGTTTGGCGCAAATGGTGGTACAATAGGAAGTGAGGAAGGGGTTGACGTCCTGAGATCCTTTGGGGTGGTGATGCCCTTGTGGAGCGGAATACCCTGGCCCAATGTTGGCTGTAGGAGCTTTTCAAAAGCCATGGCGTGGGTGACCAGAGGCCAGCGGGACATCAAAGTCTGCCGCACCTCAGCCTATGCCCATCCCTTTGGGATGGCGGTTGTTAGAGTGGTTCTGAGGTAACAGAGGCTGGTGTGCTGTACCTCAGCTTGGTTTGCCCAGCGAGGTCACCCACCCAGATAGGAGTCTTGAGGGTTTGGTAAAGCTATTGTCCTTTCCCTCATGGGAGTGACCCCATCAGGGGGTTTGGGTTTATGGCTGGTGGCATGTTGGGTCTTGGGAGCCCCATCCGTTACATCACTAGTGGTCCTGCAGCGAATCCTGGCCCCTCCATTGTGCCCAAAGAGTCCCTGTACCCAAATCTTCTTCCCCCTCAGTGGCTGTTGTTTGGTTGCTTGTCAGGTTGATGGTTACAGCAGCTGCCAGCTTTCCTTCTCTGTTTGCCTCCCTCCCACCTTATTACCAAGTTGCTCAGATGACAATGCCCTTGGCATTCTGGTTTGTCTTCTGAGTGCGCCCGCACCCTGACTGGAAGGCCAGTCTTGATTTTATCTGCCAGCTCTGTGATAAGGAGATATGATGTTTAAGTAAGCTATCATAAAATCATTCAGATGTCTCCATTTGAATCTCTGTTTGGGCTGGTTTTTGTTCTACCCTCCAGTGTTCATCCTATCCTGAAGATCTCCTTACTGGCTCTCTGAATTAGCCATGAAAAGGCTAGCTGAGAAAATGTTCCAGTTACAAGCCTTAGTGTTGAGATCCTTTAAAACTGCTGCCCAAATTGAGGAGAGACAAGAAAATTTCATAAAACATGTTATTTCCAAATATCAATTAAGATGTTTTATCATGTTATCATCATTTCCATTGAGGAAGGGCCCACAAGTTAGACGTACTCTGGTCTGGGCCTTATAGGATGATTACTGCCATGCGTCAGAATACTTTATTACTCTATCAAAACTAGTACAGTTGTTGATTAGTTCATGGACGGTTTCTCCAAAGCTATGTTTCCTCTCAGCAAGACCTTGAGAGGGGTAGTGATGGAAAAGCTAAAAATGAGTCAGTCCAGAAAAGATCAAACTCTATCAAAACTCTATTAAAATTTGAAAGATGCTGATTGATGAAGCTCTAGATCAGAACATAATTGAAGTGAATAAAAGTCCCAAAGTAATGCAGAAACCTGATGGGAGAGCGGCAATAGGTCCTCCTCCACTTGCTCAAAGGGTTGGTCTCCTCCAAAGCTTTAGGAGGATCTTGATAGCCACAAGGGGCGATATCCACGTCACACACATGCCCCTGCTAAAATTATCTATTTAAATAACTTGATTAAAAATAAAGTATGTTGTTTTCTACTCTGTCGCGCCTTTAATAAATCTATAGTGCAAATATCCTTGTGAAGCAAAATTCCATTATGATAATCTCTGGAGCTATTCTGCTAATAATCGTTTAGCCTTGAAAAACTGACAATTAAAATCAGGTTTCCCAAAAGACCTCAAGTAGGAGTCCATTACTAAGTGCAGATTTGAATCCAGGTTCTTGGGTGACTTGATCATGAGGGTCTATCTTCCTCAAAGGGAAATAAAATCCGTAGATAATTTAAATAAAATGAGATGCACTATACTATTTGAGACCTCCTCTAGAGAGTCTACAAAGTGGCTAAACCAAGAATCATATATTCAGATCTGCACTTGGTAATGAACTCCTCCTTAGGTCTAATCAAGTCCCCGCATTTCTGGTATATCTCATGATTTATACAATTGTTACACCATTGCCTTGTGTCCTTTTTGGTACTGGCAACCTTCATGGTGCATTATTTCCTTTACTATTAGCAGGTTGTTCCTGGATAGTGTTTTTGTAATCTCCACCACTTATCATGGATATAACAGTTACTCACTTTCTTGACATTAGTTGACCAACTGTTGGGATTTTTGCCCATATTCCCAGCCTGCTATATTACCTGGTATTGCTAGGGGAAAAATTCCCTAAAGAGAAGTGAATTGTAAATTGGTTGACCCAAATTTCAGAGGAACTACATTTGGGGGATTTTAGGATATTTGTCTGGTTGTATCCCTTGGGGATTGATCCAGATGAATACCTAATATCTCATCGGGTGGAGCGGCTGACAAAATAAGGTCATCTGATAGTGTTTAACTATCAGGTGTACCAATTGGGATCAGTCAGGTTTCATAACCAACTGATTGGTAATGTTTAATGAGTTGCGAGGCGAGTGATGCCGCCTGCAACTAGCAAATCAATTGGTTGGTGAAGTGGCCTGCCATAATGGGTAAAAGTCCCATTAACTAAGCAGGTCACTAGCCAATTATGGGTGATTCTCTTGGATCGAGAGGAAAATGTTAGGAATACATTTCCAACTCTTTCCATTTGAGGTCTCAAGGATGTCCAACGTCAGAATCCTAGTCAGGATGGGGAAGACTATCGCTGCCAAGATGAGGAAGGATGATTCAATGGCAATGGCTGCCATTTCATCAAAGAGGTGTCAACTGAGGGTTAGATGGCGGAATCCCCTATGAATTCCCTAGAATTCTCTCTAATAAAAAACAGACATAAAAACATTAATAAAAAGCATTATTAGTTTTATTGTCAATTCAGTAATAGTTATACTATCAGCATCTAGCGTGAAGATTCTATCTCAAGTCTATTATTGCAGAAGGCAATAATTGGTAGATCTCAAAGAAGAGTAGAGATCCAAGAGGGGATCTAGAGACAAGGGAACCACAGTTAAGGGATTGCTACTGACTGTGTGTTGGGCCAAAGGAGACTGTCACCAGAGGATCTAATTAAAGATTGAGCGGACAGGATTACAGGGAACGAATCCCTAAGAGTATTATATTCAGTATTAATCAGAAATACCAGCTGAAGCGTTGGGCCTGAAAATAATTCTATCTCAACTACAGATAATAGTCATCATACTACTATTGGATTATATACATTCTTACAACGCGAGGTGCACGAGGAAATTGAACCTGTGCAGTAGAAAGATTACTAGGGTTGACCTCCAATAATTAACCCAACGGATTAAATTTTTACACCATCCAAGAAAGTTGTTCTCAGAAACTACTTTTAAAAATAATGGGAGATCATTTTCCATTGGGTGAGGCACTGCATTCAATCCAACCAATAAACAAAAAAATGCCATTTATTGTCATGCTGTAGCTCAAGTAAGCTCACACTTGGGTGATTGACTTAAGCTGAATTTTGCCATATTTAGCAACATTTAAACTGAACATGACTCAAAGCTTCATTATTTGATTAAATGCAATGACTCATCATAATTCTCAAAGTAGCTAATGCACTTCAATGCTCTGATTGTAATGCTCATATGATCATCACGCACACCCCTAGAATCAGCCTGTACATACATTACCTTTACTCATTGGTGGTCTAGAGTGTGCTTCAGGTCATGCAGGACCACCAACTTGGTACTCTTGGCCTGGCTCCGCTCAATCTTATTTTCACCAACTATCCCCACAATAATGTCATTTACCATGACAATAACTTCACTGCTTATATTCCAATATGATATATGCTTCTTAAATTGAATTTTTTGGTAACAAGAGGCTGTCTTGGCTGAGAATCCCTGAACTATACTTAGATCTAATGTGTTTATTATAAAATTTGGTTAATACTTAAATCACTTTTAGTCAATCAAAGCCAGATGTACAGTAATTCCTCTGAATCTTAGATTATGGGAAAATTTACAATTTCTTTGGCTCTTGTTTATTCCATTTTGTCTTGATAAGGTATTTGTAAGGCCTCAGGTGCAGACATCAAGCTGGACATGGTTGTACATCCCTTAAGCTCAAAAATGGTTCCAATCCTAAAGTACTCATCCTTACGTAATTAACTGATCTGGGGCATACCCTGTATGAGAGATGGGTAGCTGTGGCCCCCCTGTCTGGTTCCTTCTACCCCTCAGTTACCCCAGGCCCAGAGTTGTTACTGTGCATAAACCTTCATGAAATAATGCAGAAGATTTAACAAATTTGTTGAAAATTTAGAAGTTGCTGTAATAATAATGATACCAGTATAAAAATCTCTATGAAACATAAGACATTAAGCGGGGCCAAAGTTGGTGAATTAAATCTGACACCAGAGATAAGACCAGGTGAATATTATTTATTAAAAGTTTTCTCATATTTAAAAGCTTAAAGGAAAAGAGCACCAGACATGGGTTGATAGTAAAAACGAGTTTTAAAGGTAAAGAAAGTAATTCAATTAACTGCAACTCAAAATTAGTTAGTTGCATCTTAATTAATTAATCAATATACAATAAACTGTTTATAAAATATTTAAGGTGTGTCCTAAGAGCTTAAATACCATGACCTCATGCTATCCTTCTCCTAGTATAGGACCCAACAACCTTCACTTAGGAAAATGTTGTAAAACCTTTTAATTTAATTTTCCATAAGTTTTATAATTATATTAATTGAAAAACTTCCTTTTTTAGTTATTCTTAATAAACTAAGCTATAAATGGGAATCAATTCCCAAAACATCCCCATCTCAGCTCCTCCTTAACATGTCTCTTACCAACTCCTTGATACAAGAAGTGCCTTGTAACTGTAGATTCCTTTGTATGTTCTGGTATACTTATGAAGGAAAGCAGGTCTTTTTTGGCACGTTGTTCCTATCAAAAATTACCTTTTAACTATCATAATTGATGAACTTTTTAAAAATAGCTTGATATAGTACTTTTATAATAACTTAAGAATTTGAGATCAATTTTTACTGTAATTTCTGAGCTTTTTACTTCTAGTCAATGTTCTTCCATCGTCTTTGATGATTTGTATGAGGCACTGTTTTGTTTTTTCTAGATCAAGAATTTAATTTATAAAAGATAAAAGTATTTGAGGTGTTTTGAACTTGGGACAAATATACTATGCCAAGAATTTTTCTAGCCAATACAGGTTTCAAACTCAAAACTTGCACTAGGGTGGAAGCAGTTTTACCTGCCAGTCTAACCACCTTTATCAAGAATTTAATTTAGCTTTTATATATTTGTCAGTATTCTTCCTTTACTGGGGGGAAGCCCTGACCAGGGGTCGCATCTTGCCTATGGGCAAATACCATATTGGGGCTACCCATTAACTTGGGTTGAGCCCAATCTAAAGTATTGGGGATTGGCCTGATGACATTTAATTAAATTAATAATCAACACCAGTTACTATTGCTGAGGATGTCAAACAAACTATTGGGTTGCAGCAAATCCCATCTCAGTGCTTGCACCCCAATCAATTACCCTTTCAGGAAAACCGGAAAATCATGCCAAGGATGGTTTCACTCCCTTTTGTAATAATAATAATTCAATCTGCAATCAATGCCAATATTTCCCATACCTGCCTTGCCCAAATTCTATCTTCCTGAACCCACTTTTAGCCTTGAGATCATACAAATACATTGCAGATTATTCCAATAAAGTTGCCATTTCTCACAATCTTTTTCCTAATTTAGCTTTAGTAAGGCCTTGATGGCCTATTAACTCCCTAGGGCTTTGAGGCCTGATTATTAGGGTGATTGGAGTTGCTCCCCCGTGTCCCAACAAATGTTTATATTCTTAAAGAGTCCTTATATAATAATTATTAAATAATAAAATACAAATCAGATTTGCTACTTATAAAAATAGCTTTTTATGGTTAGGCAAATATAATTGCTTTGTTACATTCATATTATATTTTATATCAGAGTTAAGTGGTTGAAGTTTTCAAGTGTCTTTTTATTGTTGTTAAAAATCTGGCAAGGAGCTGCTTGCAAGTGTTTGGCTGCAGGATCTTAACAATATAACAGATGCAGGAGTACTAAGAAACTTGGAAGCCATTCAAGAACTTGGGACTATAATGTAGACCAAAACTTGGGTATAAATAATAATTAAAATGGGTATGATAATTGATACTTTACTTAATAAGAACTTGGGGTTTTTATACCCCATTTTTAGAAAATTATCATAGTCACTGACTGGGTCAAGTCTAAGGTCACACAATACTTCACATAAAGAGATTTTAATTTTTTTGGGCTCACAAAGGTGGCCAGGCTTCAGGGGTAAGTTCCCCATGGTGATACTTAGAACGTAAATTTGGGAGTTGATGCATTGACAAGCTTTTGAATATGCATCCTTTAAGTTGTCAATTTTTTATATCTGAAGAATATGGGGTCAAGACTCATATTGATTACCAATCTGATTCTATTCTTAATTCTATTCAATATAATGTATTTTGATCTGAAGTGATGCATTTATGATTGAGAGGACCAGTTTTATCTAAATGAAAGATTAACCTATAAGGATTTTTAAAACCTTTTCAATTAAGTATAGCTCAGTCCTAGGTGATTAGTTAATAGAATGTGTGACAAATCCATGCAGAAATAATTTAATATATTTTAACTAATCACCTACCAGGGAAATCTTACTTCAGTCAATTAAAGGACTTAATAGTTCTTGATTCGAAAAATTTATTTTAACCTTTGGAGCCCCTTCAGGTCTATAAAAGGGGGTTATTTTCTCTTAGGCAGTAACACTAAATTCAAGTTAGTTCTTGGGCAAGCTTCCCCATCAATTTGCCTATTCTGCCAAGGGTTCAAAGTGACCTTATAAACTTGATGTAAGAATTTCAGCTGAGGGTTAAGAGTTAAATTTATTACTTTGATCAAAACTATTCTATTAATATTAGACTTGGGGTTTTAATATTAGTTAAAGTATCAAAAACCTAAATATTTTTTTTCAATAATTGAACATTGAATTGTCCAACAATTATATTTAAAATTCTACAGTTTAACATTTATATAAGCCTATTTAACATAAATATCTTCTATCTATATTCATGATATCAGATTAGCATCCTCTAAGTTTAAACGTTGAACCAATTCATATATCTAAAATTTTTCTGTTTCTAAATACTATCATTTAAAAAGAAATACTTTTATAGTAACTACTCTTTAGAGATAAATCACTAAAGGCTCTATCTTTTGCTTACTTAAGCTATCTAATGTGATTATAATAGGCTAATTAGGTATTATATTCAAGTAAGGTCAACTTTGTTGAATATATTATGTCAAAAGCTTACTCAAAATATATTGATATAAACTAAATTTATATTATGTCTAGAATATAAATTTTGATCCTAATACTTACCAAAACATCTATGCTGGCTGATTTATCTAGGATAAGGAATTGATAAATTATAAAAAATTCAGCATAAGGGTTATGAAAATTATTATGATCATCTTACAAATTGGTCTCTACATAAAATCTTAACTAACAGCTAAAATACTAGCTCTAGCTAATCTATGTTGTAACTCAGGCTTTAGGTTGTCTTCCTGGTGCTTTTTCAACCTGGACTACAACAATAAATTGCAGAAGTATGTTTCTTTTTTTAGCACTAGTGGTGCTCGACCCAAAAGGGGGAGCCACCATTCATTGCAGAAGTATGTTTCTTTAATGGTGGGATAATAATTTTAGGGGTTATTTGACCAATTGTAATTAGTATACATATACTATAATTGAGAAAAAGAATTGTTTTTATAAATTTTCATTAGTAATTATTATTTAGTCAAGAAGCAAACCCTCTTAATGTTTCAATGCTTAGTATTTAAACTTCAAGGCTCAAAGTGGGTGAGGCACAAAGTTTGGATTAGGCTAGGAATAGTCAAATTAGGGAATGTTATGTTTTACCCTATCAGAGCTCTCAAGACTCAACTTGCTTAGATTTAATGGCCGTTGGAGAGTCAGTAGCAGGTAGGATATATCCATGATGCAGTGATTTAATATGTTTTACCCAATAATTGGTCAGAAAAATATTTTCATCTGGTGAAACCCCCTCCAAGGCTATAAAAAGGGTGTCATGGAGTAGGTGTTTTGACTATGTAAAAGAGGGGATGGAGAGGACCCTTAAAACAACTCCCCCAATTTTGCCGCAGGTTTGATATAACCCTGCTAATAGCCATAGGGCAATTCAGCTGAGGATTGAGGGAAATAGTATTACCCCAATTTATGGGGTTCCAACGAGAATCAACCAGGGTTTTTTGGTCAATATCATTTATATCAAAACCCAAATCAAAATTTTTAAAATATTGGACTTGTAATTGTCTAACATCACCCCACTCAATAATGTTAAGGGGAATAAGGCCGCAAGAACCAGCCATGAACCCAGTTGACAGTAACTCCTGTAGCAAGGGATTTGATGGAATACTTATCCCCTCACTTGTAAGTGACTACAAAAGGTCCTTCTCAAATAGACCCAAGCTTCTCCTTTATAGGAGCGATATGATTATGATAGTACAGTATCAATTCAGATACTTGGAAGAAAGGTAGAGGGGTGTAACTCATTAGCGGCTTGGCCGTCTTTTGTGATAGTTTTGGCCAAATTATAAGTAGCCACTGATTGTAAATTTATGATGTGCTGGGAAAAATTCTTCATGGCTTGCTTGGGTCAATCCTATCAGAGAAAACATCTTTTGATAATATGCCGCCACTCCAGGCTCCCGTCCATACAATACATAAAAAGGAGAAATTTTGAGGATTCTGTGGTATCTGATATGGTAGTCCATGAGGGCACTTAGTAAGTACAGATCCATGTGAAGGGGGTCTGAAGTGGCCATTTTCCGTATTATAGAAACCAAGGTCCCATTTGCTCTTTCAATGGTAACATTGGTTGAGGGATTATATGGGGTAGAAAAGGGCTGTTGTGTGCATATGGAGGTAGCAAGTATCTTCACCACTCTGGAGGTAAATTTTTTTCTATTATCACAGAGAATAACATTGGACAACCATGTCAAGCAAAAATATTCTGATGGAGGAATGTGGCCATGGCCTTGGCTGTTTGAGCACGAAGAGCCACAGCTTCACCCATTTGGTGATATAATCAATTACAACTAAAATATATTTATTTCCCCCAGTAGTCTGGGGAAGAAGTACAACCACGTCTAATCTTATGGTGTGGAAGGGTTGTTGAGGCGTAGTGGGTTAGTATTGATATCCAGTCTTGAAGCTGGATTGCTTTTTGCAGGTCATACAAGCGTCCAGAACTCAGTTATGGTCTCCATGATGCCCTCCCAGTAATAGCGTTCTTTAACCCACTCATAAGTCCTCCATACCCCGCTATGCCCTGAAATAGAATGAGACTCCAAAATAACAGGTATCGCTCTAATGGCCAGAGATAAGACAACCAGTTTACCCCTACTTTCATGTATAGCTTCCAACTTTTCACCTTGGTATTGTGGGAGTGCTGAGCTAGCATCTTTTGTACAGGTTCATCCTCATCCCCCCGTGCATCAGGAGTCATCAGGAGGTCATGTAACCTCTCAGCTTCACTATTATCTAAATGAAGGATAAGCAACCACATCAACCCATCAACGTTCATATGATGAGTTCCCATTCAATGCTCAATTGCCAAGTCATAATGCTGGAGCTTCAAAGCCCAGCGAGACAACCGTCCTGTGGGGTCCTTCATATTCTGCAACCACTTTAAGAATGCGTGGTCATTAACCACTTTGAAGGAAGTCCCATATAAGAAGGGGCAGTAGTGCTTCACAGCGAGCAGGACAGCAAGGCACTCCTTCTCAGTGACGCTTTAGTTGAATTAAGCTTTTGAGAGCATCTTGCTATAGTAGGAAACAGGATGATCAATTTTATGCTCGTCCAGAAGAGCCAAAATAGCTCCAAAGGTGTAATTAGAGACATCCATGAACAGTATAAAGGGCTTGCCATAGTCAGGGTGGCGGAGGATTGGCCTTTATTGAAGTAAGTTCTTCAAAGTCTCAAAAGCAGCTTTTTGTTCCACACCCAATGGAATGGATTGTTCTTAGCCAAGAGGTGGACAAGGGGCTCACTGAGCTGGGAAAACTTGGGGATGAATTGGTGGTAATACCCCATTATGCCCAAGAATACCTGGATGTCATAGAGGGTTTTAAGTGCTGGCATATTGGATATAGCTGTGACTTTATCTTTTAAAGATTAAATCCTATCTTGAGATATGGCGTGTCCAAGAAAATTCATCCTTTATTGGAAGAGCGTACATTTTGATGGCTAAAATTTTGTTAGAAGCTCACATTCATTTAAACACTTTTTTCAAGTGGGTAAGATTCTCGTTAAAAGTCTTGAAAACACCATGATATCATCAAAATAAACAATGAAGCAGCTTACTTTAAGGTTCTGCAAGATATGATTCATTGCTCGCTGAAAAATGGTGGGTGCATTGCACAACCCTTTTGGTAATTGGGTAGGTTGGAAGAGACCCTCACTACAAATAAGAGCGCATTTCTCCTGATCTTGGGGAGAAAGTTCCATTTGCCAATAACTGCTAGCCAAGTCCGTAGTGGAAAAGTAGTTGGAGCTTCATAGTTAGGCTAGAGCATCGTCAATGCATGTGATAGGATAGCTATCCTTCTTTGTGAGGTTGTTCAATTTGTGGTATTCCATAACTACCTGATGACATCCACTTTTCTTATTTATCAGTAGAAGAGGGGATGACCAAGGTCTTTGAGAAGGCACCAGCAGCTTTGCATCCAGCAACTTCTTCAGCTCCATCTTCATTTGGAGCTCCTCAACCTTAGATTATGATAAGGCTTGGATTGAATAGGCTGAGCATCACCAACATTAATGATATGAGTCAAACCATTCATAAGTCCATAGTAAATATCAGTTTGAGAAGATGTCACTATAGGAATCTAGAATAGAGTGAACTTTTGAGCTCTTCTTGGGTTAGATCATCATAGATCTGAACGTTTGGAAAAGCACATAGCAATTGGTTTGTAGGTAGACCCATATCCGCCATAGATTCAATATAATGGACTTGTCAGATGTCCTCAATTGGAATGAGCAGGGCTTTTCCAACCTCCTGATGCTCCTTTATGGCCATATTCTTGTTATTAAGATTCCCCAAAAAGAGGATTGATGGGTCGCTGGTAGGCAGGGTCTAGGATACCCATCAACACCCAAGGTTGCAAGGGACTTATTCCATCAATACTTGTTAAGTGTGGTAGGCAGTTGCGGAGGATTTTCATAGTAATCTTGGTGTCTATCACCTTTTTTCACCCTCTTTGACTACTACCTCCTCTGAAACATACAATGAAAGGCTCTCTGCAGCATCCACAGAGTCAGGCAGTTTTTTTATTTTTGTTGGGATTTGAGAGAAAAATCATCTCAAATTCCCATCTTCCAAATCTGGCCATACCAAATCAGTCGTCAATCTCAGCTAAGATAAAAAAATTTCTGGATCATCCTTACCCAGTACTGAGTCACATGGAGCGGGCTTTCCACCTTCTCAGTCAGGTGAGTGATGATATCCATTGAGGACGCCCTTGAGGAGGCCTTTCTGAAAGGTTAGTAAAGATCCTGATTGGATGAGGACCCAAAGATCCCAAATGCATCAAGTCCCAATGCACCCTATAGGTATCAAAGCATTTTGAATTAATAAAATTATTCGGTAAATTAACCTTTATTTTCCGTTTTCTCTTCAGTGCTCATTTCCAATTTTCCAGCTTCAAGCCACCACGAACCCCAGCGCCAGTCAAAAGAACTGTAGCACTGACAAAGTGGTGCTCACTACAGGGAGCTCTGAGCTGACCTAGTGAAAACTTCAATCACAACAAAATGGAAACCAACAGCAACCCTGACGACCAAATGACTGGTCAATCGAGGAGCATTTTTCAATGGGTTAGTTCTTCCCAATATGCAATGCTGCCATCACAGCCAGAAAGGCTAGAGTTCCGCGCCGCCTTCCAATTCTTGCTGCCCTCCCTAGACAGGGGCCAATATCAACTGCAGCTTGAACACACCCACAATGTCATTGAACAACTAGTCCTCAGCATTTACGCTGAGGGTGTCCACTCCAGACACTCCTGCGCCTCTGCCGTGCCATCCACAATGCAGGACCTCTACTTGACGGCCACATTACCTGCTGGAGAGCTTACCTTGGGGCCTGATCACTACCTCTATAATTTCGTTCACCCCACAATTCATCACCTCCTCCAGTTAGTAGGATTACACCATCAGGAGGTCTCTCAGCACCTAGGGCTCACCCAAAATTTACATTCATATATTATTGACTTCTACAACGTTGCCTCCTCCTTCGTGCACAACAATCGCAAATCTATACTCAATAACCAGCGATTAATCAATGATATCTTCAATCAATTGGTGGTATTAGATAGCGGCATCTCCAGCTACCTTGAGGAGCAATTTCGCCAAAATGCTCAGCAGTTTGAAGCAACATGGGCCCAGTGCTTACAACAAGTCGAGGAACTACTACAATCCCTACAACAGCGCTACTGAGAGCTGGCCTCTCTCAACTACTCCCCCACGGCTGCTGGCCCTGAAGGGCCTAGGGGGACAGAAGGTCCCGAGGGGCGTCAGGGACCAGCAGGCCCCAAGGGTCCGCGTGGGCCTCAAGGGCCTTCCGGGCCCCCGACCTCGGGTGAACCCAAAGACCCTTAGCGAAAAAATATAATAACTGCTCTGGCCACCCTGTGGGACCAGATCCAGAAGGTGGCCTTGGGATGCAAGCTCCGAATGGATGGTGTTCCCCTTGACCCCAGGGTCTCCATTGAAGCGCTATTGGATGAGATGGATAACCTCAGTGCTTTCATGAGGCTCACCAACGCTTGCATCTCCTGGCTTGAGACAACATGTTGTGGGTTTAAAACCCAGTTGGCCACCTTTGAAAACCAGCTCCAACTACAGAACACCCAAAATTCAGTCCTTAAAGGAGCAGGTTGCCAGCAAGGCATCCACTTCCACCCTCAGTCAAAATTGGGAATACATCCAAGAAGACTTAGAAGGCTTGCCGAGGTGGCTAGATCAACAGGCTCCTCGAGAATATGCAGAAATGGAGATCTTGGATCTGACGCCTATCCCAGGCGTTAACACCCTCTCTACTCCTATTGTCGCTAACTTTAAAACTAGCTTCAAGGAGAAGTTCACCCCTGGATGGGAGAGCATCGCCTCCTTCTTATATGCCTAAGAGAGCTCTATGGAGGAGGCCACCAACTGACAAAGGTGAAGCACATCCACTCATGCCTAGACAGCACCGCCTGGGAAACTATGACTCCCCATCTGAAGGAGTGTAACACCTGGGAACAAGTTTGCACCGCCCTGATCCAAGAGTTTGGCAGTAACCAAACCTTGGCCAACCAGAAGCAAGCGTTCATGGGCATTTGACTTAACAAAGGAGAAAACCCTATGGAGTTTGCCAACTGGTTCTACGCTCAGGCTCAACCTTTGGTTATGACAAGCCATATCACTCTGAACGAGGCCATTACCGCTGTCATATCCACCTTGGGGTCCTATCCTGAGGTCCAGATGCACATGATCAGGCAGAAGAATGGGTTCACTTGCATCAGAGAGATCAAGGAGGCCCTCAACGAGATCCCTGCCACAATCCTGAACTCTAAAGCTGTGGCCGCTGGCCCCTCTAACCGCCCTAGGGTCCATGTAGTAGAGAACCAGAAAACCCCCATCCGCAGTGCACCTGTTGCAATGGCTTTAGGCATAGCGCAAAAACTTGTTGGAAACGTCTAGCTGAGGAGGCGGGAAAAGGGCAGTCAGCATGAAGGATGAGGCGCTCCATGCTGACATCCCTGTCCAGCCTCAAGTAACCCCTACACACAAACCAGAAGCCGTTAACCCCAAAGAAGTAGCTGCGGTATCTAATGACAATAAAGACATTGATACTGCTTACTCTTCTTCTGATGATTCTCCTATGTTCCTTACATTGCCACCTCAGTTTGGAAGTTTGGTCACCTGAGTCACTGTCTGGGTCCACAAGATTCTAGTTTACGCCATAGTTGACAGTGGCTCCCCCATGAACGTTATCTCTTCCAAGCTGATGAAATGCATCAAGGTTGCCCCCGCCATGCCACACTACATGGAGTATGGCACGGCTGGCCCTCAGTGCACCTGATCCATAGGGGCCTACTCCTCTCTACTGATTCAGTTTGGGAAGCTTGCTTTGGATACAACCACCATTGCTTTGGACAACACCAGCTATGATCTACTCCTCAGAACCCAGTTTCTTTGAGACTATTTGGCTGTTATCCACTACAATGGTGGTTTTCTCTCCATGTCATGGTTGGATGACATGATAGTAGGCACTGATGCTAGGGATAAGGCTGGGCAACAGGAGGCCCAAAAGCTGAAGCTTCAGGCTCTTCTTGACTTAAAGCACACTAAGATCAACGCTGAATGCAAGCCAAGCAAGCCCAGGTTGATACTAATGGGGTGCAAAACGCCCAGCCTCTTATTTCAGCGCAGGGCCTAAAATGAACGATTTACATTTTGAATAATGATGTTTCAATTAGCTTGGTTGGAGAGCAAGGGTTCGAGTCCCATTCCAGCTATGGGATTTTGACTTCTGATAAAATAAGGCTTCAATCAATTACTCGAGTGAAGGCATTTTTGGTGTATTTTCTAAAACGGACAGAAGCGTCTGTTTATTGGAGCATCAAGGCTTGGGCACATTTCCGCAGAACCCAAATTTCCCTGATTCATTTTAAATAGGTTTTGTGATCAACACTCCTTGTTGATCGACTTTCTTAATAAACCCCCCGTTATTTTACATTTTTCCAATGGTTCCTTGGGAAAACTTGGTGGTGGACCTCTTTGGGGAGGTCTCCAACCATGTGGCCACTACCTTATCTCGCAATCTACCAAAATCCCAGGGGCACCTGTGGGCCACCCAGGTCCCCTCCAGATCAAGGCACCCAAAGCCCCTGACATCAAACCACACTTGATTATAGACGCCCCTCTGGGGTCCACTCAAGCGGTGTTGTTTCTTACTTACCTGGTATTTTATGTTGCTATTTATACACTTGCCTGGAGTACCTTTTGCACTGGCACCACTTGAGGTGCTTGTCTTCCCATTCTTCTAATGGCTAGTTCCCTAGCAATGTGGGTTTGCATCCCACATCACCTTGCTGGGAATGAGAGAGTTACAGATACTCTCTTGACACTCCCTTCTAGGACACTGAGTCCCTCTGGTTTTTGAAACTGCCCATGACTCTAGGGCGGATGTCAAGGCCCAAGCCTGCCTACTGGAGACCAAAGGATGAATTGATCAGCTTGAGTACCACATCTGGGGCTCTCGAGTCTGGTTGCCCCCTCCTGCTATGGATGGATCTGAGGGGATGCCAGTTTACTTGCCCCGGGCGACTACTGTGCCCCAAAATCCCAGGTCGTTGTTGACACCTGGGTCCACGTCAACATTCCCTCAGGGTATTTACTGGAGGTCTTAGGTCTGGATAACCCATCTCTCAAGGAAGTGCTGACCTGCCCCAGAATCCTTGATCCAGCGTATGTTGGATCAATATCAGTGTTGCTAGCCAACCTGACTGACAAACCAAAAGTTATAGGACCTAACCAACCTGCCGCCTACATTTGCTTGTTACTGATGGGGGCTGTTGCTGACGTCTGAAGCTTTGGGGAATTGAGGGACCTTGGCTTGGAGTCGCCACCCTCAGTTAATTTGGTCGATTCTAACATAGGAAAGGACCTCTCTGATGAACAGTGACTTATGGTTCAGGAGCTCCTGGAGGAATATTCGGATCTCTTCTTTACTTTGACTTACAATTTTGGAAGGATGAATGGAGTCCTCCACCATGTAGAAACTGGGGATGCCCCCATTTCAGTCCCAGCCTTACTGCAAGAGTAAGGTCAAAGAGGCCCAGGTCACAGTAGAACTCAAACAGCTTCTTGACATGGGGCTCTTGGTTCCCTCACGTAGCCCTTGGTCCTCCCCACTGTTGCTGGTCCAAAAGAAGGATGGCAAGCACCGGGTGGTGATGGATTATCAACAGCTCAACTCAATCACCAAGAAGGACAGCTATCGTCTGCCCCATATTGACAACTCGCTCCAACTGCTTGCAGGTTCCCTGTACTTCTTGGCCATGGACCTCGCCAGCGGGTATTGGCAGGTCGAGCTCACTCCCAAAGACTGAGCCAAGTGTGCTCTAATCACCCATGAAGGGCTGTTTGAGCCTACCCGGATGCCCCAAGGCCTCTGCAACGCCCCAGCCACGTTCCAGCGTGCCATGGATGGGATCCTTGGGGACCTGAAGCTCTCCTTTGTCCTGGTCTACCTGGATTACATCACCATTTTTTCACGAACTTTTAACGGACATGTTGACCACCTTAAGGAAGTCTTCAAGCATCTCTGGAAGGCCTCCATCAAGCTCAAGCTCTCGAAGTGCTCCTTCTTCCAGCCTGAGCTAGAGTTTTTAGGCCATAAGGTCTCCAAACGCGGCATTCAACCTATCCCCAATAAAGCTGATGCTATAGAAAAGATGTCGCGCCCCCAAAGCCTACAAGATATTCAAGTCTTCCTAGGTATGGTGGGCTATTACCATCAGTTCATCCCTCAGTTTGCTGACTTTGCCGAGCTGTTGTTCTACCTCCTACAAAAAAATGTTCCATTCAAATGGCGAGCTGAGCAGGAACAGGCCTTCAACGCTCTACATATGGCTTTATGTACTAAACCTGTTCTAGTACATACCCATTTTGACAAGCCTTTCTTGCTGTTCACAGATGCTAGCGACGTTGCTGTGGGGGCTATCCTGGCTCAGCACAATGAGAACCAGGTTGACCATCCCATAGCTTATTTTAGAAAGACCCTAAGCAAGGCTGAGCGAAACTACAGTGTCATTGAGAGGGAATGCCTAGCCGTTCTTTTAGCCATCAAGCATTTTTGGCCCTACCTCTACGGCACCCATTTTACTATCATTACTGAACATTCTTCCCTTTGATGGCTGCAACAAATGAAAGACCCAGATGGATGGCTGGCCAGGTGGGCCCTACAACTACAAAGCTACGACTTCACCATCATCCATCGCGCCGGTGCTATTCACTAGAACGCTGATGGACTCTCCAGGATGCCGGTATTAGCAGTCCTGACCCTGGAGGAGGATTGGCTCTATGACTTAATAGGGCAGCCTGAACGTTGGGAGCTGTAATCCCCCCAGGTCCAAGCCAAACTCTGCCAAATGACTCAAGACACCCAGGTCATGGATGGGTTACTCTACAAGAAAGTCAACAAGAAGTGGCTTCCCTACATCCAACCCTCCTCTCGCACTGACATCGTCCTGGAAGGCCACACTACTGTTGGGCATGGTGTGGTCAAGAAGACCTATGAGTGGCTGAAATCACGCTGCTACTGGGACCGAATGGTCAAAACATCCAAGAGGTTCTGGAAGCCTGCATGACCTGCCAATCTCAAGACCAGGCCAACCCTTGATACCAGCACTCCGTTGTTGCACCAATCAAGCCCTTCAATGTCATTAGTATCGACGTGGTGGGTCCCCTCCCCACTGGTCTACATGGTCACAAGTATATTATTCTTGCCATAGACCATCTGACTAAGTGGGTCGAGGCGATCTCAGTTCCTGCAGCCACAGCTAAGGCTACCGCCTTGTTCCTTGTTTGCTCCATTTCACCCAGCATGGGTGCCCCCAGACCTTGCTCTCGGACAATGGTTTGAACTTCACCTCCCAAGTAGTGCAAGAGCTAACTTCGCTATTTGGAACTACCCAGAGTTTCGCTGCTCCCTACCACCCTTCTACTAATGGGGCAGTAGAATGGGCTAATGGAACTCTTGTCTCCATCCTGCGAAAGTTGGCCGCCTCAGATCCTGGCTGCTGGAACCACTTTTTGCCCAGTGCCCTGCTTGCATACCAAGTAAGCTACCACCATGTTATCAAAATGTCCCCATTTGAAGCCCTATATGGGCAGGCCCCATGACTACCCAGTAGTGTCCAGCCCCTGTTCGAAGCCTCCACTCCTGAGAATGCCAATTTAAATATGAGGGCCCTTGCCAATGAAATTGTCTGGCTCCAAGCCCAAGCCACTCAAGGCATTGTTATCACCACTGGAAGAGAGACATTCCAATCAGATCTCGGATGACCCTCCTTACCAGAATTTCAACTAGGTGACCTCATTCTCTTTTATCATCATCAACCTGGAGGCCAACAGAACAAGCTCGATGTACTGTGGTCTGGGCCCTACAAAGTGATACACAAGGTGAAGTCTGAATACTCCATTGCCAATACCAAACAAGGGACTGTTGTAAACTGAGTGCATGGTCAGTTCCTCCAACCGTACTCCCCCTCCAATAGGATCTTGAAGGGGGCCTTGTCAGGATTTGAGAGAAAAATCATCTCGAATTCCCATCTTCTGAATCCATCTGTACCAAATCAGTCATCAATTCCAGCCAAGACAAAACTTTTTCTGGATCATCCTTACCTAGTACTGAGTCACGTGGAGCGGGCTTTCCACCTTCTCAGTCAGGTGAGTGACAATATCCATTGAGGACGCCCTTGAGGAGGCCTTTCTGGAAGGTTAGTAAAGATCCTGATTGGATGAGGCTCCAAAGATCCCAAAGGCATCGAGTCCCAATGCACCCTATAAATATCAAAGCATTTTGAATTAATAAATTATTTGGTAAACTAACCTTTATTTTCCGTTTCCTCTTCGGTGCTCATTTCCAATTTTTCAGCTTTGAGCCACCGTGAACCCCAGCACCAGTCAAAAGAACTGTAGCGCCAACAGTGTTTCTGACCAACATGGTATAAGTAAGAATGATGGCGGATGAAGGATTTAGTGAGCATGTTATTTTTCTTCTTAAGCTCATCATTTTTAAATACCAGGGGACCTTATAATTTAGAAGGGAGAGAAATCCCTGTTTCATAATAATGATTACATCATATTCAGTCATAAATTGGTAGCCAATGAGCAGGTCGTATGCATTATTTTCAGTGCCACAGTGGGGGCAGACAGGAGGTGCTTCCAATTAAGTATGGGTAGAGAAGAGTAATATCCAATAGCTTGTGTGTTATTGGGCCCCGCAGTTCCAAACTCTTGCTAATAGTCCAGGTCAGGCTCCAACTTAATTTTATTAATGAGCTTTAAAGATACCACGTTCACTGGAGCACACATATCGAAAATAGCTAGAACTTGCACCTTATTGATGACAACCTCTAACTTGGTTATAGTGCTACCAAAATTAGAGGGGAGGCAAGAACCTCCTTCAAATGGAGAGAGGAGGCAAGGCGTTAAGCAATTGCAGGGTATTTATCTTTTGATGTATTGGAGGGTATAAACCTGCTGGATAGATTGGATCAATGTACCAATAAGCTGATCAGCATTACTGGAAGTATTGACCACCTCTGAACACCTCAAGACATGTTGGAAATAGGTTTTTCAGGATATCATGGCCATATCAATTTTTTCAGGCCTCAACCTATCTGGTATCTGAACTTCCATTGGGTCTCCTAGGACATAATAGCCCGCATCTTCACCACCCCAATCAGACTCATCATCAGAGGGTTTGCCATTGCACCACAAAGAGTTTCTAAGAGGGGGCTGAGAAACTGGCTTGTTCTCCTCACAGTGGAGGGCATTTTGGCACTCATCTCCTTTTTGGCTTTTAAAGAAAGCATCAAAGTGACACCAACTTTTGGGGACACTTGAGAAGAAGAATTATTTTGATGCAGGGTCAGAGGTGAGGCCGTGGTTGTTCTAGAGGGTGACTCTGAGGTATGAGAGGGTAGAGTTATAGTGATGGATCCCTTAAGAGAGTGTGGGGTGAGATGAGAACTCAATTGGTTTTATAAGGCTGATTTTGGGTGCAGCTGAGGGGAGAGAGCCCATTCTTGTCACCCCTGGTGCCCTCTGGACAACCTTTAACTGAGGAGGGCAGTCTAGTTTTGGGGTGCCCCATGGGAACTGGATTTTGAAGGGTAGTCAGCACCATAGGGTCAGTATGACTTCTGGGATAGGCGTAGCTTCATAGAGATCAGCAACCTCTAGTAATGCCGTTTTTTATCATGAAAATTCTGTAGGGTTTGCTTCACTGAGATACTATATTAGGCTAAGGAAGGGTAAGAGGCTAATCCAGATAGAATGGCAACAGTTTCATCATCCAAAGGTAGCATTTTGGTGAGCAGGAGAGGCTGGGCCACACTGTAAAATTGGTCAATGAAGGTATCACCAGATTTTAAACTCTCTTTTGCTTTGACGTCAAAATTGAAGCCAATTTGAATTTAAAAAAAACATAAAATCGCTGCTCTCTCAAGATAAAACTTATGAATATCAATGCTTTTGACACCTGCTGTCCCAGCTTGGGGTGGTGGTGCGCCACCATCTGGCATATTTCAGCCACCGCCAAAGCATGCCTGGTCTGGCTTTGGTAGCCCTCCTAACGCTAATGGGCGTTATATCCCCTCCTGGATTTGGCCCATGATCTTGTGAGTTCCCAGGTGGTGCTCACTTGGAGAAATTTGCATTTTGGCCTCCAGGCTGAATATGGGAACCTCTTTACATATGCAAGTGCAGCCATCATTGAGATATCCATGGCAGTGTTTAAACCCGCCAACTTCATAGATTTCCACCCCTTCAAGAGGAATTTTGACCTCAGTTTTCGTTCCAAGGATGATGCAACAGCAGCATCTAAGCTTCTGTTAATTTTTTAAAATATTCCCCTTTTGAACTCTCACATCTGGCTCCAGGATAAAGCCACTTTGGTGTTCCAGTTTGCTGGGTTGCTCTCCCACTTTTCCACAAACGCCTCCATAACAAGCTCACAGAGGGTTTGGTCATTTACAGAGCAGACCTTCATTCTGCAATTTGTGGTTCCAAATGGAGTGGATCATTTGGCAGGGCCACACGCCTTTGTGATGATCTGCCCATTCCATTGTGCTCCCATCTCACAATTCCTCCTTGCACAGTGATCAGATCCGCCCCTGATCACCCATTCTGGGTGCACATCAAGAATGGCTGTGCCATTTGCCCCATGTGCTTTGAGCTTGATAACTCAAAGCACAAGTGCCCTAAAGCTTCCATCTCCACCGCTTCTGCCACTCCCCCTCTGGTGTCAGATCAGCTGCCTCCATACCCAAATTTTTTTTGTGGGGCTCAATTCTCTCACCCCCAACCTTGGAAAATTCTGGTGTGGCTTCCAAAGCTGAAGACAATAATAATTTTAAAAATTTTAAAATTCAGTTGAATTATGCCAACCTGAGCTGATGGCTAAAACAGTTTCAGCTGAGCTGCTGTGGTCAACATTTTGTGGCAATCAGACGAAGCCAACTTGCCAACTCCAGTGGCTGGGCCAGCATTATCAGAGTCAAATCATTTTGAGCGTCTCAATTGTATTGACAAAACTGATTGGTCATATAACATTAAACTGTATTTTTCATTGGAGGAGTTTTTGTCAATTCTCCCAAATCGTGCCCCACCATTTTCATCCTAAAAATGGTTATCCCATTTACAAAATTATAAAAAAATGACATTTGAAGCTTCTGCAGCTTCTGCCAACACCCTACTCTGCCAGCAACTACATGGGGCAATGGAACCCCTGGTTGAGGGTATTCCTATCCCCAATTTCCCCCATAATTTTGAGGAAGATGCAAAATATAATATTAAGGAGCTTGCTTTTGGTGTGTTGTGCTTGCATTGATGTGGCAAAAACCTCTCTTTTTAACCCCATTTATCCTGAAACCCACCAGTGCATCAAGTCTTTCACTTGTATGCTGGCTCTCATCACTTTTGCTGAGCATCAACTTGCTCAATACATTGAGGGGATGGACACCGCTGGCCTCATAAACAAAGAAAACCCACAAATATACCTCCTTATGCCACATGTTGCTGATGCTTCCACCCCAATGCTATCCACTATGGTCCACCAGCTAAAACGGGTCCCAGACAAAAGTTTCCCCAAAGCTTCCTCTCCTTCTGATATAGCTTTCTAGGATGTTAGATGAGGTGACATATTAAGCTTTTTTATTTCTAATAATTCCTTTGTTTAGCCCATTTTCAAATAAAGATGCATGGCAGCTCCCCTTTTTGGGTTGAGCACCACTAGTGCTAAAAAAGGTATCAAATGATTATCCCTTAAGTAAACTTAGGAACATAAACACCTGTTTTTCTATGAAATCTCTGCGTGGATCCAAATTCCTCAATGAGCGCATTTTTTACCTCTGCTCAAGTTTTAAGGATGGCTATATAAGGTACCATCACCTCTTGGGAAGAGTAGCTGAGGAAGGGGAGAATATGCTTTAGTTTTGGGGATTGGTTGTTCCTTCCATAACAGCCTCATACATGAAGAGGAATGAAGCAATGCTACCCTCACCTGGGGTAAATTTATCTCTAAAAGGGGTTCTAAAATAACTGGATTAGCTTTATGAGAGTCTTAACATATGTGCTGTTTGAGGGTTTCAAGTCAAAACAGTTCACTGGCTAACTGCTGGGCAAAAGTACCTAGTAGGGGTTAGAGGCAGCGGGGAGGTTATGAGGGTTAATTACACCAACCTCCTCCATTTTTAATAAATTGTTTTGTAATGTACTACCCCCTGTAGTGAGCACCATTTGTTGAAATTAAAGCTTTTGATTGGCTCACTGGTTTATTTTCACACCTGAATTAAAAAATAAATTGCAGAAGAAGTATATTTCTCTAATGCTAGGATAATAATTTTAGGGGGTTATTTGACCACTTGTAATTAATATACAAATACTTTAATTGAAATAAAGGATTATTTTTATAAGGTTTTTATTAGTAATCACTGAGGAGTCAAGAAGCAAACCTTTTTAATACTTCAATGCTTAGTATTTTATATTGATACTTGAAGTGGGTGAGGCACAAAGTTTGGATTAGGCTAGGAATAGCCAAATTGGAGAAATTATGTTTCACCCTATCAGAGCTCTCAAGGCTCGACTTGCTTGGTCAGTATGGCTGTTGGAGAGTCAGTAACAGGTAGGATATATCCGTAAGGCAGTGATTTAATATGTTTCACCCAATCATTGGGCAGGAAAATATTTGCATCTGGTGAAACCCCAGCCAAGGCTATAAAAGGGGGTGGTTGCAGAGTGAGTGTTTGGACTAAGTTAGAGAGGGGATGGAGAGGACCAACAGAACAACTCCCACAATTTTGCTGCAGGTTTGGTATAACCCTGCTACTAGCCATAGGGCGATTAAGCTTAGGATTGAGGGCAATAGTATTACCCCAATTTATGGGGTTCCAATGAGAATCAACTATGGTTTTTTGGCCAATATTATTTATATCAAAACCCAAATCACTCTTAATACGATATTTGATTTTTAATTGTCTGACAATCTATAATATAGAAATTAAAGTCAATTTAAATAGTTAATCTAAAATATGCATGAGGTCCAGTGGTAGAGTATAAGACCCTCTACCACTGCCTCCCGAGTTCGATCCCGGTAATGGACTTTGGGTAGGGGACGATTTTGACTGTGTTGGTTTTGCGCGCCAATGCCCCGAACCGAGATAGCAAATAGCAAAGGCGGTCCATGGAGTTCCTGGCCTATCATACGCCGCGCATGGAGGTTTTCCGGGTTTTATCCTCCTTTCCCATTTTCTTCACTTCCCTAATCGGTGCGGTATCGTCCCCAGGTCGGCCCACCTCGAATAAAATTTAAATTTAAAATATGCATGAGGTATCCTTAAAGTCAATTACTAACTAATAGCTAAAGAACAGTTATAGTCATTAATTCATCTTGATATAAAATTATGAATTTCTATGGGTTCAGTCTTAGAGAATGATGACAAGGGGAATCTTATGTTTATATGATACTAACAATAGAAATTAATAAATTTCAGAATCCAAGTTTATTGATGCAGGTTAACATCAGGATTGTTTTTATACTAAAGGGAAAGTGAGTAAGATTTAAGAGTCTTAATCAATCTCAAATGAAAGCCCTTTCTGTGTATTGTTACACTTTTTAGGCCGTATAGAACTATACTCACTACAATATCAGATTGGTTCAAAAGCAAAGCTAGATCTTTTTTATAGTGTTTCTAGCTAATATCCATTTAAAAGAATTTATAAAGTTTGTGTTAATATTTTGTATGGAATAAAACTTATATTCCAAAGCGGGAAAATAGTTTAAGATATTGCAATAAACTATCACCAGAGTAATTATATTGTAATTAGCTAGAGCATCATTACCTAGTAATTAAATCAAATAACAAAGTTAGGAACCTATTCTACCATTATCATATTAGATAGATATAGCCTAAATCAAACAATTAATGTGAAAGGGCCCTTTACATTAGATTAAAAATGTGAATAAAAATGTATAGTAATATGTACCAAATTCTTTAAAAAGGTAAATTAGCTGGCAATGGCGGTAGGAAGACTCTAAAAAGTCTTAAGTTTATCGAGGTAATCATCAAAATTAAAATTTGGTGTTCTATCGACCCCAAAGAGTTAAAAAATATCGACACCTGCAGGATTTGAACCTGCGCGGGGAGACCCCATGAGCTTTCTAGGCTCACGCCTTAACCGCTCGGCCAAAGTGTCTTGAAAAATATTTTAATTTGTATATTTTAAGAGTACCTATAAGTTTTACTTTTTCAAGGGGTTAAACTTTACGAAATAGTAAGATTTAGAGAAGGGATTCGCCAAAAGCACTACAAATGAGGGAGACACCGGTCTTGGTGGTAAGTTCAAGATCTTCTCTTTTGGTGGAGAGATCCGGATTCACTTCAACGCAGTCCATGGCCACCACGAGGTTAGTTTCGCAGAGGGCCTCGCAAATATAGTGGCCCTCCCGGAAGGTCAATCCACCCCGGACAGGGGTTCCGGTAGCGGGAACGACGGTGGGGTCAAGTGCGTCCACATCATAGGAAAGATGGATGGGACGGTCGCGGTCTGGGTTGACGTGGTCTAAAGCCATCTCGACGACCTTGCCGATCCCATACTTATCGACATGGTGCATCGAGAAGGCCTTGATATTATGCTCCTTCAAAATACGCTTTTCGGCTTCATCGAGATCGCGAAGTCCGATGTATACTAATCTCGAAGGATGTAGACGAGGCTGCTGGGCTTTGGAAACCCACTCGAAGCCTTCAACAATCCTGCTGACTCCAATTGCCCACGAAAGGGGGCACCCATGAAGGTTTCCAGACTCAGTATCATCGACGCTATTGATATCCTACAATGTTAAATACATGTACAACCATCTCAAACTTACAGCATGGGCATCTATCCAGATGACGCAGGCGTCGGGGAACACTTCGAGGGTACCGGTTATTGTACCAAGTCCAATGGAGTGGTCACCACCGAGGGTAAGTGCCACATTGCCTTTCTTCAATTCTTCCACAACACGGCGATTGACCTCCTCAGCAACGCGGCCAACGAAGCGGGGGTTCTTGGCCACCCCATCATCAGGGTCTAACTCTGGGCGGAGCTCCTCAAAGGTGTGAATGTTGCCATCATGATCAACCTCCCATCCAAGCTTTTCAAGTTTAGAGATTAAGCCAGCCTCCAACAGCAGTTTGGGGCCCTTCTCAACTCCCTTCTTGGGCTAATCTATCAGCGTAAGAGTTTCATAAGATTTACCTGGCCTGCGTTGAATGCAACGGGGATGATTCCAACCTTCTTTCCTTTCAAAAACCTGTTACCTGCAGTCATGGATGATCGTTTTCAGCACCAGAATGAGTGTTTTAAACCATGGGCAGGCAACCTTAAAACCTCGCCCCGCTTGACCAATCATTACGAATTTATGAGCACCTTTGCTAGATACTCAATCGAGTCCACAAGTTTTATAATCTGGAAGCCTTCTGATTCGCATTCAATGTACATATTAACTATTTGCAAGTTTATACTGATTTATTCTTAGCGTATCAGTTTTAAACAACAAACCACAATAAATTAATATTTACCTGTCTTAATTTATTTTTTTAATTTATATGCTAAACAACTCCACTAGCCAACATAGACAATGGTAACTTAGAATCCATCTTAGATTAAAAATATATTAAACAATCAGTACAGAAGATAAAATGATTGGTTATGGTGCATAATCAAACGAACCACAAACAAACATGTAGCATAACGATAGGGATTGAGATTCTCGGACGCTACGTCATCAATTCTAACAACAGCTGTCATCATACTAAAATATGAATTAAATCATAGTTTAGTAAGTACACCTTCAGTTGATGTCTTATTATTGCATGATTCAAACTTTAGCATATATGAACCAATTATTCTTACATACCGCTTAAAACGTCAATTGGGAAATTGTTGTATAAATACTACAGGTTTAAGATTAACTATAAAATTTGGGCACGAGATAAAAGTATTTCTAGTAAATATTATCTAACGATTACCTATACTATCAATTTAATTGGTTAGGTTCCATAGTAATTATAAATACGGCGGTCGATAAGGTTTAAAAACATTGATCTCTATGGAATATTGCCTTATTGGTTCTCACGGTCTCACTTCTCATCTTATCCCACTATTTCAGCTGTTTCAAATCAATCGAAATATCACAAGGTTACCACTTGATCAAAAGCTAATTTTATTTTGATTAAGTAATCTCTACCCAATCATATATAACTTAGAATTCTATAAAAAAGATAAGATAACCTGCTTGACAAACTTATGACGCTGTTATAAATCGAGGATTCGCCAATATTTAACGAGGTGTAATACTTGGACATTAAAAATCTTAACTCGACTGTATTTTGTAATACCGGTCATTGGCCGTTAGTGGAGAGGATATCAATTTTACTGTGCGAGGTACTGATAGCAAAGCAAAGTAGTGACTTGAGATAAAATTTTTTTGGAAAAAAAGAACCTCCTTTTAAAAAAAGCTCTAAAAAGTATGAAATAATCGAGAAATTAAGCCTACTCATAAAACCCTTTTTGAAGTCGGCTCCATATTTTAAACTGAATTATAGAATTTTGCTCATAAATACAATCTATATCTTATGTCTGGATTAGGTTCAAATGTAAACTATAAGCAACTTTGAATAAATAGTACTGAGTATATAAATTATAAATACCTATTATAAGTCAGTTAAAATATGGTGCCAACTTCAAAAAGGGTTTTATTGAGTAGGCTTACTTTCTTGATTATTTCATACTTTTTAGAGCTTTTTTAAAGGAGGTTCTTTTTTCCCAAAATTTTTTTGAGAAGGTTCTTTTTTCCCCAAAAAACTTTACCCCAGCTCTTTTCCCCTCAAAAAATTACTGTATTTTTAAAAGTGGCTCTTTTTCCTACTTTTATTAAATATTACTATCCCTATTTATTATTTTTGACCCCTTACTATTTCTCTATAAAATTAAAACTCATTGTATATCTATTATATATAGTATCTTATAAACAAATATACTAATAATTTATTTTATTAAATTTAGTTGATTTCTTGGTCAAATTATACTAAATTTACTGATCACCATCTACGGTACTTTATTTTATTAAATTTAGATGATTTTATTGGTCAATATATGCCAAATTTACTGATCACCATCTACAGTAATTCTTTTTATTAGATTTGGTTACTTTAATTAGTCAATCTATGTAAATTTATTGATTGCTATCTAAAATAATTCATTTTATCAAATTTAGATGAGTTTATTGGTCAAATTATGCAAAAACGATAGCCATCTATAATGATTTAAGCTCATCCCGCTATGAGCTCATACTAATTTTGAACATAACCCCCAGCCATAGAACATATCAAAAGTGCTTCAAAGCTCTCACTTCACCGATGCCGGAATTAAGTTTATCCGGGGTTGTATTAGTCCCACAATTATCCATCGCTTCCGAGCCCATTTTGATATATTTACTAAATTAATGGGCAGAAACTTGCCCAATACTTACAAAAGTAAAATGTGACCTAAGTTGGAGCGTCCTCTATTTTTGGAGAAGATGATCATCCAAATCGGTCCAGTATTTTTAGAGTTATGCGCGAACAAAAATAGAAAAAAATTCATACATACAGGTCGAATTGATAACCTTCTTTTTCAAAGTCGGTTAAAAAGGAACTTGTTCTTCAGTTTATAGTGTGGGAGAGAATTTAACTGCTTACTGTAAAAATTTTCGAAGATATAAAACTAAGAGGTGTACAAAGAAATTAAGAACAAGGTATAAACCCAAGCAAAGCTTGAGAAAACTGTTTTTATACTTTTAAATTAACCACCAAAAACCACCATACTTACCAAAATTAATTAACTTATTGAATTAACCAATCATTAGCCGCTTACTAAAATCATCAAGCTTATTAATCAACCTAAAACCACCACTGCTTGGCAAAACCAACAAAACTATCAAATCAACTGAATATCAAAATGCTCAGCCATAATATACCAACTACCATCAAAAATATTGGATTTTCACTTGTTACATATTTAGCTTTTTATTTTGACTATAAAAATTAGATTTTTCAACGAATTATTCTATTGTTATTAGAGATACATAAGTGTGCCAGATTTTAAAGCTCTAGCTAGTCTAGAAGGTAGTTAAAAATCAATTGCAAGATTCTACTATAGACTGACAGACTGATAGACACCACAGCAGGTAGAGAAAAACGTTTTAAAAAGGGTGTACATTTTTATTTATAGTAAAAAGCTAAAGAGCATATATATGTTTTAGCTGGGTAGCTTTCAAAATCTTCTGTAACATTAATTTACTGTTATGCTATAATTGTCATGGAAATGGCAGAAGAGGTGGGACCATCTAGTACTAAAAAAAAGAAATGGCAGAAGAGGACCATCTAGTACTAAAAAAAGAAATGGCAGAAGAGGTTTAGACCAGCCTGCCAGTTGGGATGTATAAGCACCCAAAAAGCAAGCCAGAATGCCAGAGGCATTGCTTCCTGAATGACGTTGTATGGAACTGGGCATTGGGAAACAATAAATTGTTGGTGCAAGACAATAGGAAAGAGCAACCCAAGGATGAACCAAATTGAGGCTGCCCCAGACCCTGGAGGTTTTACTGCAGGGGTGGTACCACAGGTATGGTTTTGATAAGGTCACCGGTAGTTGGGGTAAAATCAACTGGGGAGACAAGGGGGCGGATCCTTGCCTGAAGATGGTGGATATATGGCCACAAGATCCCAGTATATTGTTGGCAAAAGTTCATGATAACAGGGTTAAAATGCCAGAAGTATCTAGCTTGCTGAATCCAGTTTACGATGGTGGGGGCCATATTGACCATTAGTACTAGTAGAGCCCATCTGGTATATAGACCAATGGGCCACCAGAGAAAAGCCATCAGGAATGCAGCTAGAAGGATATCAATAAAATCAAAGTTGATAGTTTTTGGGGCAAAATTTTATTGTAAAGGAAAGGAAGAAAATCAACCAACGATTTTCTCAGTGTGATGCAACTGATTAAATAGTGGTCAATTGATGAGGGGACAAGCCAGGATCAAGACCCTCAATTTTGATCTAACCAGCGAATTATTCAGGAATGGGGGCAGATAAGTTCACTGGGAACTGACATTGAAGGATTTGGTAGCAGAATGAGTCACTGTCAGTTTAACCTCAAATGCCTGAACCAAGGCTCAACTACATTTACAACAGTTGATGTGACAGCATTTAGCCTGACAAGCAGCGGGAATCCCCCAAGGCCACCCCATGTAGGGGTGGTTTCAATTGGTTGGGAACAGGTTTGGGATGCCCAACCTGCCCATGCCTGGTCGCTGGGCCATTCATTCAGTCAAAAGCATTGTATCAGATGCAATGCCCAATTTGCTGGCAGGGAGCTTCAAACCCTTGTCAATGGTGTCTGATGCTACTACCTGCACGTTGGGAATCATCCCTGAAAATTTTGGGAAGGGGTTAATTTTTGCAATCATGGTGTTAGCTGAATTGAAACCTTTGGTGATTCTGGCCAATAAATCAGTCTTCATCCCTTTTCAACTATGTGTGATCCAATCATTGGGCATGTTCCCACTTGATTTTAGACCAAACAACTTCATTTTGGCAATCTCAGTGCAAATTTCCCTGATCAAATGTACTAGTTCTTCTGAGGTGAAGGTGGGCACCGGGGGAGGAATTCAAAGAGGAAGAGCTATTACCCAATGCTTGTCTACCATGTGGGCGAGGTCGCTCTGGGTGATGAGGGGTACTGCCACCCTCTTTGGTACCTTCTTACTCAGAAATGGGAAAAGGGCCTGATCTATGCATAGGGGACATTCCCTGGGACTTACATTACCCTTTCCTTTTTCCAAAGGAAGGGCACCACCGCCAGGAAACTGAACGAGGGCCACATTCTTGTGCGCCTTGGGTAACTTGATCACTATTACCATCACTATTTTTTTTTGGGGGGGGGCAGAGAGCTTTGGGGTGGGATTTGTGAAATGCTTTGACCAGTTCTATACAGTTAGCGCAATCGTGAGCCTTGACTCAACTGTTCTCATAAACTGGATACCCTTTCCAAGCCAAAAAATATTGAATGGACTGATGGGACTTATGGGATGCCAGGATATTCTCCACTTCAGCCACTTTCCACATTTTTGATAATGATCAGCTCAGGCTCTGTGGGAACTGTATCCTTAAAGGGTGACAACTGGGAGATGTGGAAGATGGGGTGTTGTTTCCAGTGAGCTGGAAGCTTTAAACAAAATGCACTGTTACCCAAGACTTCCTCCACCAAATGAGGACCTGAATGCTTACTTGTGAACTTGTGGGAGGGGACTTGCATACATAAATGATGTGTAAAGAGCATAACATAGGAGCCCACCGCTATGTCATGACCTGGAAGGTTTTTTGATCCGCGAACTGCTTGTAGTCTTCAATAGCCTTGGTGAGGTGTTCCCATACTAAGAAATTGAGTAGGCCTAATATGTTTGGCATGGTCCGCGGCAGCTTGGACCTCAGGCCACAAGCAGGGTCTGACCAAAAAGGAAGGGTTATAACCCAATGTCACTTTGTAGGGAGAGAATCCTGTGGAAGCGTGAGTCCCATTGTTGTAAGCAAATTGAGCAAGGGGAAGGTCATTGGCCCAGGTGTCCTGTGCAGCTGCAGCATAGCAACGCAGATACTGTTCAATAACTTGGTTAACTCAATCAGTATGTCCATCAGACTGGGGATGATATGCTGTGGAGTGACAGGGGGAGATTTTTTAAATAGAAAAGAGTTCACTCCAAAACTGTGCTGTGAACTGTGCTCCACGGTCACTGATGATCTCCTGTGGGAGGCCAAACATTGAGAACACATGACGCACAAAGAGGAGACTAGTTTCCTCTGACATAATTGTGAAAGTACAAGGAATAAAAAGGAAAAATTTAGTGAAACAATCCACCACCACCATCACCGCTGTAAACCCATTAAAACAGGGGAGTTTGACAATAAAATCTATGGACACCAATGTCCATGGACTCTCCGCCTGCTTTAAAGGGCGGAGAAGCCCATTTCTACCAGAGCGATCTGACTTAGCCTGAGCACAAGTAACACAATCAGCGATCCAGGCTAGAACCTCATTGGTTAAACCCACCCAATTGAAGGTCTGATTGATTATGTTGATGCGTTTCTTATTTCCTGGATGGCCGACCATGGGGGATTGTGATGCATTTGAAATACCTAAGTTCTGAAGGGAGGGGGAACCCAAATTTGTGACCAGAAATAAATAAGGCCCTCTTCTAAGGAGTATAGCAAGTGTTTATGGTTTTGGTGGGACAATTGCTTGAACAACTCTACACCCTCAGGGAAAGCCATTTTCCTGGCCAAAACCTGAGCAACTAGCGGGGCGTCAGGGGCCAGAGCAATGGAAGAGATGACAGGGGGAACAATTGACAGGATTTGAGCAGCAGGAATTATGGTAACGAGGTCCAATTCCTCTGGATCTGAGGGACAGTGGGCAGGGCTGTTGCTGAGAAAGTTGGGAAGTACATTAAGCGCACCTTTTATGAATTTGTATTTGAGATTGAAGCTGCACAAGTACTGATAGGTTTGTGCCTGTTGGTGTGCCAATTTCTGGGGTTTAAAAAAATAAAAAAGAGCCTGGTGATCCGTGAGGACTGTTAACTCATGCTGAGCACCTTGTAACAGATACCTCCAATGAGTTAATGCCCATGACATGGCTGCCAACTCCTTGTCGTAGATGGCTCATGACTGCTCCATAGAGGTAAACTTTTGGGAAAAATAGGCGACCAGATGTTCCAGGCCATCGTGCTCTTGGAGTAACACTGCCCCACTACCACTGAGGAGGCATCACATGCAATGATATATGGCTTGGCAGGATCTGCATGCTTTAAGACAGGAGGTGATAAAAACACCTCTTTGATCGATTCAAACACCTGCTGGCATTCAGGCGTCCAGCAAAATGGTATATTCTTGCTAGTGAGGGAGTGGAGCGGTGCAGAAAGCTGGGAAAAAACCTGGGAATTTTTTTTAAGAAAATGATGGTTCCTAAGAAGCTCCATAATTGTTTCTGGGTTGTCAGGGTTGGCCATTCTCAGATAGCATCCAACTTATTGGGAGGAATCATATAGCCATTTTAAGGACGAGGTTCCTAAGGAAGGTAACTTCCTCCTTATAGAACTCACATTTGGAAGGCTTGACAAACAAGCCTTCCTTATGCAAGGCGGTTATGACTGCTTCCAAGTCAATAGCGTGTTGTTCAGGAGTCAGGGAGTGAACCAGAATGTTGTCAATATATGTGACTGTGCAAGTAAACCGGAGGTCACCCAGCGCACTGTCAATCATACATTGAAACGTAGTGGGAGCATCCTTCAGCCCAAAGGGCATTACGTGGAATTAAAAAATGCCTCGCTTCATCTGGATCACTGTTAACCATTCTTGTCCTTTCATTACTTGAATCTGGTTAAAGGCGTTGATGAGATCCATCTTGGAGAACACACAAGATTTTGCAATCGCTTGGCTTATCATCTTCTCCAAAGGTAGGGGTAGGGATCGTGAACTGTTACTTTGTTTAGATGTCCATAATCTATGCAGGGATGGAGGAAACATCAGCTTTTTTGGAGAAGACAATGGGAGATGCAACTGGTGAGGTCTCCTTAAACAACCATCCTTTTCTCAACATGTCATCCAACCAAGTGTTGAGCGCAACCTCCTCTTCTGCTGTATGGGGGGACAACAGGCAGTCAATATTCACCAACTTCACTGTCGTATAAAATCCCAAGTCAAATTTAGTATGAGGAGGTAGGTGATCCACCTTTTCAGAATTGAAAATACTTTGATAGTGCAATAAACTTTCTGGAAAATTGGACGGTATGCCCACAGGAGAGACAAGGGAAGTGATGGAACTGTGATCTTGAGTTTTCTTAAGAGTGTCAATCAGGGGAAATTCACCCTCCAGTTGATTATTAATGAATGACAGCATGTTAGTCTCCAGGTGGATCCTGACATGTTGTCAGCGCCACCATCCCACTCCTAAAATCACCAGAGACACCAAGTTTGGCATTGTGGAAAATCGATTGCAGAAGCTAAATTGATGTACTGAAAAAAGTACTGGTCAATGGACAACATACAATGTCTGGGAGGCAGAAGAAGCCACCATCACTGATGGGCCCGCGTCCATGTACAGTTCTAATTGTTGGCTAACTTGATGCTCATGAAATTACCCGTGGCACTAGTGTCCACCAGGGCCTCAAAGGAGACATGGTGGGATCTGATACTAATCTTCATAGGCAATAAAGAAACAAGTGAAATTTTGTTTATTGGAAGATTTGGGCATTTCTGTTGCAACTGAAGAAATAGCTGGCAAATTGGGGGAAAGGTTGGTAGCTTTTCCTGGAGTAAAGATGGGGAGGACAAGGGCTTGAGAGCTGGCTTCCACCGTCTGGGCTTTTACTGATTCATTTATAGGTAGATCAGATTCAGCCAACTCTGATGCAGGAGTAGTAATGGGCTCATAAGATGGAACTATTCCTGGTTTGATGGTAGACACTACATCAGCGTTGTCGTTGGGTAATACTATAATAAAATTTCCCTTTTAATAGCGGGAAGCATGACAATGGAAGGCATTGATAGTAGTTGTGGTGGCACATATTTGATCTACCATTCCTTTTGAGGTTGATCAAACCTCGTGATAAGCAGAAACCATATCAAAACCTGCTCTAAGGATTGACTGAAGAATATCATTAGAGAGGTCCAGTGTGGGAGCCAGTTCACGGAAGGTAGAGATCAAAGAAGCTAAACTAGGGGCTTCAGCCATAGTATAGAGCAATCTGAAGAGGTGGTCCAATTGTGACACAGGGGGTTTCAAGGCAGCAGATATGACAGCAATTAGTGAAGTGGGATCTCCCGCTTGTGAGGAAGAGTGCAGAAGGCCTCTAACCCAACGACGGGTGTCCCCTTCCACATCATCCAATAAAGTGACCCCTTGTTGGTTTTGAGATAACTCAGTGGCGTTGTTAGGGGCAATCGCCAAGTGCATCTGCACCTCAGTGAGAGTGTCAAGAACTTGATTTACTATCTTATGGGATGGAACACGTGAGCTTTCCTCCAGGCTATTAGGAGGGGAGGGGTAGTAATCCACATGGCTTGGCCGCCCTGAAGAAATTTCTCCAGGGTAGAGTGGATACTACTCCTGAAATCAGCAAGTGACCATATGAACAACAAAAAGCAGACTACTGATTGCATGTTCATTTGGTAGAGGGTGACCACTGCAACGCCCACCTCGAAGAGCAGGGTGGAAGTGGCTGGAAACAATGGTTGGTCAATTATGTCATGGAAATGGCAGAAGAAATTTTGACTGGCCTGCCAGTCAGGATGTGCAAGCACCCAAAAGCAAGCCAGAATGCCAGAGGCATTGTCATCCAAATGATGTTGTATGGAACTGAACATTGGGAAACAATAAATCGTTGGTGCAAGACAATAGTAAAGAGCAACCCAAGGATAAGCCAAATTGAGGCTGCCCCAGACACTGGAGGTTTTACTGCAGGGGTGGTACCACGGGTATAATTTTGATAAGGTCACCAGTAGTTGGGGTAAAATCAACTGGGGAGACAAGTGGGCGGATCCTTGCCTGAAGATGGTGGATATATGGCCACAAGATCCCAGTATATTGCTGGCAAAAGTTCATGATGACAGGGTTAAAATGCCAGAAGTATCTAGCTTGCTGAATCCAGTTTACAACGGTGGGGGCCATAGTGACCATTAGTACTGGTAGAGCCCATCCGGTATATAGACCAATGGGCCACCAGAGAAAAGCCATCAGGAATGCAGCTAGAAGGATATCAATAAAATCAAAGTTGATAGTTTTTGGGGCAAAATCTTATTGTAAAGGAAAGGAAGAAAATCAACCAACAATTTTCTCAGTGTGATGCAACTGATTAAATAGTGGTCAATTGATGTGGGGACAAGCCAGGATTGAGACCCTCAATTTCAACCTAACTGGCGAATTAAATGGGAATGGGGGAAGATAAGTTCACTGGGAACTGACATTGAAGGATTTGGTGGCAGACTGAGTCACTGTCAGTTTAACCTTGAATGCCCAAACTGAGGTTTGACTATGTTTATGACAGTTGACATGACAGCGTTTAGCCTGACAATCAGCGGGAATCACCAAAGGCCACCCCACATAGGGGCAGTCCCAATTATTTTGGTAATGGGTTTGGGATGCCCAACCCACCCATGCCCAGTCTCTGGTCCATTAGTTCAGTCAAAAGCGTTGCATCAGCTGCAACGCCCAATTTGCCAGCAGGGAGCTTCAAACCCTCATTGATGGTGTCCGATGCTACTACCTGCACATCAGGGATCATCCCCAATGATTTTGGGAGGGGGTTAATTTTTGCAGTAAATGGTGTTAGCCAAATTGAAACCTTCAGCAATTCCAGCCAATAAATTAGTCTTTGCCCCTTTTTGACTATGTGGGATCTGATCACCGGGCATGTTTCCACTTGATTTCAGACTGAATGACTTCATTTTGGTGATCTCAGCGCAAATTTCCTGATCAGTTTGTACTAGTTCTGCTGAGGTGAAGGTGGGCACCGGGGGAGGAATTCAAAGAGGAAGGGCTGTTACCCAACGCTTGTCTACCATGTGGGTGAGGTCGCCCTGGGTGACAAGGGGTACTGCCACCCTCTTTGGTACCTTCTTACTTGGAAATGGGAAAATGGCCTGATCTATGCATAGAAGACGTTCCCTAGACTTACAATAATATCATCATTGTGTTCTATTATTTAATCATTAAAAGGATAAAATGAGATAGTTAGATTAGTTAATTGGTTGGTTGAATTAGCCTATATTAAAAGGTGGGCAACAACCAGATGACTAATAGAGATAGATTCAATTTATAAACTAATAATTTTGTTTAAATTAATCAGTATTTAAATGAAAATGATTTAAGAAATCATCTTATGGATAAAATATTGTATATATATGTAAGTATATCTGCTCCATAATTCCTTATAATCATTGACCAAAAATAAACAAACTTATTACAAAGATTTTTGAATAAGGAGAACTGTTACAGGTGATTCTCCTTTTTTACTCATAGAAATCCACATAAAAGTTAAATCTAAGATGTAATAACAGGATATAAACCCAAGCAAAGCTTGGGAAAAGTTTTTGGACTTTTAAATCAACCACCAAAATCCACCAACTTACCAAAACCAATTAACTTATCAAGTTAATCAATCTACTAACCACTTACTAAAACCATCAGGCTTATTAATTAACCTAAAATCACCACTGCTTGGCAGAACCAATGAACCTATCAAATCAACTGAATATTAATCTGCTCAGCCATAATGATATATTAACTACCATTAAAAATATATAGGATTTTCAATTGTTACAAATTCAACTTTTTATTTGACTATAAAAATTAAAATCTTCAATGCATTATTATATTATTATCAGAGATAGATAATTGTGACAAATTTTAAAGCTCTAGATAGTCTAGAAGGTAGTTAAAAATCAATTGCAAGATTACACTAAAGACAGATACCTCAGTGAGTAGAGAAAAAAGTTTAAAAATGGTATATGGAGCTGTAATTGAAATCAATACATCATTTTGGCTGAGTGGTTTGATATTATTTGGCTTTTTAATAAACTAAATGATTTTATGTAAGAGACTGATGGTAATTTCTTTGATTCAATTGCCCAAATATGACTTAATTAATAATACCCATGTACAATACTTAGTATATATATTATTTGATTAATTTTGTTTGGTCCAATCTCATACTAAATTGATGATAGTCATTGACAATGCTTATTTTAATCTATATTTTAAATGATTTAATTGGTTCAACTATATACTAAACTTATAACACCCATCTAAAATTACTTAACTTAATTTATTTTTTTAATTTGATTAGTTCAATTAAAATAAATTTACTGTCATGATAGCAGCAAGATAAGTTTAGACCAACCAGCCAGGCGGGATGCTGAAGCACCTAAATGGAAAGCCCAAATGCCAGAGGCACTACTGCTTGAATGACGTTTATTTTAGCTGGAAGAAATTGTGCCAGCGAGTGCAAATGGGTCATAATTGTGAAAACAAACCTAGCAACAAATTAGGTGACCACAGCCCTAAGGCCCACAGGTTTGGGAGTACGGAAAAATTAGATCAGGTTGGGTGGTTTGAATTTTTGTTATTGGAAAAAATAAGGATTTTTTAGAAATGAGATTTTTTTATTGTATTTAGAGTAGGAAATTAACTGTCATTATTCTCAGTGTATTATGACTGTTTAAATAGCCGATTGATTTAGGGAATAGCTTAGTAAAGCTCAGGATTGGGGCCCTCAAGGATTCACCTAACCCAGCAAACTTTGAGTGAAGGAAAAATGAATTTACTTTGAACTGACTTTTAAAATATTGATGGTGAGCTGAGTCACTGTCAGTTTGACCTCAGATTCAAAAATTTCAGTTTCATTATATTTCTGATGATTAGCATGACAGCATCTCACCCAATGGGTGACAGGAACCTCCAAAGGCCACCTCACATAGGGGTGGTTCTAAAAGGTCAGAAACAGTTTGGCCACCCAATCTTCCCACACTTGGTCACTTTGGCATCCATTAAGCCAAGTGATATGCAATAAATGATGATACTAATGCTTGAAAATAGAGTTCTGGGCTGGCGGCAATATTTTTCAATGGAGGTACATGCCCATTAGGCTTTGTCCCTAATGTTTTTGAGGGGGTTTCAAATTGGCAACAACATTTCACAATGACCCAATGCCACGGGCAAGTTTAACCAAGGATTTGATACTGGAAATATTTCTCTTGAAAGGTACACACCCAGAAAGCTTTTCCCCCAATATTTTGGAGGCATTTTTCAAACCAACAACATTTCCCAATGGCCTGATGCTATTGGCGAATTTTGCTGAGAATCTGACACATAAATTCTCCAATCATTGAATATGCGAGCCTGTTGGGCTTCATTACTGAGGGTTTAGGGCTTTCAGGCCTTGATTTTGAAGGTTTGTTGCCATCAATTTTATAATAATCTTTAGACCCATGGGAGTGACAGCTTACAATTATTTTGGTGCATATTTCATCAATTTGCATTACTATTTCAGTAGAGGCAATTGCAGGGACAGTTGGTGGGATTTTCAAGGGGAGAGTGGTTACCTATTGCTCATTTACTACCTGGTCAAGATTGCCCTTGAGATGAGAGGTACCGCTGCTCTTTTTGGGCCCTTTTTTGTAGGGATGGGAACACAGCCCAGTATAGACAGAGGATACACTCTCCCAGAATTACATTACCCTTTCCTTTTGCCAAAGAAGGGGAAGTCCCTACCACTGGGGAACTGAGTGAGGGCCACATTTTTGTGGGCCTTAGGAAACTTGATTGCCATTAAGGAAGCAATCTTTGGGGGGGATGAGGGGCATCTGGGTGGGTGTCATAGAAAGCCTCGATCAGCTCCAGACAGTTGGCACACTTTTGGCATGTAACCAACTGTTCTCAAAGGCTGGATAGCCTTTCCATGCAACATGATATTGGACAGATTGATGAGATTTGCAGGAAGCCAAAATGCCCTCCACTTCAGCCTCCTCTGCATCCTTGATTAAAATAAGCTCTGGATCCAAGGGAATTGCACCCTTGAACAGGGATAACTGAGACACATGGGAGACTAGGTGTTACTTCCAGTGGGGTGTCAATTTCACACAGAAAGCGCCATTACCAAATTCTTCTTCCACAAGGTGGGGACCTGAGCGCTTATTTGAAAACTTACATGATGGCACCTGCATGTGCAAATGGCATGTGTCAAGCATAACAAATGGAACCACCTTATTTTCATGGGCTGGGAGCTACTTTCAATCTGCAAATCGCTTGTAGTTGCTTATAGCCTTAGTAAGATTCTCTCAAACCAAGGATTTCATGATCCAAATATGCTGGGTATTACATCATGGCTGGAACCTTAGGGGCGAAGGCATGAGCCGACTGTAAGTGAAGGGTTGTACCCCAAGGTCACTTTGTATGGGGAAAATTCAGTAAAGGAATTTGTGCATTTATTATATGTGAACTGAGCAAGGGGAAGGTCATCAAACCAGGTATCCTGAGCAGCCGCAGCATAGCACCGCAGATACTGTTCCAAGATATGACTATCTTGTTTAGTTTGTCCATCTGACTGTGGATGGTATGCAGTGGAACAACAGGGCATAATCTTCAAGATTTCCAAGAGCTCATTCCAGAATTGTAAGTAAAATAGGACCTGCAGTCGCTGGCAATCTCCTGTGGAAAGCCAAACACTGAGAGCACATGGCGCATGAAGAGGCATACAGTTTCCTTATAAGTAATAGCGAAGGAGCATAGGATAAATAGAAAAAAATTTGTGAAGCAGTCAACAACCACCATCACCACTGTAAACCCATTAAACCTGGGAAGTTCAACAATAAAATCCATGGACACCAATGTCCATGGACCCTTGGCCTGCTGTAGGGGATGAAGGAGGCCATTCCTCCCAGACCAGTCCAACTTGGCACATGCGCAAGTTACACAGTCTGTGATCCAAGATGGAACATCCTTTAACAAGCCCGCCCATTTATAGGTACGCTTGATCAAGTCAATACACTTCTTGCTTCCTGGATGTCCAACCATGGGAGGATTGTGATGAGCCTGGATCACTTTGGCTCAAAGGGGGGTGGAGTAACCCAAAACCATAACTGAAAATGAATGAAACTCTCAGCCAGAGAATACAATGAGTGTTTTAAAGTAGGAAGAGAAAACTGTTCCATAAGATCCATGACTTCTCCACAGGCTGTTTGTGCTGCCAAACCCTGAGTAAAAAAGGCGCGCGTCCAGAGCTAGGTCTACTACTGAAACCAAAGGAGATATAATGGATTAGATTTGGGTGGGTGGAATGACTGTGATCAAGTCCACTTCATATGAGTATGCAGGGAAATGCGCAGGGTTGTGACTTAGAAAGTTGAGAATAACATTCAGTACTCCTTTTACAAACTTATATTTGAAGTTAAAGCTGCACAAATGCCCAGTAGGTTCAGGCTTGCAGGTGTGCCAACTTCTGTGGCTTGTGGAAAAAAGAAGGGCTTGATGATTTGTTTGCACTGTTAACTCATGCTGAGCGCCCTGCAAGAGATACCGCCAGTGGTTCAATGCCCATTCCATGGCTGCCAGTTCCTTATCATAGATGGCCCAGGACTGTTCAGTGGGATAGAATTTGAGAAAAATAGGCAACTGGGTGTTCCAACCCATTGTGCTCCTGAAGCAAGACAGCCCCAACTACAACAGATGACACATCACACGCTACTACATAAGGTTTGGAGGTGTCTTCATGTTTTAGGATGAAAGGAGACTTAAACACCTCTTTGATCAACTCAAATGCCCGTTGGAACTTAGGCATCCAACAAAAGGGAACGTTCTTACCTGTATGCAGATGAAGTGGGGTGGCCAACTGGGATAGGGCATGTTGCAAATTTTGTCAATTTGCTACATCTGGGACTCTAATAGTGTTCCAGGCCAAACAGTATGAAGACAGATGGCCCTTGCTCTTTCGCCTTCATTGGCGCATCTTTTACTATAGGTCCACAGGAAAATCCCAAATCCAGAAGATCACCAACTTCACCTTGGCAGAACACCTCTTAGTGTGCACTGGTGGTTCTTTTCCCCCTCTTTGGGCTGCCTGACCCCTTTCTTCTCCACCCTATGGTTAATCTTCACTTGTCCATCGTTAGCTCCACTGACTGGGCAAATACCTGTGGGGTATTCTGTAGATTCAGGTTTGGAGTTGGTAGCGCCAACCACTCCTAGGTGCATTACCCAGCACCTAACCTTAGGGACCTTTTAACCCACTATTAATATCAAGTGTCACTTCAACACTTAAAATAGAGATTGAAGTAGGTAAAGGAAGGTTTTTAGAATAAAAGCCAACCCTTAAATAGGGTAACCAAAATATGAGTTTTGTGATCATACTGATGTATAATTATCATGAGAAACATAATGAGAAACAGGAGTGTGGAGGTTATGAACTGCTCGAGGCTGCATCAGTGGCAGTTGGTTTATAAAAGGCTATATCATATTTCATTCATCAGCTTATGGGTAATTGATTGCATTCATTAAAAGGTTTATATAACACTGGTAAGGCAGTCTCCTAATGTTGATCAATTTAACCTTAAGTGAACGTGATTCACTCCTGCTCACCTCCTAAAGTGGTCTCAGATTGACAATCAATCAACTTGTAAATTTTCAGCTTTTATAATTTTCATCAATTCAGAAATAGTTTGATTCTCAAAAAGGTAATCCAATTGGTAAATTCATTGTGTAATAAGTTCGTATTAATAATTACAATTCGCTCATCATTAGATTGGCATATCAACTAATAAAATATAGAACAAACAACATAAAACTGATTAAAATCGATTCTGCTCTTCAGACAACCTATTGACCTTATAAGCATAACTCCTACAGATTTAAAGCAATTTAGGCTTTAAATCTGAGTAGCAAGATCTAATCATTGACTCAACCCCGAGGTTAATGCTATTCTTAATCTTAGCTAAGGCTAACATCAACTAGGAATAAAATTCTAAAATGGTCCCATATCAAAAAAGTAGAAAATACTTGTAAAAAAGAGTCTATTCTGTTAAGTATATTATATAAGCTTTATGCTGAAACAGAGTTATTATTAGTGCAACATTGTTATTGTAGATGAGGGGCCAAAGTTAGTGTTTTTTAGCTATCTACCTTAAAGATGAAATGTTTTTTTCTAAAGTCAATTTATCCTACTATATTATAATTATTAGAATCATGTAAAGTTTATCTTAGGGAGTATAACTACATATATACCATAGTCAAAGACTAAATACGTTGGTGGATGGCAGAATTAAGGAGAAGAAGGAAATTTTATATACAGTGTTCCATAGAACAAAAAGTCTAGATGTAGAAGTTATGGCTTTTTCTGTCAAACTATGTTTTTGCCATCATAGAGAAGCCACATAAATTTTTGTTATCATTGTCATCCCATTGTAGAATGACCTTAAAATAGTTTTTTTCCAATATTTTTAGAGCAATGAATCTTTGCAAAGTTTTTAGGCAAAAGTAAACATAAGTCTTGATGATTGTACCTTGCATGAGTAGAACCACATAAGTTAGTGCTGAAAAACTGGTAAGGGTGCTGCTTACAGGTGCTTAACCTCACTACTTCAATAGTAAATACTGCCAGGAAAGTTTTTTAGTACTAGTGGTGCCCAATCCAAGAGGGGTCCCTCACGCAACTTTATCTGCGTTGTGCCAAGCAAAGGGATGATAAGATAAAAAATCTTGGCATGGTGCCACGGCTTTAACCTATGCATCCATTCTAGATGGGGAAGAGGGATCAGGGGGATTTTGTCTTAACCAGCTTTAGGTGGCAGGTGAAGGCAGACAAAAGGGGGTTTGGAGCTTCAGCGGCATGTGGCAGAAGGAGAAAGAGGTATGGGTTCTCTCATCAATGAGGCCAGCAGTATGCATTGCCTTGATGTATTTGGCGAGTTGGTGTTCAGCAAAGGTAATTAGTTCAGGCACACAAGTAAAAGATTTGATGCGCTGGTGGGTTTTGGTTAGTTGGGGTCATAAAGAAAAAATCTCGCTGCATTGGCACGTGCACAGCCAGATGCAAAAGCTAATTCTTCTATATCAAATTTGGCTTCCTTGGGTAAATCTATAAGGAAGTTAGGTATAGAAAGCCCTTAAGAAGTGGCTCTATTGCCATATGGAGGGCTTGGCGGAGAAAGGAATTGATGGGGGAAGCAACTGCATTGACAGCCTTTTGATGAATATTTTGTAAGCAGGGAAACTGTTGTGAGAATTGAAATTGTGGCGGGGAGTCAATTTGGGGTATTGTGAAGAATTCTGACCAGGAAAAGTTAGGTTTAATTCTATAAGCAATCATGTCATTATAACTCACCTAAGGGCATCAAAAGGGTTTGATACTTCCAGCGCTGGGCCAGAACAGGAGCTGGTAGGATGGCAGATGCTGATTGTCTGGGAACAGTGGATCACAGTAATTCCGCCAGCGCATGAGCAGCTTCTGCTCAGTAATGGGGCGGGTGGTCAAACCTTAGTTAAGCGGAGCAGTAGGAGCAGCGCTTGCAGTAGTTGAGGTGAGGGATAATTGATCTCCATGTAAAACATTTAGTGAAATCAGTAGCACGGCTTACGCTAGAGGGAGAAGTAGCAGAGGCAGCTTCAGCAGAATACTCTGGGCATTTGCACTTTGAGTGGTCAAGGGCAAAGCACAAGGACAAATACTGTTGTTAAACTTGATGCATTCCCAGAAGGGATGATTGAGGCAGATCTGATTATGGCGTGGGGGGTATCACGAGGTTGGTGTTGTGACAGAAAGGGCAGATCATTGAAAATGTGCAAGACCAGTGAGACGATCAGCGCCATTTGGAACCATGAACTGCAGCTCAGGGTTAGTGCCTTAGGCAGAAAAGCCCTCTGTGAGCTCATGGCAGAGGCATTCAGGGGAGAGGTGAAAGGCAAGTCAACAAAATGGACCATCAGTGTGGCCTCATCTGACAGGCAAGTTTGGATGGTTGGTATATATGTGTTTTTATAAAATAATAGCAGTTGTGCTTATGCCATGGCGTGGGATTCACAAATGAAGCCAAAATTGAAGTATCCTTTAAAGGGGCGGAATCAAAGTATCTGGCAGGTTTGTACACTACCATGGCCATCTCAATGATAGCTGCACTTGTATAGGGGAAGAGGTTCCAAACTTAACCCATAGGCTAAAATGCAGGTTGCTCCAAAGGAGCACCAGGGGGCTATTTAGCACTGCTTAAAAGTGCGCAAGGTGTGATATAGGTCCCAAGTCAGAACATAGTTACCAGAAAAGTCTGGGTGCTAGCTGGGCCAGCCCATGTCATTTTGGTGGTAGCAGATAAACGCCAGGAGGCGGTGCACTGCCACCCCACATGGGGGCAGAAGCACCAATCTAGTCTGCATAGGCTAAATTTTTGGTGCAAGTGAAAGGCAGTTGTGTTAAAAAAGTTTTAAATGTTCAAATTTGATTAACTGAGTGATTGAAGTGAAAGAGAACAGTCATAAAATTTTAAAACTTGACAACTATCAGAGTAATTAGAACCAAAAATTTTCTAGAAAAGTCCAAACAATCAGGAAGGAAGCTATTTTTAATAAATGAGACTTTTTTAATAATATTTAGGGTTTATGTACCCTAGAACTAAAGGACATCATATGATCTACCACAGGATAAATACTATGATCATGAAATACTTCATATAAAAAGAATTTTCACATAAAGTAGTTAGGGGGAAGAACATGTATAGATATATGAGCTCACACTTCTTCCAATATCATGTTGATTTGTTAGAATTGCAATACTCTGAATATGACAACGCTTTTGGATTATTGCTATTGGGATATGAATTATTGTTTTGATCCACTTAATCTGACAAGAAATTTCAATTTCATTTATGTCTTACTTTTGATAAGGATATTTATTCAAATTAATGAGTTCAAATCTAGGATGTTGTTATTAAGTTGAGAGAAAAGACTTTTGTTTCTAGAGGTTTTGGACATTTAGAACTCATTAAAATATTTTCAGTCTGATTTGACTTAATGTTCTTTGACTGTTCTGATGCTCAAATGGCATATTGTTGTTGTAAAGAATTTAATCAAGATCAACTAATCATTTGACTTTTTTATTTCACTTTGGTCAAATCTGTTAAACTCTGGTTTCTTATTGGTTAGAAAATTATTTTTTTCTTTAAAAACCCCCTTCAGGTCAATAAAAGTGATCGTTCTTCTTTAGATGTTACAGCTAAGTTTAGATGGTGTGATAATAAAACTTTGAAACTATTACCTCTAATTATCCATAATTATTCCTAGAATCAGTATAAGTAATAGAGCTATTAACACCTGGATACTATTCTCAGAAGAACAAACATGCATATGTCTGACATTAACATCATAAAGAATATTGGTGGGAGAATTGTGAAATAGAAATTATCCTTGGATTTTGTTAATAGTAATTCTAGAGGCAATAGATTTTGATAGAATATTCATCACCTCTATTATAGATGATCACAAAAAGGCCCTTCTCAGATTATACTAAGCTTAACACTTTGGAGGTTAATGTGATTGTGGTAATATAGAGCCAAATCTGAGATTTTAAAAGTTAGGTAGAGGTTGTTTGAATTCATTAGAAGCTTTGCCATCTTTGGTAACTGTCTTTGCTAGATTAGTCATAGCATCTGATTTAAGTTGAATGGTTTTTGAGCCAATCTTTTCATAGCTTTATCTGGGTCCTGACATTTAGCAGAAAATACAGCTTTAGCTAAGAGTGAAGGTAACCCATGTTTCTGAAAATATAAGGCTCAGAAAGGTGACATCTTAAGTATTCAATGATACTTAATATGATATTCCATGAGAGTACTAGGCAAGTATTGATTAAGTGTAGAGGATCTGAAGTGATCATTTTTCATAAAATTGATAATAAGGTTCCATAAGAACGCTCCATGGTACTTTTCATTAAAGGCTTGTAAGGAGCGAAAAAGAGTTGTTGAGCACCCATAGATGTAGCCAGGATCTTGACAACTCTAGAAGTAAAAATCTTTCCATTATCACAGAAGAGAACCTGGGTAAACCATGTCAAATAAAGATTTGTTAATGTAAGAATGTAGCGATAGCTTTATCAGTTTGGGGCTGTGTCAAAATCTGAGGATTGCTCGCTTAATTAATTAAATCCTGCACGGTAAATCAGCCCAAAGTTCCAATAATTGATCCTCAATAGTGCCTACAGGATTCAAACCATCTATTAACTCACTAGGCTTATTAAATTCGCCTTGACTCTTCTGGCTGATTTTGGGCATAATTTTCCCTTCATATTTGGGAACTTCTGAGGCAGGATTATATACAAACTGGGGATTTGGTCCTTCCAGTTTGTTGACACTTCTCCAAGGTTGGGATTTGGGATAAAAAACAGGAAAAGGATAAAATAAATATTACTTTTATTAGAAACTATTTATTAGATCATGGTCATTAGGCCAGGCACCAGTATTTATACCTCTAGGGCATCTCCTGGCCACATCCAGCACAAAATTTCAACAGCTAATTTGCCACTCATTTCAGCCTATGACTGAAACCTTTTCTTAGGTTCCTTGGTGGCAAAATACTCTCAAAATTGGGAGGATTTCAGGTACAAAAATTGCAATAAAATCATGCAAAGTTGTCCTAAAATCTTCAGGATTTCAGTTTTGTCATACTGCTGATGAGACACACCTTCTGTAAAATTTTGGCTTCAATTGAAGAAAATGACGCACCCCTAATTGGGACGTTGGCAGGCCTCTTCCTTGATAGCCTTAAGTAACCCCCTTTGGGCAGTCCACATAAGTGCTATCATGCTGATTACACATATTGACATACAAATTTAACCCTCAGGTGGAAAATTGATAACGTTGTTTGTTCATTTAATTGTCCATGGGACTTTTAAACATAACTTTGGGTCATCCCCAAATTATTTTGCATACAATTGAATGGTTTGTGTTTTGATAATTGGGACCAATTGCCAAGAATTGATGCAACAGAATTGGCCATAATATGTGAGCATATTTGGGTTGAGCGCCTGATAAATTACTTTATTGAATTTCTGTTGAGATAATTGGCCCAAGTTGTATAATTGCAATAGGTGTTAGCTCAATCATTAAAAGGATAACTGGCCCGATCTGATGGTTGTCAAAGGTTCATTTTTGAGTCAACCACCAGAATCTGACAGGCTGGAAGAGCAGCAGCTTCAACTCAAAATTGTAACATTACCCATCCCTACTAATATATACTAGTTTCTGCTGAAAGTTTGAGGTAGAGGACCTACCAAACTAATCTTATAATGTGAAATGGTTGTGGGGGTGATGGGCTGATATTGATACTTGATTTTATAATTAGACTGGTTCTTACAAGAAAGACAAGAATCTAAGACTTCAATAATGGATTCCATGATTCCTTTAAAATAATATCAATATCAAACCCACAAAAATGTTTTCTACTCCTCCATGGCCAAGAGAAGAGTTTTATTTCATAATTACTGGTACTCATTACAAAGGTCAGATATAGTGCAACCAATTTATGCCTACTTTCTTGTATAGTTTTTTCAATCTTGTTGTTTTAGGAGTGTCATGATAACAGGGGAGGATACCCCAGTGGTAGAATAGGGACCCCTACCACTGCCTCCCAGAGCTCAATTCTTGTACAGGAACTTTGGGTAGGGGACAATTATGACAGTGTTGGCGTTGCGCACCAATGACCCAAACTGAGATAGTAAATAGCAAAGGCAGTCCATGGAGTTCCTGGCCTATCATACGCCATGCATGGAGGCTTTCTAGATTGTATCCTCCTTTCCCATTCGTTTGAATTCCCATTAATTGGTGCAATATTGTCCCCAGGTCAGCCCACCTCAAATTAAAAAAAGGAGTGGCATGATAAAATCTAGTTTCAAGGGTTCATCCTCATCATCCCAAGCATTGGGAGCCATCAAAAGGATTGTGTAATCTCTCTGCCTCACTATTGTCCAAGTGAAGGATAGGTAGGTGAGTCAGTTTATCTCTGTTCATATGCCAGGTCCTAGCACAATGCTCAATTTTAATATAGTGTTCTGGAGCTCAGAGCCCAACAAGCTAATCTTATAATGGGGTCCTTCATGTTTTTAAACCACTTTAAGAAGAATGGTCAGTGACAATGGTATATATAGTTTTATATAGAAAGGGTGATAGTGCTTTACTAAGAGTAAGATGGCAAGGTGCTCCTTTTCAGTGACGCTATAGTTGCGTTATGCTTTGGAGAGAATTTTTATAAAAATGAGACAGATTGATCCATGCTGTTTCCATTCAGCTGAGTGTGAATAGACTTTAAAGTGTAATTGGTGGCATCAGTGGATAAGATAAAAGGTTTTTTTTCATAATTTGTGTGGCAAAGATAGTTCATTCTTATAATAAATTCTTTAGAGTCTCAAAAGCTAATTTTTTCTGAACCCTAGTATAAGAGAGTATCTTAATTAATAATTAAATTAGAGCCTCACTGAGTTGAGCAAACTTTGTTATAAAAAATGATAATATCCTACATACCTAAAATTACCTGAAATTGCATAGGTTTTGAGGTTTAGGAATTTTATATATAGCTTCAACATTATCTTGTAAAGGTATAATTCCTTATTGGGAGCTAACATAACCAAGGAATTCTAGTTTTTCTGAAAGAAAGTAAATTTTGAGGGTATAAGTTTGTTAAATTTTTATTATATTAAAAGACTTCTTTAAGGTTATTAAGATGATTATTGAAAATCAGAAAAATTGCAATATCATTAAGATAAACAATTTTGCAACTTAGCTTAAGGTCTTGTAATATGTGATCCATGTTTTTGGAAAGAGGCGGGAGAATTGCATAGACCTTGAGGAAGTTTAGTGGGTTGAAATATGCCTTCATTGCAATGAGCGCAAACTTTTCTTGTTCTTAGGTGGTAGGTCCATTTTTCAGTACCCTCTGGCCAAATCCATAGCTGAAAAGAAGTTAGAACCAGAGAGTTGAGCAAGAAGACAATTTATGTGGGGTATAGGATAGCTATCTTTCTAAGTGAGTTTATTCATATTCTGGTAGTCCATCATGGCTCAGTGGCCACCGTTCTTTTTATTGATAAGCAGAAGGGGATGACCAAAGGCACTGGGTTGGTACTAATATAACAGCATCTAATAATTGTCTGAGATCATTTTTCATCTTTTTTTGTTTGAGCTTTGATTTGTGATAGGGTTTAAACCAGATTGGCTAGTATCATCCACATCAATAAGTGTCTCCAATTCTTCATGCGCCCATAATCAGTCTAATATTTAGAAAAATATTGCTATGTACATCTAATGAATAATGAACCTTTTTCAAGCTCTTTTGCAATCAAATTTTCTGAAATATGAACTTTAGGTATATTGCAAAGCATTTTGTTGTTAGGTAATCCCATAACATCATTGTACTAATGTAATGTTTTTTTTTTCAATATCCTCAATTAGAACCAATAAATATTTTTCTATTTCTTGGTGCTTTCATGAGTAAGTTCATGCTTTATTGATTTTTAGAAGAGTGTTGTCAGGATTTTGGTAATCAGAAATAATATTCCAGATAAGACTTAAGGTTCATATGGATGACTCTATCTATACTTTTATACCCAATAACCAATGCCAAGGGATCTTAATAGTGATCTTAGTATCAACCCCTTGTTGTTCACCAGGTTATTTATAAATTCTTCTGAAACATAGAAAGGAATTTTATCTAAAGCATATACAGAATCAGGGAACTTTTATTTTGCCCTTGGTAGTATAATGTAAAGATAAGGCAGAACCAAGGTACATGACAGGAAAGAATGTTTCTTCTTGCTGGAGTCTTTATTATAAAAAACCAATTTACTCATAGTTGAGAAGAAAGAAAAACCTTCCTTCATATTGGTATTGTCACCATATTCAATCATAAACTAGTTCTTATAAAGCATGGTGTAGTTGTTGTATAAAGCCATGGCAGGAGCTGATAGGACAAACTTTCCAATTTTTATTAGCAGAGAGGAGTAAGCTATAATAGCAAAAGTGTTGTTCTAAACTGCTTTTCTGTACTCTTTTGATTGTTCTACCAATGAGCCAGATTGATCTTCCTAATGAGTTTTGAAGATATGGCATTGTTTAGTGAGCTGGTATTAAGGATAGCCTAAATCTGACTTTCTATATGACAACCTCTACCTTAGTTATTGTTCCTTTAATGCTAGGAAAGAGGAGAAAAGAATTCTTTGAGGCGAAACATAGCATTGAGTTTTGAGCTGTCTCCGGGTATTATTTATTGATACATAGTAATCTGTAAACATGTTGTATTGGTTGAATCATTAAGGCATTAAATTACCTTGCATCAATAGCAGTATCAATGAATTTACAACATCTGGGAACTTGACTGAGGTAGGTTCCTTTTAGTACCATGACGTCATCTATGTTTCAGTGTTCAAAAGATCTGGAATCTCAATTTTGGAAGGTGCTCCTAAAACGTAACAACCAACATCTTTGTAACCCCTTTCAGAATCTTCCTCAGAGGTGTTTCTGATACAAGTTAGGTGAGCGATTGAAGTGAAGGGTTCATCAAGTACTAAGGAATTGTCAATAATAGGGGTAACTGGCCATAAGCCAACAAGTCTTTTCCTGCTCATATCAGATTTCTTCGTATGATAGTCATTTTCCAGATATCCAATCTTAGTGCAATAGTGCACTTGAGTCATTTGCTTAGCTTTGACTTCTGATCTTAAGATTAAAAATAACTTAAGGATTGTACTAAGCTCCTCATGTAGACTCAAGTTTATGGAACTAGAAAAATTTAACAGGTCTTCTTTTATGTCATGAACAATTTTAAATAAAGCTTCATAGAAGTAATGTAAATAGCCATAGAAGGGTGAGGCCATAACCCTCATAATAGCAGCTACTGCATTACAGAGAGTGAGCATCTTTAAATTAACAGAGTCTAGGCTTCAATGTAGAATTGCTCAGCAAAAGCAGTGACATATTCCCCTTCTGCATATTGATACACATAAAGCTTGTTTTTCACTCTCAAGCTCTGTTTTAAACCAGGTTTATCAATAAGAGCTTCCTTAACTTTGGCCCAGGTACTGAGGATATCCATATGTGGCACCATAACTTCCTGAGCAATATAGCTTAAACAAAAGAGGATGTGTTTGACTTTCTGGTGGTTGGTCACTCCTTTTATGGATGACTCAAAGACATACAGGAATGAGGCGATGCTACCCTCACCAGGTGTAAACTTATCTTTAAAGGTAGGTCTAAAAGGACAGGTTCAACACTGATGATGGCGTGGATGGCAGGAGTACTACGTCCAGTGACCTCAGATCATATATTAATTTGACCAATTAAATGTGAAAGATGATTTATCTGCACTTGAATGGGCTCTAGTTGAGTTTCTATTGCTCCAAGAAAAAAATTGAGTGGTGGACTCATAAAGAGAAACTCTCATTTCAAGCGCAATCTTATTAGTCTCAAGGTCTTCTACTCAACGTTTTTCTCTTTAATTTAAGCAAAGTTTAGAATGTATTGAGCTTAAACTATGGTTGTTAGTCTCCACTTCCTTGACATGCTTGAGAAGATCCTCCTGTACTTCTTACATCTCAAATCTTCATGCAGTTGTTTTTTGAGATTGTATATCAGTCTTAGCCTGATAATCATAATCCTCAACTTAAACTATCCGCTTGTAACCATTTTCAAAAGATCATCTTATTTAATAGCATTCTTGACACTGTAGAACTTCTTCTCACTTTCAGGAAAAAGTGTTGAGAAAAGTATTTGCATTTATAAGTGATCTCTCCAGATTTAACTCCTTCTTCAAAAATGTAATTTTTAGTCTCCAAGGTGGAAAAAGAGACGCAAGTTTTTTGGTAGGACAACTTTAAAGCTCCCCAGGCGAGGTAAAGCCTGAGCTAATTGCTGTTCATGAGTGAATATGTGCTGTTCATCACCTTGTTGAGTGGAAGAAGCTTAAACAAAAGTTTGCTATGAATTTGTTGTTCATTATTGGTAAATTCTTTTGAAAATTCTTCTAGCATAGACTTGGTCTTGGCAGTGGACTCAGCCAGCTCACTATGGTATATATTCATGGCTTCTCTCACATACTTCATTACATCAGAATCAATTGTAGTAATTTGCTCATGAAGCTTAATAATGTTATTTGGTTCTCTTCTAAACCTGATCTTGCATTTCTGACATGACTTGACGCCAAGTTATAAAGTTATTATAAGCGCGTCTCAAGGCTTCTTGAATAATTATGTGACGCAGAGTTCTTCATAATGCTTCTAATAGAAGTACCATGTGGAACATGACAGGGTGGCAATTTTTGGATGTAGGTTTTCCAAATTAGTGAGTTGAATGAAGGTGTCTAGGAGAGTTCTAGTTTCTTAGAGGAACATAAGATGATCTTCAACAGAAGATTTTTCTCATGTGATGCAATGTCCCCAGTATTCAAGATGCCATGGGTTAAATTTCTAACAATGTCAATGGAATACCAGGCAATCCAGTGGGATGTGGTATGACAAAGTGAATGAATTTTTCACCTTCAAACGTAAAGAGCAGGTTGGGTATCCATCTTATTGTTTTTCCGTTCCCATTCTTAATTCATCTAGTAATGCTAAAGGCAGTTGCATATTTCATCTTAATTGTTAATAATATAAATTGTGGTGTACAAGGCCCTTGTAGTGAGCGCCACTTGTTAATTATTTGGTAATGGTGCTTTTTGCAGGTGGTTAACCTCAGGATTCTAACAATAAAGACATCCACTTAAGTTGCAAAACTGAGCAATTATTAGAAAAATTGGAATTAAAAATAATCCACAAAAGATTTATTGATCAAGTTAGAATATATAGAAAATAAATAAACTTTATCTAATATTTGGTGATTTACATACCAATTAGAATCACTTGACATCATAAAACTTACACCATGATAAGGACTATAATAATGTGATACTTCATATGTAAAAGAATTTTCACATAAAGTGTTAGGGGAAGTACACATGGAGACAGTTGGGCTTCACGTTTCTTCCAATGCCACATTGATTTTTTAGAATCACAACACTCTGGGTCCTACGACCCATTTGGATTATTGCTATTGGTCTTATTGATTATCATGTTGATCCACTTAATCTGACAAGAAATTTTTTATTTCATTAATAACTTGATTTTGATCCAGATATTTATTCAAATTGGTGCGTTTCTAATCCAGTATGTTGTTATTGAATTGAGAGAAAATACTTTTGATATTAGAGTTTTTAGACTCTCAGAACCTGTTATATTATTTTCAGTCTGATTTAATTTAGTAGTCATTGACTGTCATATGCTAAAATGACATCCTGGTGCTGTAATTATTTTATTGAGCTCTAAAACATTCAATATAATGTAATTTGATTCAGTCAATTTGGTTAAACTATGGCTTTTTATTGGTTAAAAATTATCTTCTGCTATTGAAACCCCTTCAGGTCTATAAAAAAGTCAGTTTTTCATTAGATGGCATAATAATACTTGGGTGGTATGAGAACAAGCTTCAAAGCAAGTATTTTTATTTCTCTATGAATTTTGCTTAGAATTATTAAGGTAAATTGCTCTATTAGACACCTGAATATTCTTCTCAAAAGGACAAAAATCCATAAGTCCAACAATTATTAATGGTAACCAATTTTTGTTAAGTAGAAACAGTACATTGTACTAGATTAAATTATAGTCAATAACAATGTTTGTCTTACAGTTGTTATCTTCTTTAATTGCATCTTTTATGATACATAGTTGGCTTTTCTAGGAGTCAAACATCCTTACTGCTTATATTCCAAACATATATTTTCTTTAAAAGCAAAAAAGTTAAGGCTTGGCCATGGACAACGTTACCTTAAAGTAAAGTACAAGATGTAAAATGATGGGTCTTTCTGGTCTCTAACTAGGCTATTCAAAGCCTTGACCTAGGCTCAGCCAATTTGATAGTAATGCTTTTATAAACAAGTATTTACCTATTTTAAATATAGTCTAAAATCATATTACTTTAAAAATACATATTACTGAGCAATCCTTGTTAATTATTATGGACATGAGTTAGATAATTTGGATTGGATCACTACCCTGTTATGATAGTTAAGAATTCAGATCAGATCTCAGATCTATTGTAAATGTCAAATTAACATGAGTGTAAAAATTTGACCTTAATAATGATCCCCTTTCTTTTGGTTATTTGCACTTATGGTAATAAGATATTAGAGATATCTTACATTTTCCCCTATATGTCACATATCTTTTATAATCTATCAACATTGTTTATAATGACAATTATATCTAATATATAAGTTATTGGATCTTTATTAATAAACATACTGAATTTCAGAAGAATCTATTATTAGCTTTAGGCTATAAACAGTTCTTTGATAAATGCTACACCTATCTCATAAATTGTAGGCATAAGCAACCTGTCCCTGTTTATTGTGAATGACTTTGGTCCTCTTTTTATGATATTTTCAAGTCTTCTTATATTTGTAATATTCTTTCTGTGGTTTCCTAGGATCATCTCTAACAAGAATTGTAGTTAACATAAGTCCTTATAGATATGATTGAACTTGTGAAGAATAAACTTCATATAACCCTGTTTAAGGCTGCAGTGTTGTAACAACATGTCAGACACGAAACCAGGACTGCTTATTGCCATAATTACTGATTATGTTTTATCATTATCTCTATATATAAATCTCTTATTGTTATATGTGCAAGTAGATAGCACATAAAGTATTTCCATACACTCTTTCATATGCTTCTTTCTGGTTTAAATTAAATAAAAATAACTAATTAATAACTAGAAAAAAGCTGAAATGTAATCCCAGATACTGAATTTTCATAACAGTATACTATATTTGCAGTTACACTTTTACTATTCAATTAAACGTCTATCAATACTTAAGAGATCTTATTGTATTAGTGTTAATTAAAAATTAAATGATGTGGGTTAACCTTGGGACAAATATACCATGTTAAGTTTTTAGCCTGTGCTGGTTTAGAGCCTGAGAAAATCAAAACCTGACCCAGAGTGGAGCAGGAACCACCCCGCTATGTTACCATTCCTCCGTATTAGTGTTAATTGGAGCTGTAGGATTCCAATTCCATGGGTTTATTTTATGTCTTACTAGTAGGAAGCTGCAGCTTCACCAAAATTTAATAATTTACCTGCTAGTTCCTATATAAATAGATAAAAAAGCTAAGTTACTTTATCCAGCGTTGCTTGGGTTTATAATTTCTTGCATCAAACCAAGTTACAGCATGAGGCTAAGAGGTCAAATTGCATTAGGCTCATTGAAAAAATTTGTTTTTTAATCGATCATCTTTATTTTCTATAATTTCAAAGGCATGTTTTACCCAGCATTGTTTGTGAGTTTAATTTAACAGATATAAATTTTTTTATTTAAGGTGGTACAGATAATATTAGTACATTTTTAGGTTTTTTACATACTAGGTTTTATATTGGTAGATAATCATTGATAAGTTTAGAACTAAAAACAAAAAAATCAGACAAAAACTACTAACCACTCACCTAAAACCAATTGATTATATTAAATCAACTTAGACCCATCAACCGCTTTGAAAAACCATTAAAACTATCAAACCAACCAAAACATCTAGAAGCTTAGCCATAAATAATACACTAATTACCATTAAGATATATATTAGTTTCCTTTTTAACATGCAAATACTTTTTTCATAGAAATTAAAATACTGTCTTTGAGGTGCATATAGACCCCCTCTAATCCATATATGTTGAAATTTTTTAAGTCTCTACATGCCATATTTTTGGCTGGGAATCACACACAAAAACTTGCTTTTATTATTATAGATTAATAATGTTAGAAATTAATATACTCTGCATTGCACTAAATGCACTTTATGGAAATTAGCTTTGATGCTCATAAAAGGAGACATAAGATATTCAAAAAGTAGAATATACCTACAAGCTCAAAGGTCTTTAAGGTTACTTATGCATTGTATCCTAAAGTTCATCTTGTTGTTGGATTTAGTTAAGTTTGAATTTAAGTATAATTTAGCATATTGAGACATGTTATTGAAAATAATTGATAATGATGTCAATTTATAAATTAGTATGCTAATATGTACTTTATTCTAAAGTATATCTACCTTTAAGTGGCCTTTTAGCATATAACAATCAAGTAAAGGAGTATTAGATAGACAACTACCGTAATATGATAGATGTTTTGAAAAGGTTATCTTATTATTATAGTTCTTAAGATATTAATAAATGTAAAGCAATCTTTAAATAAAATCAACAAACTATTTTATAGAATATAATCATAAGTACTTTATTATTTATAATATCATAACTGTTTAGAAGTGTTTCTAAACACTTTCTGAATTAGATCCTTTTTTTTTCTTAGAAATGCTCTATCTAAAGTATCATAATATATGGTTTCATTTCGTTGATACTATGCGCTTGTAGTATAGAGGTAGAATACTTCTCTTCCAAAGAAGTGGCCTGGGTTCGATTCCCAGCAGGCGCATTTAATAAAAAAATTAAATAATTTTTTATATACTATATATACATATAATTACTACTAGTTGTTAGTTATATCTAAGCTATATATATTTCACCAATTAGAACTTTAAAGTATATCACACTTTATAAATATTTAATTTTATTTAAGCATAAAAATTACTATAAATAAAAATTACTGTGCAGCTTCAAAGTAAAATTGTATGTATAAAGCAATAACATCTTTTATCTATGTTAGTTGACTATTCCAAACTTATATCTATTAGCCCTTAATATACATGATATTGTTAAAGCTCAAATTTATATAATTTATATATATTACAATAGACCTTTCACAAAGAGGATGTCCTTATTTTTCTTATGCTTATAGAGTAAAGCTTTTATTGAATAATTTACTAGATCAAAAAACTGTCATGAATATTATAGATTTGATTTAAAAATTTTAGCTTTTAATCTAAAATATTAGGAACTATATATATTATGATTGTTTTATAATTTATGAGAATTAATACAAATACATGAACAACTGGTGATTTGTGACCTTACAATTCCTCATGATGCTATTTGATTTAAGACCCATTATTATAAGAATTTTGTGCTAAGTCAAAATTAGATTTCAGCATTGATTGGGTTATGATCAACCCAATTTCTAAATAGTGATTAATATTGCATGAATGCCATGTTTTTATAGTTTTGAGGATTAGCAGCTTAGCCTTTTTGATATGCATCAGAAGAGGTGCTGTCAATGTCAGACAATTGAATGTTTTATTAGTAGAAAAGAATATCAATGTGTCAAATAGGTTAACTAATATTAAAAAATTCTGAGTCTGATTCTTGGCGGCATAGTTCCAATAAGAGTAATGATTTTACTCCTAACCCTCAGATGGATAGCTTGAGTCATGTTAATAAAGTCCCTTCAAACCCTTGGCAGAATAGGCAAACTGATTGGGATGCACAAAACACTTTAACTTGCATTTAATGCTTTTACCTAAGAGAAACCAACCCCTTTTATAGACCTATAGGGGGTTTTCAAAGTGTGAAAATATTTTTTCACCAATTAAGACCTAAAAATCTTCTAATTAACCATAAGAAAATATTTCTATGCCAGTTGGATGGCTAAAATATATTACATCATTTTCACATGAATTTATTATACATACTTTTGACAATTACCTAGAACTGAGCCATAATATAGTAAAAAGATTTTAATAAGATTCTGATAAGTCAATCTTTCATTTAGCTAAAACTGGTCCTCTCAATTATAAATGCGCCACTTTGGATTCAAAACGCATCACATTGAATAAGAATTAGGATCAAAATTAGAGCAATAATTAATATAAGTCACCCCTTGGCAATATGATGTACACAAATATTGACAATTCAGTAAAGCATATCCAAAAGCTTCTCAACAAATTAATTTCAATATTACCATTCCAAGTATTGTCATGGGGAACAAACCCCTGAAGCCTGGCCACCTTTATAGACTTAAAATTAGCCTAAAATTCTCTTTATATGAAAGTATCACGTGGCCATAGTCTTGAATCAGTCAATGCCTATGTGTTTTTCCTAATAATGGGGTATAAAACCACCAAATTTTTATTAAGTATAGTATTGATTAATATCCATCTTAGTTGTTAATTAAATCATGCTTGTGGTCTACATTCTAGTCCCAAATTTTTAACAGCTGCCAAGTTTCATAGTACTCATGTACTGTTATATTGTTAAGATCCTACAGCTAAGCTCCTGCAAGCCGCTCTTTTCCAGGATTTCAACAGTCAGTGAGCTATTTTGCTATGTCAGAAGGAATGTAACTATAGATGTGGAGCTGATTGTACAGCAGGAAGCCTCAAATGTGGAGAGATGCCTCAGAAATCCTGCACATGAGCCACTGATTAAGTGGTGGTGCAAGGAGAGGAATTTTAAATGAAGATGAAGCTAGCATCAGAAGTAAACCTATATGATGCATTTAAATTTGGCAGAAGGACAATTCAATTGTGATCTAGCACAGAGTTCCTTTAAAAACTCTTCACTTTTGGTACTTTTAATTATAATTCATATAAGAGCTTTTACTATATTACTCAGGGAGATCATAAAGCAAGAAGTCATAGTTTAAGTAGTGACAGAAGAATAAAGCCTCCAGTCTTAAACTTAAATAGTTTATAATTAAAGAAAACCATCTGTTGGTCTATTATCTCCATACAATTAGAAACTGCAACTCCACTTTTATTTAAATAATTTAGAACCAGCCACAGGATAGATCAAATTCTTCACCAGCTCATATAAAGTTAAACAATCAATATTTAAATACTTTTTAGCAATGTATTGAGATTATATAAAATACATATGAAATATAATGATTTGATTATAAAAAATGAGTATATGTTATTTATATGAGGTAAGCTGTCTAGAGGATAAACATTACCAATTTCTCAAAGAGTTAAAATATATAGAAACTTCTAAACAAACTGAAATTCCAAATTGAGCGTTTCAAAACAAATTTAATTAGGAAACATAACAAACTAGGTGGGAAAGCATAGAACTGCTTATCCAACCAAGGCAGAAGGGGAGGAGGGTTCAGGGGGCTCATCCTTGGTGGTGTCTTCCTCATCTCAGAGCAAGGTATGGGCCAAGGCGGAGAGCAAGGACATAGGGAGAATAAAAGTATACAGTTTTATATTAACTAATGAAGAAAAAAGCAAACCAGTTTAAATAGGTAATTATGCATGTATAGATAGCAAGGACTTCTTTGGCTTGGATGAGACCATGAGGGAGCTTGGTAAAAGTGGCATTATCAGTGTAGGTGGCTTGAACTTGGATTCATGCTACCACTACAAAATTATGGATTACATTGTAAATATTTTAAGAATTTTATAAAAAGGTCACAATTTCCAGAGGGGCTAAGGTCAATGGGATATTGATAAAAGAAATACCTCCTTCAAGAACCACCACTAAGTTGTTGAAATACTTACAGAAGGGACAACAGTTGGGCAAAGTAGCTGCTTTCACAGAAAGCTGATGGTCACTTTGGAGCAGCATTTGTCTGGGGGCATAGAAACGAGGGTGGAATTAGGCGTCATATTTGGCATGCAAAAATGTACAAGGTGGAGATTAAATGGTTTATTAAAAAACATGATTTATTAACCTCAACCAATAAGCTCCAAGGGTTCTGGTTGAACTGGACTGTGGCATTACATAAGGTGAGGATTTGTTTGGTGAATAAGAGGAAGATTGGGAATGAACCATAGTCCAAGCTATTTCCTTATTGGCTTAGCTAATTTTGGTTCTGAAATGAGTAGGTCCTGATATGCTGGCGCAGGAGCCACTTCAGAAGAAGGCTTTGGGGAGAGGGGGTAGGATTGTATCACATACAGAAATTATTGCAGAATTGGTAGCCGTTTGGTTGCCAGCAGATGTGGGATCTGAACCAGTGGGAGCTTCAAAGGAAGAATTTTCATTGCATGTAATCTAACTCAAAACATGATGGACAGATGTCTCCCCTTCCTCCACAAAGTCCTATAAATGATGGTTGAGGGCATAAGGAATGATGGCGCAAGGGGAAATTAATAGTAAAACATTATTAGATCTAGAGAGGATTGTGGTAGGTGCCCAAGGCCCTACTATATGTGTGGCCCCATTTGGGATCAGAAACTGAAGGATAGAATTAGATCCATAAGCCAAACTAACAATCAGCTCTTTTTTAAGCTCTTTGGGAGGAAGGTGGGTGAGAAACCCAGAAAGCTGAACTACCATAGTGGTATTTTTTGGGAGCCAGGTGCAAGTTGTGGGGAGGGGGTTGTTAAAATCTGGGAACTGCTTACTCAGTTCACCTCTTGGATATTGGAACCAAATATTACTTTCACCTATGTGACTTGCTTCAGCTCTCCAGGCTTCTTCACAGGTTCTTGTTGTTAAATAATAGTTATTGATATAATCTAATAAAGTATGTGGGTGATTGATACTACTATGAATACTAGTATCCAGCTAAGAGATTCATGACAAATTTTTTTCTGCTCAGGGTTCTCCTTGGAACAGGCGCTAACAATCTTCCTTCAACCCACTGATGAAGGTACTAATAAACTCTACAGACAACAAGGAATTCCCAACCCTTAAACTCAACTATGGAGTTGGCAACTTCTGGAAGGCAACAGAGCTTAAAATAATGGCAGTAGGTTCAGCGGTTCTTCAGGAACTTCTGCTCTTAAGTCTTGACTACTAATTTCAGCTTATAGGTATTCTCCTAGGACTTAACTGACAATTAGAGTTCAGTGGCCTTCTTGGTAAAACTTCTATCACTTTATCTCATGACACAGAAGCCGCGGAGAACTTGATAGTAATATCTAGCCAAATGAAATCTTATCCCTCAATTTTAATTTTGATTATAATAAAAATATAATAAATGTAGAAAATAGATCAAATATTTGAGTATCTAAGTGTCTGCTTTATCTAATAAAAAACAAGGGGATATATAGGGGATTCAGCGCCCAGCTCTTATTGGGCGCCCCAATTGGAAATGGCAGACGTCATCACTGAATTAACCCTTTACAAATTGCTCAATGATAAATGAGGCTTCTGCTCATCCATCCACCTAGTAAAAATCCACCGCCAACTAGGTAACAATCTGCTATGGGTTGGATTTGGAGGTAGCATGTCCCATCGCCCTCATTTAACCCCAGCGGAGTAACCCCATCAAGAAACAACCTGCTTAGGTAATGGGACCCTTACCCATTATTAGCAGGTCACATTGCCTAAAAGGTTAAACCGCCAGTTGCTGACACCAAAAGCGTTGTCAACGCCCAGTAACTACTCAATATACCATTAGTCAATTGGCGGCAAAATTTATTAATTTTTTAAAGTTTATAAATTATCAGCTTAAAATTTACAACCTAATCACTTCTTTATTGTTGAGGATCATCCTTGACAAAATATTAGCAATCTGGAAGATCAAAACCCAGCGGATTACTTAATGTTCATTAAGGCTAATTAATCAACAATAGTTATCATATGAAAAGTTAACTCTTACATCCACTAGCGGGATTTGTAACTTAGTGGATAAGTAGATAATATAATCTGATCAGTTGTGATGATATGTTACTATTAAAATTCCAACAGGAGTGCCCTGGAATACCAGGGGCAAAGTTGCCGCAGTAGTAGCATCAGCTTCACAGATGAAGCCCATATTAATATACCCCTTGTAGGAGTGGAAGTCATGAAGGTGGCGGATTTATCACCGCCTGGACAAGTTCATTAATTGCTTTGTATGCGTATGGAAAAGTTTCTCATATTGACCCAAATGCCAGATTGCATGTCGCTCCAGGGGTGCACCAGAGCTTTGAGGCACCGCCTAGGTATGTGCAAGCTAGATATCAATATCCTTGGGAGGAATTAATCATCCCAAGGACTTAGAAGGACTGGATGACCTAGTCCAAATGTGTTTTATCACTGGATGGAAATTTATAGGGGGAGATATTCTGCTGTCCCACATTTTAGCAACTGGTGGAGGATCTGAGGACATTAGGGTTGAGTTTAATGGCATAACTTTTGAAATTGTTAATTTTCACTTTCTTTCACAAAATTTTCTTGGAAAGTTATGCTGAGCGGAAAAAAATAAAGATGAGTAAGTATTAATATGATATATCTATTTCAGTGCTTATTTATTAATTTGATAGTATAATTTTATTGCTCTACTATATATGCATACAATAAAGTTTGATTTCTATAAGTTGGAGTGGCATACATAAAATTATATTTATTTAAGTGTAAGTAATACTATATTAAGGCAGTATATCATGAGCTCTATATAATCTCAAATTTTTTTTATAGCTAGTATAAATTGCTTTTTTGAGTAGAAAGAATCATAAATAACTGATTACCAGTTAATAGTTTGACTTTCTAGAGTTTAGATGGTGTCTTTAAAACACAAAATGCTAAGTTCACTTTTGCTTTAATCACTTTGTTGGTCAGTTTTAAATTTGTTAGTTTTACTTTATAATGAACATTTATGCTCTGCCATATTGTGTTTCAAATGTTGCATAATGTTATACCCGCTGCCCCTGCATGAGAACCTTTTCCCCTATGCAAGTGCTGCCATCAACAAGATGGCTCAGGCGGAGCTCAAACCCTCTAATTTTATATTTTTCTGCCCCTTTAAGGAGTAATTTGGCCTTGGATTTTATACTGAGGGTAAGACTATGGTTGAGCAACTATTACGATCATTTATAAAACACACCATACTCACCATTTAGAAAGATGCCATTGAATACCACTATTTGGCTGAGTCTGCCAGCCTGTCCAACCATCACTCCCCTAAGGAGCTCAGCCATGAGCTCTTGGAGGGTTTGGCATCATATAATGCTTGTCAACAATTATAAGTGTGATGTATAGAAAAAGTGATTCAGAGGTAAATTCTGAAAAAATCGGCCAAAAGACTTTGGTTGATTCCTAGTGGAACCCCTCAAATTGGGGTAACACTTCTATTATCACTTAGGAAAATAAACCATGTTTGGGAAGTCAGATTGCTCTGAATCAATGGCCAAATCTGGGGATCCTTTCTGAGATCCCTCCCCTTCATACTACATGACTAGTACAACCAACACCGCGGAGACTGGCCTCTCTTATAGGGTTGGAGGGGGCCTCTCCAAGTGAAGATATTTTCCCACTAAATGATTGGGTAAGATACATCAAAACCTTACCTCATGGATCAATACTACATATCAACAATTGACCATTCCGTAAATGTGAGGTAAGTCTCAACTGATACAATAGATCAAATCTCAATATTTCCTAATTAAGATTTTACTAAGCAATCTGAACTTCAAGCTTCAACATTTTAAGTACCCATTATCAACTTATAAAAGGGGTTCATTTCTTATCCCCTGCAGCACTATTATAACTATAAAAAATAAAACTTTCTAATTTTAATAATAATTTATTTATATTCTCTTCAGTAGTTTCAATCCCCCTTTTGGTGAAGTTTAGGTTTAAATAGCACCAGCAAACTTAAAAAATCCTAAAATCCAACAACGCTGACTCCATTTTGCATTTGTATACTAAATAGGGTCAGTCACCTTAAGAACCTCACTCCTTTGTGACAATCCGCCCCTTCCACTGGGACACTCATATTTCAATCCCCCACACACTGTAATTTATCAGCCCTCAATCACTCATTATAGGCCGTGTTGAAAATGAAGCTCAGTCTGCGCCTTATCTTTGGTTTAGACAATTTATAGTGCAAGTGATATTCCCTACCTGCCACAATGGCCTCCAACCCTCCTCCCTCCAGTGCCCCTCTCACCATTAATCTAGCAAAATTTTATGAATGAGGCTCCATCCTCCCTCCCCCTCCCTCAACTGCTGCAGCTGCAGCTCCAGATACACAATACTAGTAGGAAACATTCTTTTTAAACTGTGCAGGAGAAAATTGCAGCTCATCCTTATTAAAATTACCATGGCTTGTGGTTTATGGGCCAAATTATCCTGCCACATCCAATCAGCTCCCGTTGCTGGCCCCTGTTTGTCTGTCTCAATCTTTTTAAATCTCTTAAATAGTATGTCTCTGAGCAACTTTATGTCTCCAATTCTGAATTTGGTTAAGGTAAATTATTTAACTCCCCTCCATATCCTGCTCCCCAGCTCTGATTCTGCCCTTGAATAGGCTTCTTAGAATACAAGTCCAACTATCAGCTCACTAGTAAAGCAGCCGCTGCCCACCAACACCCCCTCCGCCAAGCCCTTCATGTGGCCATGGAGCCTCTGATCAATGGTACCATGTCTCAATTTCCCATTTATCTTCCCTGAGAAAGCCAAAAAAAATTAAAGATATCACATATGCTATAGGATATTCATGCTCTGAAACTGCCAAAACGTCACTTTTTAATCTTCACTATCCCAGAACTGTCAACTACTCAAATTTTCTTGTTTGCCAAAACTCTAAAATATGCCGAGAATCAGCTAGCTAATCCTTTTTAAGGATATGACTACCATGAAGAATTTTGACAAACTAATATCACAACATTCTATCTTCAACCTCATAACATCAATATCCTAACTTCCATTTTGTCTGCTCTCACGTGTGACCTCAAGTCAGCGCCAGATGGAGATCCTACCAACTCTTTTTCCCAATCCAATAGAGCCACTTAGGCTTGCCACTGTGGTGCCATGTTAATTTTTTAACTATTAATTTATTTGGAACACACAAAAAGTAAAAATGTGGATGCCCCCTCTTAGGTTGGGCCCTACTATTAATAAAAAACACATAATTGATTTTCTTTTAGTCACTTGTGACTTATCTATACATAACTTCTTTACAGACTTAAAGTACATCAATAATGAAAAATTTTGTTAAAGTAAGACTTTTCTTTTTCTTTAATCACTTTATATATTTATTTATTTATTGATTTAAGTTTGGTATATTATAAAGCAATTTTTGTCATTGTTTTAGATAAAATCTCATATGTTGATAAGTTGATGCCAAATGCCTCTGTTTGGGTGGTGTTTCACCACATCCTGGTGCTTTTGCCGCTGATGAAGCGCTAATATTGGCTTCACAAGTCCCAAAATCCCACTGGTCACTTTGTTACCCCCAAGACCTAGCCCATCACCTAGCGCGTTCCCTGTCAGTGCTTAAAAGCCCCCTGGTGTTCCATGGAGCAATCTGCATTTTAGCCTTTAGTTAAGTATGGCAATATTCTCCTACTCAAGTTCAGCCATCAATGTAATGGCTTAAGCAATGTTTAAACTCATCAGTATTATTTTATTTCTGCCTATTCAAGGAGTAATTTGACCTTGTCTTCTCTTGTAAAACCCACATCATGGTTTTGACATCAATTACACTAGTTTATAAAATGTTTATCCCTATAAGTCTTGGGGACCAGCCCTTGAAGCTGGATAGGGTTCAGCACCCTTTCCGGATGAAGAGGGGCCCCAAGGCTCCTGTGGACCCTCTGTCACAGCTGGGTGACCTCGCCCATGTGATAGATGAGTGCTCAGTGATAGCTTTCCTCCCCAAACCCATCCCACTCCCACCCCTTCCCTCCTCTTCAATCCTGGTAGGATTGATAGAAGGGGTCTGCAGGGAGGTGGCTCACATCAGGGGCATGGAGAGGGGCTGGAGGCCACCCACTCCCCAAGCAAGCCATGGCCAAAATTGAGGAAATTACAATTCCCAGTGTCAGAGCCCGGCCAGTAATTTCTGGACTAAGGGAGCTGGTTTGGGCTGGTCAGTTTCAGAAGCCAGATTGGAACATGGCTCAGATTGAAAACCCAGGTTCAAGCAGCTCAGATCATCAGGTCCAATGTTCCAAGGCAGTTCCAAGAAGTTCAGATTATATGAGCCACCCAATTATGGGATAAGACCAAATTACAATGAACCCAATTCATGAACCCCTGCCTTCTAATATGAATCTAAAAAGCCCCAGCCATGCGAATAGGCTGATTTGAGTCATTGGGACCTAGATCAGCAGCATCAATTTGGCTTGGTCACAAGAAGTTAAGAAAATTTGCAAAAATTTTCCAAGCTTCTGCTGAATCAGGAGCTGCCTTTCACCCCCCTGAGCTAGACAACCAAATCCCCTCCCCATTCCCCAAATAACCAATCTCCCAATACTTCCCCAAGCCTATCAAACCATTTAAAAGGCAACTGGCCTCTGAGGACAGTTGTCAGTTCATTCTTTTTAGCCTTTGTCAAAATAAAATCTGAGAATCTGCTTAGTTTGATGTGGAATCCGCCCACTTTTAACACAACTTAAACATAATTTCGTCATTCAATCCTTTGAAGTGCATCATTGCCCAGATCCCTTTCCCAATATTCGCAGACTGGATTATCCAGTCGCTCAATCCCACCATGTGGCAGCAGATTGTCGACGCAATAATCTGGCCCACCCCCAAAGGCGAGTCCACTGTTCCATTTGTTTCTTTGCATCTGTTAAATGGAGACCCTTCCATTTATTTGGACGTCAAGTCCGCCAAGTCTGCTCCCCAGTGGGAGCAGCCTCAAGGCATCCCTGGCCTGCTGCGCATGGGTTTGGCTCCAATAGCCGCCCCTGCCACTGTGGGTCCAGCTCACTAGCGGGACCTGGAGTGTCCCCTTCTGGGGAAACTCAGTCCCAGCCACTCTCATGGGGTTTTCAACACTTCTACCCATATTCTCAACAATGTGGCGGTCTCTGTGCCGCCTCCCGCTGGTGTACAAGCATCCCTTTTGGGTTCTGAAGGCCAGCAACCGTGATCCCTGGAGGAGTCGTCGTCCTCCCTGCCTCTCCCGCCCTTGGGGTTGCCTCTGTAAGACTCGCAGTTGCCCCCAACGCAACCATCTGGTTTGCCTTGGGGGCCTTCAGTACGTTACTGAACGTTTGCTTTCATCATGTGTCCCATAGATCCCCACTTATCTTAGTTGCTAGGACTGCTATGCCTCTGGCATTCTGGGCCCTCCACTGGGTGCTCGCGCACCATGACTGGGAGCCCAGTCTATTTCTTCTTAGCCGCATCCATGACAATCCCCACCACTTGCATTCATTTTAAATTTTAAATTTATTGCGGGGAAGGCTGACCATGGGACGGACACTTCCGAATATGACTCAGACGAGACAAAACTCAGTACCAGGTGAGGCACCCCAGAGAAGCGATGCTATCTCTTGTTGCCAGCGGGAACGCCACTTATGGGAAGGGGGAGGGAACGTGTGTAGGGGGCGTAGCCACTATTGAGCACGTGTGGAGGAAGGGGTCTGATTTGATGAACCAGACTGGGAACCAGGAGGAGACCAGCTGCCGGCGATGTGGTGGGAGATATCCAAACATCCACGCTTGAAAGTGATCCACCAAATGAGACCGGAATCTGTGGACAGCTTCAGGGAGGGTGGGGATGGATCCGGCGATGGCATCCAAGACAATCGTGTGGATAGTCCACATGGCGATTGCAACCACCAGAGCACGAAGGGAGGGTGGGAGGGGGAGGCCATTGATGAAGCAAACATATCTCTTGACAGACTGAAGGGATGTGTTTGATCCTGGCCTAGCAGACGTTGGACTTCGCGCCATATTACTTTAGAGGTGGGGCACTTCTCCAGGTGGTGAAACAGCGTTCCATACTGGCCACACATGACACAGGATGAGTGTAAAGCATTAGAGCGCTCAGCTGTACGATACACCCGCCTCAGGCAGTGCCACACATGGGAACGGACTTGAGGCTGCAACAGAGGATGGTGTGCGTATTTCCAGATAGTCTTTTGGGTCTCAGTGGAATAAGGGATGTCCATCATGTCCAGGTAGTCCACCCTGGATAGGACTTGGGGTCGAATGGGGATCACGCCATCATGGATGGATAGCCCCTGTACCTCTTGTGTGAACTGAGGAGAGGGGCGGCCTCTTTGGGTTGTATGTCCACTAATACGAATTTTCCACTCTGCGCTTCGCATGGAGAGTAGGATTCGTTTGTAGTGGGTTTTTGTCCCATGAGGACCTGTGGCTGATGTGTGTGATGCAAGGTATTTCATCAGGGAGTGGGGGTTTGATGGGTTGTTGAGGCCCAAGGCTCAGGAGAAGTTGGAGCGGGCCGCGCGGGACCAGTGTTGGGATGGGAGTGTAGGAGCAGTGACGGCCGCAATCCAGGTGCCTAGGATATTGGCGGCATGGGCTTTGAAGTCAAGTAGGCCCATGCCACCATGATGATGAGGGCCAAACATGACCTCTAGCCGTACTGGTGGAGGGCGGCCTGACCAAAGCCAACCTTGTAGCAAAGCATACAGGGATTTGAAGAAGCTTGGGGAGAAGGGGATGGCGTGGGCTCCAAACCAGACTTTGGATAGGAGCATAGAGTTGGCAAGAACAACCCTGCCAGTGAGGGTAGTAGGGTGGGCTCTGAGAGAGGCGATTCGCTTCGTCACGTTGTCCAGTATATGGCCCTCCATTACTGCTGACGCGTATCCTCCTGCCTCCAACCACACGCCCAGATGGCGTACCGGTCCTATGGTAGGTCGCGGCACAAAGGGGAGCACCAGTGGAGCGGTGTGTTTTGAGTTAGTAAGGCGTGGACTTGGGTGAGCAGCTGGGCTGGGTTGGGAACTACTTGCTGGGGCCCAGCAGTTCTGAAACCGACCAAGGAGGATGATTTCGGTTTTGGAGGCGTTCAGTGCCGCGTTGCTTACCCGGGAATATTCCTGGATGAGGGCTTCAAGCACGCGTGCATCTTTATTATTAGACACCCCCACCACGCAATCATCTGCAAATGCCATCATCTTGACTGGGGTTTGCCTGGCACATGGACCCCAGTGAGTTGGGCATTCACATTTTGCAGTAGTGGGTCAAGGCTGAAGTTGTATAAGAGTGGGCTCAGGGGGTCCCCTTGTCTCAGGCCCCTTTGAGGATGGATTACATCTGTTAGGAAACCTGGGCCGCGCACAGCCATTGTTGCAGATTCCATGAGCAGCATCACCCAGTTAATGAAGCGGGGAGGTAGGCGGAATTGTTGGAGGCAGGCCCTAAGGTATTTCCAGTTTACTCTATCATAGGCCTTTTGTTGGTCCAAGAATACAAGTGCCCCAGAGGCTGTGGACTGACACACATTAGCCACAGAGTGCACGTTATCCCAAATCGACCTTCTGGGGATGAAACCAAATTGTTCTGGAGAGATGGTGGCAGATGATACAGTCCCTAAACGGTTAGCCATGATTTTTGTTAAAATTTTGGTGTCTGTGTTTGTTAGAGAAATGGGGCACCAGTTGGCTAAGTCTAGCCTATCCCCTTTCTTGAAGAGTGTGACTGTAAAAGCCTCATGTCCTCCTGGTAGAAGGCGCATTTCCAACAGGCTTTGGTTGAGTGAGGCTAGCAGCAATGGGGATATGTATTTAAAATATTTTTTGTAGAACTCATATGGAATGCCATCTGGGCCTGGGCATTTTCAGTTTGGCGCACCGCGAATGGTAGTCCATAATTTGTTCGGAGTAATTAAATTCATTATTTCCGGGTATCAGAAAATGGTGCGGATATGAGCTCTGTCGAGAAATTCCACCATTTTGGCCAGCTGAATTGGTTCAGCTCAGTATAACTTGGAGTAATATCTTTGCATTTTGATTGCCACTTCGGCCAGTGTGTCCACAATAGAATTATCCGATCTTTGCATCTGTGTGCAGGCCACGCTCTGGCATGGTGCAAAAATTTTTTTGAAGAAGTATGCGGTGCACTTGTCACCTTTAGTGATGCGTGTGGCCCTGTATTGGACAAAAACCTGATGTTTGTGTTGCCTTTCAAGTGCGTTGAGGTGTGCTGCTGCCTCCACCCACTTCTGGCCCCATGCAGGGCTATATCCTGAGGCTGGAATGTTGGACTCCAAGTGGGCCAATTCTGCCAGCGCGCGCGATATAACCGCTGATGTGGCTCGTGAGCGTCTGGATGAGAGATGGCGATAGTGGCAGATGGTGTCTTTTTTAAAAGTTGCCCATGTGGAAATGGGGTCCGCGCAAAATGGTGCAACAAAAATTTTTGCCAAAGTTGCCTCTTCCACCCACGTGGAAAATCCTGGCGATGCAAGCTCTGGGGGGCGGATTTTGCACCAATGTGGGGCCTTTGCAACTGTGACGGGTAAGTGGTATGTTATTGAGACCAGTCGGTGGTTGGAGAATTCCATTTTCGTTGTTTTGAAGTGGGAGATATGGGGTTGGAATTTCGCCGGTGCTAGAATAAGGTCAATGCGGGTCATGGACCTTAATTGGCCATTGTGGATGTGGGGATGCGTCATGTTTTTGAGCAGTGGGGCATGTTGCAGCAGCGCATCCATTAACCCAAGGGTGGCTTTTAGAACGCGTAGTTCTACATGACCCTGTGGGGTGTGGGGTGAGGGCGGCCACCAGTCTGTTGGTGAGGTTAGATAACAGTTCATGTCGCCGATTAGGAAAGAATCGGGGGGGTAGCGGGAGGGATTTGACTGATGAGAAAAATTCCTGATGCTCTTGTGCACCGTTTGGGGCATAAATGTTGACAATTGTGTGTGCAACATCAGCCCAAGAGAAGGTGACAACGAGCACTCGGTCATTTAGGAATGTTTCTGAAGATGTAAATTTGAAAAAATTGTTTTTCTGAATTAGCACCCCACAGTGCTTCAACCAAAAGGATAGGGATGGTAGGAGCATTGTTTTCCAAGCATCCTCGGAACCTCATGGACAGTGGGTTTCCTGGATGGCCAGGATATCCACAGGTAAATTATTTTGTAAAAAACTCAGTTTCCTAGCCCGGGACGGGGAGGCCTTGAGTCCGGCGATATTCAGCATCCCTAGAGTGAAGGTTTCCCCCATTGCACCTTAGGTGTGAGGGGGTGGGCCCCCTGGCCCACCAGCCTCTTCCAGGTCCCCACGGGCTTTCACAGCAGCACAGGTATTAGCAGCAACGCTATCGGGGTTTTTGTTAATTTTTGCGGAAAGAGTCGCGTTGGCTTTGGCCTTCACTTTTTGTTTTCCCAACGTCAGACAAATTTTTTGCGGTGCGGATAAGTTTGGTGCACCGTCAAGTGGGGCAAAAAAATTTTTTTTGGTTGGGATAGGTCCCAAGTCAGTTTCAACTGGGGCTTGGGTGCAGCGATTGGGTGAGATCAAATCTCCCATTGGATCCTCGGATTGAGTGGCCCGTTTGGCTTGGGCCTCCCAATCTGATTGGGTGATAAATTCCCAAGTTGCTTCCGCCGCGAAGGTCTCCATGTCCTCCTGGCGTTGTGAGTGTGGGATGGTGGTGGTGACCTTGGCCACTTCCTTGGCTGCAGTCCTATGGGCCTGCTTGGCCTTCTTCCGCTCCTGTGGGGAGATGGGCTTTACCAATAGGTAGCAGCCTTGTGCTCCCCATGGGAAGGCCTCTTTGGTGCTTGCAGTTGGTTCATAGTGCGCCTCTCCGCTGGCCATGGCCGCTGAGGGGTGCTCTTGGAATGTAACACCCTCTTTAATGGGGCACACGTGTGCCTTATGGCCAAACGCGTCACAGTGGGTGCAAATGGGGGGCACGCTGTCCACGGTTACCCAGAATGGGTGGGTGGTGTGCCCTGCGATGTCAATAAAGGTGGAGTGCAGATCTGGGTTAGGTCCTTCGCGATCTCCTCATATGGGGTCAGAACTGCGATGGCTTTGCTGGTGCACAGGTGTGGCATCAGCATGAAACGTTGCATTTTGAAAAATTGTATTTCGCCATATATGGCGAGACCATCTTTCAGGTGTTGCTCCAAAATATCACGTTTTACCGTAGTAGGCAAAAAGTCAAATGTGAGGAAAATTTGGTTCGATTTTGTCCATCTGGTGCATTTAGTTTTGATGACCCATTGCCCTTTGGGGAGGTTGACCACTACGTGCACCACTGCAGCCTCGTCTGCTGCTATTTTGCTTTTAAAACCTAGGTCCAGCCAACCGCGTGACATGGAGTGAGGTGCAACGTACACCGTGGTCAGGAAAATTTTGTGTACATCTTCACAAAATTTTTCCCATAGGGCCATTTTTGGATGTCCAGATACACACGGACTCTGAATTCCACCGACGAAAGTGGCTGGGAATGTGGCGTATTGATGTACTGGTTGCATCATGCTTTCCACGCGAGTATCCCTGGGGAAATTGTGACCGCCGGTTTTTTTAATTTTTTTTCTATTCTGCCAGATTCTCTGGGGCGTTTTCAAATGTTAGAGGCCGCGGGCCTTCCGCCTGCTCCTCTTGCTTTGCTTGCCCAACTGCTCCCAGACATGGGCGCAGACTAATCCCCTCTATGAGATTATCAAACTGGATTTAGTCTTGAATTGAATGGGTTGCAAAAGTGTTTGCAACGAGAAAGAAAAGTTCCCCCACCACTTGCATTCAGCTGCTAATGAAAACCACTTTAATAGTTCAGTATGCTGGCTTTCCCAACCATCACTTTACTGAGCAACTCAACATGAGATTCTAGAGGGTTTGGCCACCTAAATCACTAACCTATCCTGCAGTTTGTGGTTTCTAGTGGGGCCAGACTTGCAGAGCCTTGTAAATTTCTCAATGGTCTGTCCCTTCCACTAGGATACTCATATTGCAATTCCCCTTTTCATCATGATCCACTCCACCTTTTACCATCCATTATAGGCCTGCATGGAGAATGGCCGCACTACTTGTTCCTTGTAATTCAGTTAGAGCATTCAAAGCATAGTGACCTTCTTTCAACGCCACAGCAGTCCTCGCCTCTACTCCATTTAGCAATCACCCCACTGCCACTCTATTTAAATTTTAAATGAGGCTAAAGATTCCCTACCCTTCCCTCAAACGCTGCAAGCTGATCCTCCTGCACTGGACAAAAATAATAAAACTTCATTAACAGTACAGGAGCATGCACGGCTAAAATTAATATTTGAATTACCTTAGTTCAGTGGTTTTCAAGCCAATTACTCCCACACTATCCACTCATCTCCCATTGCTAGACACAATTTACTTTCTTACAACCTATTTAAATCTCTTGAGTGGGTGAATGATGCTGATATAGCTTATGCGACAAACCTTGATTTTGATTTGCCAAACTTTCTCTCTTGCATCCCAATCCTGCTCTCTAACGCTGCTTCTACCCTTTAAAAGGGCTTCGCCATGTACAAGCCCAACCATCATCTCATTGTTAAAGCGGCCACTTATCCCACCAAAAACCTCCTCTTCTAAGCCCTTTATGTGGCCATGGAGCCACTATGCAACTAAATTTCTCTGTCCCTCTTTCCAAGCTGACTTCCTATAAGGGGATAAAAATGATTGAAGAGTTTGCATTTATCATGGCTCACTTGTGTATTGATGCAGTCAAATTGTTGCTTCCTGACCCCAGATGTATAATTGTCAAATTGATTCCTAATTTAAAATTAGAATCAGAATAAAATCTTAAATCTAAAATTAGTTTTATCCTAAAATGCATTGCAATATGTTATCCCTGTGACTTCCCATCCAACTCCTTTCTCAACAAATCAACTACCTCCCACAATTGCTTTATACAATAGTCAATGATTTTTATCACAAGGTCTCATTTGATTCACTAATGAGGTGACTGACTATAAATATTATTCTCCTAATTCTAACTATAGGATCACTTTTTATTGTCAAGTCTAATTGGCTGTTTTTTGGATCTGGAACTTAAGAGTTGGACTAGCAACTTTTGCCCTATGCACATAGTGTAAAGAATTACTTGCTCTACCCAAGTGGTGCTCACTACAGGGGGTTTAGTAGCAAAAATAATAAATTTTAACCTTACAATGGACCCAACTAAGGAAAGAGAATATGGTGAGAATAATCAGTCAATCATTTTTATGTTAATTCTCATACTCCGAATTGAATGGCACTGAGAGATTTGGATTGCAATAATCCCCTCAGATTGAGAGCTTTGAGACTTATATGTTCACTATGGGGCAGTTGAGACAGATAGGGGATATGTTACTTTGGGAATTCTGGCTGTTTAGACAGGAAAAATCTGATCTAGTGCTCACTTTATTTTATTTCAAGCAGAATCAGGAACAGCTAATTCCGCAGTTTTTAAATTTTGGTCTCTGAGGCATAGATAAATATTATAAAAAGATAAATAGCCTGTATCAGAAGGGGAAAAAACTTTCTGGGTATCACCAATCCACCATCCAAAATTCCCAATTGACCATTTTTTCCAACATTCTCTAATCATGTAAGTGTTTAACAGCAATTAACAAAATGAGGAATTGCTGCGGTACCTGAATAGTAGCTAAAGAATAAGTTACAAGGCGTCTGCCAGGCAGTTAATGACATTACAATCTTAGTTTCCAAAATGTCACAATGATTGATGAACTTAATAAACAATTAAAACTGAACTTGTTGGACATAGGATATTAAACCTTGGTGAACCACAGATTCACAAATAGATTCAAGGAATGACTTGACTCAGAGAGAAGGTCAAACATAGACATGTTACTCTGGGGGACATTAATTTTCAGGACAATCCAGTTGAGGCACTTGACTAATACTCTCAACACGAAATATTGGTGGATGCACAGCATTTCTGAAGCAACATCAAGACCATTAACCACCTCCTGACTGAATTGCAACAACCTAGAAACCAACAAACAGCTATGAAGCAGGATATTAAAGAACTTGAGAGGATTAATCCAAATTCTCTAACAAGATAATGGAGATCTCCTTATTTTGAACTATGAGCTATGGCTTCATGTCTGCGAGCTTTAATATGGAGACTGCCCAAAAGGGTGAATTATGAAGCATGCTAGCTAATGTGCATGACATGTGAAGAAGCCTCACTGCTTTGTGAAAATTCAAGCAGCAATGCCTTCAGGAGCAGGTAAACTGTACCACTTGGGAGCGTTAAATTGAAGGTGAGATACAGGATGGTAGATGCCAATACACTAAAAAAATCATGCCCCTGCTCATTCAGAGCTAATAAGAGAAGAAGACATGGAATAAGAAAATACCCAAAAATTATTGCATCAACTTACCCATTCTGTACAGACATTATTCACTTTGCCTACTTCTGTGGAGACCCCAGCTCCTGAACTGATTCAACCTCATGTTAGTATCCAAGGCCTTGGGTTAGTGCTGCATCAATGACGTATGGATCAGGAAGCTTCTATTTAGGTTTCCAGAGATTTAATACTGTTAATTTTCCTAAGTTTTACAATCATGTAAATGTGTAATCATTTTTGCTAAAGTTTAAGATGACTATGCATGGATATAATGAACTATCTAAAGACACTACTATGAGTAACTGTTTAAATGACCAGAGTTAAGATCTGATCATGCCTTACTTACCTGAGGAACATTAGACCTTTTTTTGAAAGTCTTCTACAAGAATTCAGGAGTCCTAAACACATGGCTACTTGAAAGCTAGATTTATGACCATACAGTTCAAGAAAGATGAAACCATTACTGAGTTTAATGACTGATTTTATCATGTGCCCCAGGTATTTCTGAGGGCTAAAGCCATTGTGGACTTTGACATCACGATCATGCTTCAAAATGCCATCAAGATATATCCAGAATTTCACTGCTCTTTGCTTTCAGCGCTCTTGAAAGATTTAGATAAACTCTAGGATTAAATACCTGAAGTGGTGAGAAGTTACGTTTAACCTCCCAATGTGGTAGTGAAAACCAGTCATCCCCATGATTTAAGGAAGGCATAGGGACCACAGAGGCCTTCCCTCCATGTCAAGAAGACCTTGGCACTTGCTGCAACTTAGCCAAGATAACTTGTTAGATCTGTGAATCTAAGGGGCATTATGCAGCATCCTGCCCTAAATGACGCCCTGAGTGAATTTTGTGATCTCTCAAGTGGATAAAGCCAGGGAAAAACCTTTGGAAGTAAAAGGGAGACAATATAATACTAGTTAACATTCAGTTTTGTCCTAAAGTCAGGAGAAAATTTGAATCATACTTATGCTAAAAAACCAATCAAAGCATTCCCACAATGTTGACCATCACCAGGAGCCAATGAGTGGCCATGGAAAGAGAGGGAAAAAGTTGTCTTTAAACCTTACACTACCCAAATTGCTGAGCACTATCAATTCTGAGATAATGAAGAGTATTAATCCTTACCTCCATTAAAGGGAGTCAAAGTCGCCTTGCCAATTAGAACCATGTATACCCACTTCCCTAATTTAGGAATCATATCAAGACTATGATCAATCAAGTTGATAACCTACCATACTTGCAATAGATGGGGATTCACATTGTTTTACTTATTGTACTTATATCGATATTGTGTAAAAAAGTTCTATGTGATTTATTATTGAAAGCGGCACTCCCTTGAATGTAATATCCAATCAATTAGCAAAATTATTAAAAAAGCCCCCGATGTGGCCCACCATCAATGATATGGAATGGCTAGGCCAATAAAACTATGAGTGAAGGAGCTTATTATCACAGTTAGTGAAATTTTTACCTGGGGTAGCCCACCCCTCCAAGGCCACGCATCTGAAGCCACTGGAATTAAAGACAGAACTCTTGAGAGATACTAGTGATCAATTTAAGTTCATTGACCAATAATAGGTTCTTGTTTTGACAGTCAGACCTGAAGCTAATGACACTAAAATGGCTAAAAATCTGGCGAATATTTGTTTTAAATCTGGAAAATCACCAATATGAGGTAACTAAAGTTTTCCAAAGACAGAAAATTTTGACTCTCTATAAAAAAAAAACTCTTCAGCTCATATAAGTTTTCACTAATTGCTTTAACTATTGAAAAACTCCTCCTTTATATTGGCACTGAATCTGAGAATATCTTTGATTTTCTCAGATATTCAGATACTTTGAATAGAGTTTTGAGTATTTTTGCCTAGGTGTTCCTATTTTATGGTCTATTTTTATTATCAAAAAGTGGTTATAACCTATTGCAATGGCTGGCGAGGTTTAGGGTCTTGTCCAATCCTCCTGTTGGATGCAAAAACAGCGCCTAATCTATGACCTATCTGCTGACTCCACTACTCTTAATTTGGTGATTTCCGCTGTAGTCTCCATCCAAACTCACTAAAATCTCACGGACTTCTCTCCCAGATAATTTGAGTCATCTTGGTGTCAGGGCTTCGCCAAATTCTTTCATTCCTGAAACTTTTACCCCAAATATTCCTTCAGTAATCTCAGAAGGGGAAGTCAATATATCTAATAGCATTAATGTTAATAAGAATGATCAGGTTTATCCCAATCAGGTGATAGAAGATTCAATTGCTCAGCAATTAGAAAGATCAGATAAACCCCAAACTACTTCAAAGCCTATAAATATCCAATCCTTTCTTTAATAAAGGTTAGGTCTATTTACAACTTTATTTTTACTATTATTCATCACTTTTTGGATAATCCACCTAATTAACTTCAAGAGAATACTTGTCATTTTTGAAGTGTAATTCAAAATTATAAAAGTGGTCCTCACTACAGGGGGACTCTGCGTCACACACCAGTGAAAATGTCAATCACTACCATGGATTCTCATTTTTCGCCTGAAGAAACTCAAGGTCATGAGCACAGCAGTATTCTACAATGGGTCCGTTCCACTAGAACTGAAATTCCAAGGGTACCATCTACGTTGAAATTCCATGACAACTTAAATTTTATGGTCCCTATTTAAGCTTTACTATGAATTTTCAAGTACAGCCTGAGGTTTTGAGAAACATCATCTATCAGATGCTTGAAGGGGTTCTGATTCCTGGAATCTGTTCTACTCAATTATGGACTAATGCTGTACCCTCTACAAAGAGGGATTTATTTCAAACTTCTCAATTTCCAGGTATTGGTACTGAGGAATATTTACACCAATTTGTACACCTTACTTTATACCACTTATTAAAAGTAGTAGAATGCATCATCAAGGGATGCTTAATTTCTTATAAGGACTTCAATCCTTAAATAATTATGGTTCTGAGTTTTTCAAGTCTGCCTCTGAGTTCAGTAAAGATAATCACGATGCCAAATTAGTAATCAGACTCTTTATAATGAAGTATAACAGCTTGTTCAATTTGATTTTGGAATATCCAGTTTTGTTGATTCACAGTTAATGAAGCAAGTCCAGGAAATTCAGGGGGAATGAATATATGTTATTTCCCAACTCTCTAAGCTTATCTCTCGATGGAAGAGGAAATTAAATATTTTCCTCTTCCAATTTAAGCAATTGTACTTGAGAATTCAATTTTGAGTTAACAAAGTAGAAGAAACCTCAGGAACTATGGGTCCTCACGGGGAACAAGGTCCTCCTGGGGTTGAAGAACCTCGTGGGCCACCTGGGGGTGAATGGCAACATGGATTTTCTGGCACTGATGGACCTCGTGGACCCCCAGGTGTTGAAGGGCCCACGGACTGCCAGGTGCTGACAGACCTAGTGGACCACCTGGTGCTGATGGGCATTCAGGATCCCTTCAGCAAGTTGACTCTCTCTTGAGCATGATTGACCGCTTGTGTAGGCACTTTCATAAAGTTGCCTAAGAGTTTAATTTAACTCCCAATGGGGTACCTATTGAACCCCTGCTGTCACTTCAGTCCTTGTTTGACGAATTGAATAATCTGGGTAAATGGGCAAAGGATACTGATATCCTGTTACAAGCTTGAAAATCTAAAGGGGAGATGCTTCAAGCAAAGATTGAAACTTTGGAACTTAAGTACAAAGCATAGCAGGAGCAGATTTTAGAGTTACCTTGTAGATTGGATGAAAAAGTGGGGCATTCTGATCTAAAACGTCATATTAATGAAATTTATACTGAGACAGTTGGTCCCTATCCTCGATATTCTTCCCAAGCTTTGGACTCTAACTCTATCGTCTCCACTCAATTAGAACAACCTGGAGTGCATGATTTAACTTCTAGTGTTCCAATGAGTTATTGACCTGTATTTATAGATAAGCACTCTCCTGGAGAAGGCAGTATTATATCCTTCCTCTACTTATATGAGAAGACTCTGAGTGAGGCCACGGATCATCAAAAAGATGAATTACTTACCTAATTATCTTACTCAATTGGCCCAAGATATCGTGGTACCCCACTTATGACTTGTTCTACTTGGTCCCAGGTTAAGGAAGCATTGATCATGGAATTTGAGAATGAGAAAATCTTATGCTCTCAGAAACAGGCTTTTATAGGTTTACAGCCCCACCAAAATGAATCTATCAAAGAAAATGCTCTTTGTTTTTATTGGGAAGCTCAGACTTTGGTAGCATGTGGCTGGTTAAATTTGGACGACGCTATTACTGCTGTTATGTCTGTTTTTACTTTTAGGACTCAGATGAAAGTCTACCTTATCATCGTAAAAAACTACAAAAGTATTTTAGACATAAAGGAGGCCTTGTTGGAATTGCCCCCTCAATTTTCTGAAAAACCCTGAGCCTACAACTCTTTGACCCAGAAGTTCTAAAGTTCACGCTGTTCCTGATAATCTAGAGCTATATAGTGTAATTATTGTCACCGATATTTACCATACTGAAGACCGTTTTTATAAAAAGGAAGCTGATGAAAAGAAGAAAGAAGACAAAACCATTAAGATTTTCCATCTTGATAATGATATGAGTATGCAGCAGAAATGTCAGGCAAATAGCAAGTAAGAATTAGACTGGCCTGCCAGTCCAGATGCCAGAGCACCTGAATGGCAAACCAGAATGCCAAAGGCACTGCTGCTGGTTTGACAGATATGGAACTGGAAAGGAATCTCACCAAGAACTGCTGATGAGCCAGAATCTCATATAGGCACATAAAAAATACCAGATGAATACAGCCGTTAGCCCCACGGGGTGTGTGAGGGTCAGCAGAAAAGGTAGGTTTAATTTCAAAATGATAACAAAATTTTAGGAAAGTATTTTTAATGGAAAATTTAAGAAAGAAAAAGCAACCAACAATCTTCTCAGTGCGATGTGACTGATTAAATTGTGGTAAATTTGGAGAGGAAACAATCCAGGATTGGGTCCCGCAAGTTCAACTTAACTGGTGAATTGTTTGGGAATGGGGAACAGATAATTTAACTGGGAACTGATATTGAAGAATTTAATGGCAGGATGAGTCGCTGTTAGTTCAACCTTGAACATCTGAACCAAGGCTCAGATACATTTCCAATAGTTGGCGTGATGGCGTTTGACCCAATGAGCAGCATGAATCCCCCAAGGCCAACCCACGTAGGGGCGGCTATTTGGTTGGGAACAGGTTTGGGACGCCCAACCCAACCATGCCCGGTTGCTGGGCCATTTGTTCAGTCAGAGGCGTTGCATCAGAGATGCAATGCCCAATTTGCTGGCAGGGAGCTTCAAACCCTCATCGATGGTGTCCAATGCTGTTACCTGCCCATTGAGGATGATCCCCAATGATTTTGAGAAGGGTTTTTTTTTGATCATAACATTAGCTGAATCAAAACTGTTGGGCATTCCAGCTGATGGGGCAGTCATCATCCCTTTCCAACTACATGGAATCTGACAATCAGGCTGACTCCCACTCAATTTTGGGTCAATTAATTTCATTTCAGTGATCTCAGTGCAGATTTCCTGATTAACTGTACCAGTTCTGGTGAGGTGAGTGTGGGCACTGGGGGAGGAATTTGAAGCAGAAAAGCTGTTACCCAGCGCTCATCTACCATGTGGGAGAGGTCGCCCTGGGTAATGAGGGGTACAGCCACCCTCTCTGACACCTTCTTACTCGGGAACAGGAAAAGGGCCTGATCAATGGCCAGGGGATGTTCCCAGGACTTACATTACCCTTTTCTTTTTCAAAGGAAAGGCGCCACCACCAGGAAACTGCACGAGGGCCACATTTTTGTGCGCCTTGGGTAACTTGATCGCCATTACTATCACAGTTTTGGGAGGGTAGGGAGCCTTGGGGTGGGATTCATGGAATGCTTTGACCAGTTCCATACAGTTTACACAATTGTTCACCTGACCCAACTGTTCTCATAGGCTGGATAACCTTTCCAAGCCATAAGATATTGAACGGACCATTGGGATTTGCGGGATGCCAGAATATTCTCCACTTCAGTCTCTTCTGCACCCTCAATGATGATCAGTTCAGGTTCCGTGGGAATTTCACCCTTGAAAGGTGACAGCTGGGAAATGTGGAAGATGGGATGCTGGTTCCAGTGAGCCAGAAGCTTCAACTGGAACGCACCATTGCCCAAGACCAATTCCACCAAATGGGGGCCTGAATGTTTACTTGCAAATTTATGGAAAAGATCTTGAATTCATAAATGGCGGGTATCGAGCATAACATAGGAGCCCACTGTTATATCATGATCTGGGAGCCGCTTATGATCCATGAACTGCTTGTAATCATCAATAGCTTTGGCGAGGTGTTCCCGCACCAAGGATTGAGTTGACCTAATGTTCAGCATGATCTGCAGCAGCTTGGACCTCAGGCTGCATGCAAGGTCTGACCAAAAATGAAGGATTATAACCCAAAGTCGCTTCTTAGGGCGAAAACCCAGTAGACGCGTGCGTTCCATTGTTATAAGCAAATTGAGTGAGGGGAAGGCCGTTGGCCCAGGTGTCCTGTACAGCCACAGCATAGCAAAGCAGGTACTGTTCGAGAACTTGGTTAACTCGCTTGGTCTATCCATCAGAATGGGGCTGGTACGCTGTGGAATGGCAGGGGGATATTTTTAGGATAGATAGGAGTTCACTCTAAAATTACGCCATGAACTGTGAACCACAGTCGCTGATGATCTCCTGTGGGAGACCAAACATTGAGAACATGTGATGTACAAAAAGGCGGGTGGTCTCCTCTGATGTATTCATGGAATTGCAAGGAATAAAGAGGGAAAATTTAATGAAATGATCCACCACCACCATCACTGCCATAAACCCATTAAAACAGGGGAGTTCGTTGATAAAATCCATGGACACTGATGTCCATGGACCCTCCGCCTGCTGTAAGGGGTGTAAAAGACCATTTCTATTGGAGCGGTCTGACTTATCCTGAGCACAAGTAACGCAGTCAGCGATCCATGCTGGAACTTCTTTTGTTAAACCTGCCCAATTATAGGTCCATTTGATCAAGTCAATGAATTTCTTATTACCAGGATGACTGACAGTGGGGATTTTGTGATGTGCGTAGAATACCTCACTTCTGAAGGAGGGGGAACCCAAACGTGTGACCAAAAATAAATAAGACTCTCCTTCAATGAGTATAGGGAGTGTTTATGCTTCTGGTGAGATAACTGCTCGACCAGCTCCATGCCCTCAGGGAAGGCCATTTGACTGGCTAAGACCTGAGCAACTAATGGAGCGTCAGGGGCCAGAGCGATGGAAGAAATGACAGGGGGGACAATTGACAGGATCTGGTTGGCAGGAATCACAGTAACGAGATCCACCTCCTCCAGATATGCGGAACAGTGGGTGGGGCTGCAGCTGAGAAAATTGGGAAGTACGTTGAGCACACCTTTTATGATATCATATTTTAAAATTACAAATTACACAAGTACTAATAGGTTCAGGCTTGCCAATGCGCCAATTTTTGGGGTTTATGAAAGTACAAGAGATCCTGGTGGTCCATTCGGACCATTAACTCATGTTGAGCACCCTGTAACAGATACCTTCAATGAGTTAATGCCCATGCAACGGCTGCCAACTCCTTGTTATAAATGGCCCAGGACTGCTCCATAGAGGTGAACTTTTGGGAAAATAGGTGGCTGGGTGTTCCAAGCCATCGTGCTCCTGGAGCAACACTACCCCCACAGCTACTAATGAGGCGTCACATGCAACAATATATGGATTGGTGGGATCAGCATGTTTCAAAATGGGAGGGGACATGAACACCTCTTTAATCAATTCAAACTCCTGTTGGCATTTGGGCATCTAGCGAAATGGTAACTTTTTCCCTGTAAGGGGTGGAGCGGGGAAACAAGCTGAGAAAGTTCTGGGGAAAATCTTTTTAAGAAAATGATGGTTCCCAAGAAACCCCGTAATTTTTTCTGGGTAGTCAGGGTTGGCCATTCCTGGATAGCATCCAATTTATTGGGAGGGATTGCGTAACAATCTTTAAGGATGAGGTTCCCAAGGAAGGTAACCTCCTCCTTATAGAACTTGCACTTGGAAGGCTTGACGAACAAGCCTAACTTATGCAAGGCGGCCACAACTGCCTCCAAGTCAGTAGTGTGTTGCTTGGGAGTCAGGGAGTGAACAAGAATGTCATCAATATATGAAACTGCGCAGGTAAACCGGAGGTCACCCAGTACATTTTTGATCATGCGTTGAAACATAGCAGGAGCATTCTTTGGCCCAAAGGGCATTATGCGGAATTGGAAAATGACACGCTTCGTCCAGATTGCTGTTAACCATTCTTGCCCTTCCATTACCCAAATCTGGTTAAAAAAATTGACGAGATCCAGCTTGGAAAACACCCAAGATTTGGAGATGGCTTGGATTATCATCTGTTATAAAGGCAGGGGGTAGGGATCTGAATCTGTGATTTTATTTAAGTGTCCATAGTCCACGCAGGGGCGGAGGGAACCATTGGCTTTTTAGTGAAGATTATGGGAGATGTGACTGGCAATGTCTCCTTGAACAACCACCCTTTTTTCAACATATCATCCAACCAAGTGTTGAGCGCAGCCTCCTCCTCTGCTGAGTGGGGATACAACGGGAAGTTAATATTCACCAACTCCACCATCATAAAAAATCCACAATTGAATCTAGTGTGAAAAGGCAGCAATCCGCCTTTTCAAAATGGAAAATGCTCTGATAGCGCATTAAACTTTCTGGAAAATTGGATGGTATGCCCATAGGAGAGACGAGGGACGTGATAGAACTGCGACCTTGAGCTTTCTTAAGAGTGTCAATTAGGGGAATTCACCCTCCAGTTGATCATTAATGAATGAAAGCATGTTATACTCCAGGTGGATCTTGACATGTTCCCGGCGCCACCATCCCACTCCTAAGATCACCAGAAACACCAAGTTTGGCATAGCAGAAAAGCGGTCGCAGAAGTTGAACTGGTGTATTGAAAATGTGACTGGTTGGCAAACCAGGTATGAGGTTTGGGAGGCTGACGACGCAACCATCACTGAAGGACTTGCATCCAGATCAAGTTCCAATTGATAGGCCAGTTATACACTTGCAAAATTGCCCACGGCTCCAGTGTCCACCAGGGCCTCAAAGGAGATGTAATGGGACCCAACACTAATCTTCATGGGTAATAAGAAGTAAGCAAAGTTCTCTGTATTGGTAGTTGTAGATGAATCCAGTGATACCAGAGATGGTAGTGGGGTCATGGGACACCGCTAGGCTCTTATGGGGGGTACACTCGTTGCAAGTCGGGATGTCAGATCCTACTGACATGGGCAGAATAGCTGCGGCAACTATGGGGTATGGATTTGAAGTTTTAGTTGGAACTGGACTATTTAGGACAGGGAAAATCTTATTAACAACCTGGTTCAGTTGAAAAGGAGAGACCATTGCTTCGCCAATATCTATGAGAAAGGTGGAAATGGTTAAAAATAATGGTTGGTCAATTATGTCAGGCAAATAGCAAGTAAGAATTAGAATGGCCTGCCAGTTCAGATGCCAGAGCACCCCAAAGGCAAACCAGAATGCCAAAGGCACTGCTGATGGTTCAACGGATATAGAACTGGAAAAGAATCTCACCAAGATGTCATGGAAACGGCAGAAGAAGTTTATGCTGGCCTGCCAGTCAGGATGCATAAGCACCCAAAAAGCAAGCTAGAATGCCAAAGGCATTGCTGACTGAATGACGTTATATGGATTCATGCATTGGGACATGACGAATTGTTGGTGTAGAACAACAGTGAATAAGATCCTGATGACAAACCATAATGTGCCCATCCCTGACCCAGGGAGCCTTGCCATAGGGGGTGGGATCAAAGAAATAGTTTCAATAAGTTTATTAGCATATGGGGTCATCTCAACTGGTGAGTCAAGGAGACAGATTCTCTCTTGCAGTTGGTGGATGTAAGGCCATAAGATTCCCATGTACTGTTGCCAGAAGTTCATGATGATGGGGCTGTAGAGCCAAGAATATCTGACTCGCTGAATCCAATTATTGACAGAGGGGACCATAGTGACCATAAGTACTGGTGGAGCCCATCTGGTATATGGGCCAACATGCCACCAGGGAAACGCCATCAGGGATGCGGCCAGAAGGAGCAATACAATAAAAAAATTGGTTTTTTGGATAAAATTTTTATTGAAAGGAAAGGAATAAAATTGACCAACAAATTTCTCAGTGCAATGCAACTGATTAAATAGTGGTCAATTGGGGTAGTGACAAGCTGGGATCAGGACCCTCAATTTTGACCTAACCAGAGAATTATTCAGGAATGGGTGGGTTTATTCCCTGGGAACTGACATCAAAAAATTCAGAAGTGGGCCAAGTCACTGTTGGTTCAACCTCAAACGTCTGAACCAAGGCTCGGTTGCATTTCCAACAGTTGGCATGACAGCATTTAGCCCACCAAGCGGCAGGAATCCCCCAAGGCCACCCCATATAGGGATGGGTCCATTTGGTTGGGAATGGGTTTAGGATGGCCAACCCGCCCACGCTTGGTCCTGGGGCCATTCGTTCAGTCAGTGGTATTGTGTCAGCCACAACACCTGAATTGTCAACAGGGGACTTCATACCTTTGTCAATGCCATCCGATGCTATAGCCTACCCATCGAGGATGATCACCAACAACTTTGGTAGGGAGGTGATTTGTTTGATTGGCATGTTAGTAGAATTGAAACTGTTGTGCATTCTGGCCAATAACTCAGTCTTCATGCCTTTCCAGACATTTGTGATCCAAGCATTGGGCAGATTGCCACTTGAATTAGTTCCAATTAATATCAATTCAACAATCTTGGCACAGGTTTTGCTGATTCCCCGTAGCAGTTCTGCTGAGGTAAGTGTGGGTATTGGGGGTGGAATCCGAAGGGGAAGAGCTGTTACCCAGCGCTTGTCTACTATGTGAGCGAGATCGCCCTGAGTAATGAGGGGTACCGCCATACTCTTCGGTGCCTTCTTACTTGGGAACAGAAAAATGGCTCAATCAACAGCCAGGGGACGTTCCCTGGGACTTACATTACCCTTTCCTTTTTCCAAAGGGAGGGCCCCACCACTGGGAAACTGCACAAGAGCCACATTCTTGTGTGCCTTAGGCAACTTGATTGTCATAATTGTCGCGACTTTTTTTGGGGGGGGGATGGGGAGCCTCAGGGTGAGATATGTGAAATGCTTTGACCAGGTCCATGCAATTTGTACAATCGCGCGCCTTGACCCAACTGTTTTTGTAGGCTGAATACCCTTTCCAGGCCACAAGATATTGTATGGAACATCGCGATTTCTGGGATGCCAGGATAGCCTCTACCTTGGCCTCTTCCTCATTATCAATTATGATCAGTTCTGGTTCTGTGAGAATTGCACCCTTGAAGGGCGACAGCTGGGTAAAGTGGAAAACCAGATGCTGCTTACAATGCGCAGAGAGCTTCAGGCGGAATTCCCCATTGCCCAATACCTCCTCCACCAAATGGGGACCCAAGCGTTTACTGGCGAATTTATGAGAAGGGGACTGAATTCTTAAGTGATGGGTATTGAGCATGATGTAGGAACCCACCGTAAAATTGTGACCCAGAAGATGCTTACAATCTGCGAACCACTTGTAGTCTTCAATAGCCTTGGTGTGGTGTTCCCGCACTAAGGCTTGAGTAGATCTGATATGATCAGCATGGTCCGCGGCAGCTTGAACCTCAGGTTGCAAGCATGGCCCGACTGAAAATGAAGGATTATAACCCAATGTTGCTTTGTAGGGGAAACCCCATGGACGCGTGGGTCCCATTATTGTAAGCAAATTGAGCGAGAGGAAGGTCATTGACCCAATTATCCTGCGCAGCTGCAGCATAGCAACGCAGGTACTGTTCAAGGACTTTATTGACCCACTCAGTCTGTCCGTCGGACTGAGGATGATATGCTGTGGAGCAATAGGGGGATATTTTCATGATTGATAGGAGTTCACTCCAAAACCGTGTGGTGAACTGTGAGCCACAGTCACTGATAATCTCCTGGGGAGACCAAACATCAAAACACATGGCGTATGAAAAGTTGGGCAGTTTCTTCCAACATAATCTTGGAAGTACAAGGGATAAAAAGGGAAATTTTGTGAAGCAATCCGCCACTACCATCACCGCTGTGAACCCATTAGAACAAGGGAGGTCAATGATAAAGTCCACGGACACTGATGTCCATGGGCCCTCTTCCTGATGTAAGGGATGCAGGAGGCCATTTTTGCTGGGGCAATCCAACTTAATCCTGGAACAAGTAACATAATCAGTAATCTAAGCTGGAACCTCATTTGTCAGACCTGCCCAATTGAAGGCCCTCTTGATCAAATTGATGCATTTTTTGTTGCCAGGATGTCTGACCATGGGGGGATCATGATGTGCACGGAATACTTCCAATTGGAAGGAGGGGGAACCCAGATGCGAGACAAAAGTAAATGAGTCCCTCCAGTAAGGAGTATAGGGAGTGTTTGTGATTATGGAGAGCCAACTTCTCGACCAACTCCACGCCCTCAGGGAAGGCCATTTGACTGGCTAAGACCTGAGACACTAGCGGGGCGTCAGGAGCCAAAGTGATGGAGGAAATGACGGGGGGAACAATCAACAGGATTTGAGTGGCAGGAATCATGGTAAAGAGTTCCACTTCCTCTGGGTCCAAGGAACAGTGGGCGGGGCTGCAGCTTAGGAAATAGGGAAGTACATTGAGTGCACCTTTTACAAATTCGTATTTAAAGTTAAAACTGCACAGGTCCTGATAGGTTTGGGCTTGCCAATGCACCAATTTTTGGGGTTTGCAAAAATATAGAAGGGCCTGGTGATCTATGCGGACCATTAATTTATATTGGGCACCCTGCAACAGATACCGCCAATGAGTTTTTGCCCATGCAACAGCTGCCAAACCCTTGTCATATATGGCCCAAGACTGCTCCATGGCCATGAACTTCTGGGAGAAGTAAGTGACTGGATGCTCTAAACCATCATGCTCCTGAAGTAACACCGCTCCCACTGCTACCGACGAGGCATCACATGCCACAATATATAGTTTGGTGGGATTGGCATGCTTTAAGATGGGCAGAGACATGAACACCTCTTTGATCAATTCGAATGACTGCTGGCATTTGGGCATCCAATAAAACGGTACATTTTTCCATGTAAGGGGGTGGAGCGGTGCAGCCAGCTGGGAGAGTGCCAAGGAAAACTTTTTGGGAAAATGATGGTTCCCAAGAAACTCCAAAGTTGTTTCTGTGTGGTCAGGGTTGGCCATTCTTGGATCACATCTAACTTGTTGGGAGGGATTGCATAGCCATCTTTGAGAACAAGGTTCTCAAGGAAAGTAACCTCCTCCTTGTAAAAGTCACACTTAGAAGGCTTGAAGAACAAACCTGCCTTATGCAAGGCGGCCACAACTGCTTCCAAGTCAGTAGCGTGTTGTTTGGGAGTCAGGGAGTGGACCAAGATATCAATAATGTATGCCACTGCACAGGTGAACTGGAGATCACCCAGTACATTGTTGATCATACGTTGAAACATAGAAGGAACATTCTTCAGCCTGAAGGGCATTACATGAAATTGGAAAATGCTGCGCTTCGTCCATATCACTATTAACCATTCCTGCCCTTTCATTACCCAAACTTTGTTGAAAGCGTTCACCAGATCCAGTTTATAGAACACAAGTAATTTGGCGATTGCCTGGCTGATTGTCTGCTCCAGAGGCAGGGGGTAGGAATCAAAACTGTTATTTTATTTAAGTGGCTGTAATCCACGCAGTGATGGAGAGAACCATCCACTTTTTTGGTGAAGACAATGGGAGAGTCAATGGGCGAGGTCTCCTTGAACAGCCATGCTTTCTTCAGCATATCGTCCAACCAGGTATTGAGTGCAACTTCTTCCTCCGCTGTATGGGGATACAACGGACAGTTGATGTTCAACTCCAAAGTTGTTCAAAACCCACAATTGAACCTAGTGTGCAGGGGCAGGCGATCCACCTTTTCAAATTGAAGATTCATTTATAGCACATTAAGCTCTCAGGAAAATTGGCTGGAAGCCCTGCAGAAGTGACTAGGGAAGTGATAGAACTGGTTCCTTGTGTCTTCTTAGGAGTGTCAATCAAAAAATCTCCCTCCAGAGGATCATTGGTAAACGACAAAGTTTTAGACTCCAAGTGAATCTTAACATGTTGTCAACGCCACCACCTCACACCTAAAATCACCAGAAACACCAAGTTTGGCATGGCTGAAAAACGATCGCAGAAGATGAACTGGTGGATTGAAAAAGGTACTGGTCAGCGAATGCAATATGAGGTCTGAGAAGCAGATGAGGCCACCATTACTGAGGGACCTGCATCCATTTCCAGTTCTAATTTTTGAGCCAACTTGACACTCATGAAGTTCCCTGAAGCTCTGGTATCCACCAGGGCCTCAAAGGAGACATGATGTGAGCCAACACTGATCTTCATAGGCAATAGAAAATAAGCGAAGTTTTGTTTATTGGAAGATTCAACCGACTCTTCTGCAACTGAAAAAATAACTGGCAAATTGGGGGTAAGGTCGGGGGCTTTTGTTGTAGTGAAAATTGGGAGTACAAGGGCAGGGGAAATGACTTCCTCCATCTGGGCCTTAACAGATTCATTTATAGGTGATTCTGTATCAGCCAACTCGGACATGGGGGTTTTGGCAGGATTTGTACCCAGATCTACTTCTAGTTCAGAGGTAAGCACGTCATCTGCATCTACTTTGGGTAAACCAATCATAAAGTTCCCCTTTTGATAACGGGTAACATGGTGGAGGAAGGCATTAACGGTGGTCGCGGTGGCACATATTTGATCTACTGATCCTTGGATGGTGAACCAGACCTCATGATGAGTGGAACCCAAATACAAGATTGATCTAAAGACTGCCTGAAGCATATCAATAGAGAGACCTGATGTGGGGGCCAGTTCATGGAAGGTAGAAATCAAAGAAACCAGGCTAGGGGCTTTGGCCATGGCATAGATCAGTCTGAAGAGGTGGTCCAATTGTGACACGGGGGTTTCAGGGCAGCCAACATGACAGCCATCAGTGGGGTGGGGTCTCCTGCTTGTGAGGAAGAGCGCAAAAGGCCTCTAACCCAACGGCGGGTATCCCCATCCACAGCGTCTAACAACGCAAGCCCTTGTTGGGCATGAGATAATGCGGAAGCACTATTAAGCGCTATTGCTGTATGCATTTGCACCTCAGCGAGTGCATCAAGGACTTGATTGGCGATCTCCCAGGAAGGGACACTCGAGCTTCCTTCTGGGCTAGTGGAAGGAGGAGGAGCCACAATCCGCGCAGCTTGGGTGGATTGAAAAATATTCCCCAAGGTAGAGCGGATACTTCTCCCAAAATCAGAAAGTTACCAAATAAACAACAAACAGCAAGCTACTGTTTGCATATTCATTTGATAAAAGGGTAACCTCTGCAGCACCCAGTTTGAAGAACAAGGCAGAAGTGTCTGAAAATAATGGTTGGTCAATTATGTCATGGAAACTGCAGAAGAAGTTTAGACTTTCCAGCCAGTCAGGATGTGTAAGCACCCAAAAGCAAGCCAGAATGCCAGAGGCATTGCTGACCAAATGACGTTATATGGATCTGGGAATTGGGACATAAATTGTCGGTGTAGAACAACAGTGAGTAAGATTCTAATGACGAACCATAATGTGCCCATCCCCAACCCAGTGGGCTTTGCTGCAGGGGGTGGGATCACAGAAATAGTTTTAATAAGTTTATTGGCATATGGGGTCATCTCAACTGGGGAGGCAAGGAGATGGATTCTCTCTTACAGTTGGTGGATGTAAGGCCACAAGATTCTCATGTACTGTTGCCAAAAGTTCATGATAGCAGGGTTATAGCACCAAAAATATCTGACTCGCTGAATCCAATCAACGATGGAGGGGACCATAGTGACCATAAGTACTGGTAGAGCCCATCCAGTATATGGACTGACAGGCCACCAGGGAAATGCCATCAGGGATGCGGCCAGAAGGAGCAATACAATAAAAAAATTGATTGGTTTTTTTGGATAAAATATTTATTGAAAGGAAAGGAATAAAATCGACCAACAATTTTCTTAGTGCAATGCAACTGATTAAATAGTGGTCAATTAGGGTAGTGACAAGCTGGGATTGGGACCCTCAATTTTGACCTAACCGGCGAATTATTTGGAAATGGGCGGGTTTATTCCCCGTGAACTGACATCAAAAAATTCAGCAGCAGGCTGAGTTGCTGTCAGTTCAACCTCAAACATCCAAACTGAGGCTCAGTTGCATTTCTGATGGTTGGCACAACAGTGGTTGGCCCAATGAGCGGCGGGAATCCCCCAAGGCCACCCCACATAGGGGTAGGTCCATTTGGTTGGGAATCGGTTTGGGATGGCCAACCCACCCACGCTCGGTCATGGGGCCATTCATTTGGTCAGTGGCATCGCATCAGCCACAATGCCTGAATTGTCAACAGGGGACTTCAAACCTTTGTCGATGCCATCCAATGCTATAGCCTTCCCATTGAGGATGATCCCTGATGACTTTGGTAGGAAGGTGATTTGTTTGATCGGCATGTTAATTGAATTGAAACCATCAGGCATTCCAGCTGATAACTCAGTCTTCATGCCTTTCCAGCCATTTGAGATCTGAGCATCGGGCAGATTGCCACTCACATCAGTTCTGATTGATATAAATTTGACAATCTTGGAACAGATTTCGCTGATTCCCCTTAGCAGTTCTGCCAAAGTGAGTGTGGGTATTGGGGGTGGAATCTGAAGTGGAAGAGCTGTTACCTAGCGCTTGTCTACTACATGAGTGAGATCGCCCTGAGTAATGAGGGGTACCACCATCCTCTTTGGTGCCTTCTTGCTTGGGAATGGAAACATGGCCCAATCAACAGCCAGGGGACGTTCCCCAGGAATTACACAAGAACTGTCAATGAGCTAGAATCTCATATAGGCACATAACAACTTACAAGATGAGATATGGCCTTTAGCCCCAAGGGGTGCGTGAGGGTCAGCAGAAAAGGTGGTTTAATTTTTGACATGAAAACAAAATTTTAGGAAAGGATTTCTATGGAAAATTTAGGAAAAAAAATTGACCAACAATATTCTCAGTGCAATGCAACTGATTAAATAGTGGTCAATTTAGAGAGGAAACAAGGCGGGATCAGGTCCCACAAGTTCAACCTAACCAGTGAATTGTTTGGGAATGGGGAACAGATAATTTAACTGGGAACTGACATCAAAGAATTTGGTAGCAGGCCGAGTCACTGTCAGTTCAATCTTGAACATCCAAACTGAGGGTCAGATATGTTTCCAATGGTTGGCGTGACAGCTCTTGACCTGACAAGCAGTGGGAATCCCCCAAGGCCAACCCAAGTAGGGGCAGGCCCATTTGATTGAGAATGGGTTTGGGATGCCCAACCCGCCCATGCCCAATAACTGGGCCATTTGTTTGGTCAGAGGCGTTGCATCGGGCACAACACCTGATTTGCCAGCAGGGAGCTTCAAACCCTCATCGATGGTGTCTGATGCTGTTACCTGCCCATTGGGGATGATCCCTGACAATTTTGAGGGGGGTTGATTTTTTGATCATAGCATTAGCTTGATAAAAACCGTCGGGCATCCAGCTGATGGGGCAGTCTTTATCCCTTTCTGACTACATGGAATTGACTATTGGGCTGACTCACACTCAATTTTGGGTTGATCGATTTTATTTCAGTAATCTCAGTAAAGATTTCCCCGATTAACTGTACCAGTTCAGCTGAGGTGAGTGTGGGCACTGGGGGAGGAATTCAAAGTGGAAGAGCTGTTACCCAGCACTTGTCTACCACGTGGGCAAGGTTGCCCTGGGTAATGAGGGGTACAGCCACCCTCTTTGAGACCTTCTTACTCAGGAATGGGAAAAGGGCCCGATCAATGGCCAGGGGACGTTCCCTGGGACTTACAAGAAACATCAAAACCCTGTAGAATATGATAAAGATGATCATTCTTCCTATTCCTTGCCCTCCTTGTTGGCTTCACCCTCTCAGTTTGGAAGTACAATCACCCATATTGACTTTTGAGTGAATCAAATTAATGCCAAAGCTATTGTTGACACTGGATCACCTTTGAATGTAGTCTCATAGAAATTTTTTAAGTGGATTAAGTTAACACCTGATATTTCACATTATTAAGAATATGGCACTGCTGGAACCTCAGAGTACTCAATCAATTGGAGCTTTATTTGTCACTCCCATTAAAAATTGGGAAGTTAACTTTTACAGTACCTGCAATCGCCCTTGAAAACTTGAGTTATGACCTTCTCTTATGGACTCAATTTTTGCAGGAAGTTGATGGAATTACTAATTACCCTGACTCTTTCTCTATCCCTTTTGGGATACAGAGTTCCATTGCTTTTATCCAAACATGCTCATACTAGACATTGGTTATGTCTGCTAGAGGGATCAAAGAGGTCTTATTCCATTCAGTACCATGTTAAAGGCTCTCAAGTAAATTACCACCTACAATGGCTGACATAGAAGAAGAGATACCTATTTATTCACCTGAGGTTGTGATTATTCCCCCAAAATATCAAATTTATTATCAATACCTTTTTGTATTTTCTATCTCCAAGGGTCATCTACTACTAGTACAAGGCATTTTTAACCCTTCTGTTAGAAATCTTGCCTTGTTTTGGGGTATTGGATTAAGCATAATCTGGAGCGTTACTTGTTTTATTGGAAAACCTTACCGATGATCAAAAAATGGTAGATCGATAAATTCTAATCGCCTATGTCAAATTATTACCCCTATCTCAAATTTATGACGTTGAAACTTTTGATAGCTTAAAAGACTTTGGGTTGGAAGCCAGTCAGGAGATTCTTACTGTGGGACCTGCAATAGGGAAGCATCTCACTAAAGAACAGGAGAAACAAGTACTACAATCATTGGAAGAATACTCTGACATATTTGCCAAGCATACTTACGATTTTGGTAAAATGAAGGGAGTAATACATACCATTACCCCTGGAGATCACCCTCCTATTCGTGCCAAAACCTATCATAAGTCAAAAGGGAGGAAGCGCAGATCACCACAGAGTTACATCAACTATTAAAGGCTGGATTACTAAAACCCTCCAATTGTTCCCGGGCCTCATTGCTATTATTGGTGAAGAAGAAGGATGGCTCTAATAAGGTGGTTATGGATTATTGCAGGTTAAACGCCATTACTCATCAAAATAGTTACCCTTTGCCAAGGATCAATGATTCCCTCCAGTTGTTATCTGGCTCAACCTATTTTTCGGCAATGGATTTAGCCAGTAGATACTGGCAAATTGAACTAGCCTTGGAAGAATGAGCTAAATGTGCCCTAGTATCTAATGAGGGCTTATTTAAATCTGTATGCCACAATGGTTGAGCAACGCCCCAGCAACCTTTCAAAGGGCCATGGATGGTATGTTATGGGATTTAAAGCTGACCTGTGTTCTGGTATATCTGGACAATATTACCATGTTTTTGAAAACATTTGCTGAGCATTTGGATCATTCAAAAGAATTTTTTAGATAAATTCATAATTCTTCCCTAAAACTCAAACCCTCCAAATTCTCCTTTTTTCAGAACGAAATGGAGTTCTTAGGACATCAGGTTTCAGTTAAAGGGATTTAACCCCTTTCAGATAAAATTCAAGTTATTCAACAAATGACACCTCCAACCTCCCTGCGGGATATACAAGTCTTCCTCAGTATGGTTGGGTGTTATCATCAATTGTATACCCAAGTTTGCGGATATGACAGAACCCTTATTCCATTTATTTCAAAAAGGTGTGCCATTTGAGTGGAGCTCAACTCAGGAACTGTCTTTTAATTCTCTCTGAACTGCACTAACTAAGGCACCTGTTTTGATTCATCCTTGATCTGATAAGCTTTTATTCCTACATACTGATGCAAGTAATGTCATTCTTGAGGCTATTCTATCCTAGTTTGATGAAGAGCAGATTGATCATCACATCGAGTTTACAGCAAAATCTTATCCAAAGCTGAGCGCAATTACAATGTAACTAAGTGGGAGTGTTTAGCTGTAATTTAGCGATTAAGCACTCTTGTCCCTTTCTATATGGCAACCATTTAACTGTTGTTACTGACCATTCATCATTACAATGGTTGCAAAATATGAAGGATCCTGATGGGAGATTAGCCCGTTGGGCCCTAAGACTGAAAAATTACAATTTTTATAACAGTACATCAATTGGGTACTCAACATTAAAATGCTGATGGCCTGTCCTGATTGCCTATACTGACCTTGAAATTTGGGAAAGGAAATGACTATATAATCTCATTAGGCCTGAGTTGTGGGATTAAGAATCTGTAGAAGATTGTGCTTTCCCTAAAAACTACTACTAAAGATACCATGATCCAGGAAGGAGCTTTGTAAAAGAAGGTCAAATCCAAGTGGTCATCCTTTCTGCACCCAAATTCAAGGTACCATGCTACCATGAAAGGACATGAACAAGTAGGTCATAGTGGTTTAAAGAAAACTCAAGTGTGGTTAAAAACCTGATATTATTGGAATAGTATGACTGAAACCATTCAAGAGACCCTTAACTCGTGTCTCATCTGTAAAAGTCAGGGGGCAAACAACACTACTTATCAGCATTAAGTGATTTTACCAACTAAGGCGTTTAAAGTGGTAAGTATTGATGTTGTAGTACCTTTTCCTCAGAGGTTGCATGGTCATTAATACATTATCATGGCTGTCGACCATTTAACTAAATAGATTGAGGCCATATCCATTTCCACCCCTCTGCTAAGAAAACTGAGTTATTCCTTTACCAGCACATCATCACTCAGCATGGGCTTCCCAAGATCCTTATGTCGGACATTGGGACTAATTTACCTTGCAACTCTTACAGGAACTATCCAAATTATTAAATAATGCCCAATGGTTTGTCATTCCTTATATTCTATAGATGAATGGGACCATTGGGCAAGTCAATGGAACTTTAGTCTCTATCTTAAGAAAGAAGGCCTCAATGGACCCATCTTGGTGGAACTTCTATTTACCTAATGCCTTTTTTGCATATCAAATAAGTTATCATTGAATTATCAGGATGTCGCTTTTCAAATGTATTTATGGGCGAGATCCCTCAGATTTTTCAAGTGTTCAGGAAGTACTCAAAGAAGGTATACCAGAAAACTCTGATTTAGTTATGTGAAATTTTGGCTGATGATATTATTTGCCTTCAAGCTCAAGACATGAAATCCATTGAAGTAACCACCAAAAAAAGACCCAAAGAAGTAACCAACATAGACCTGCCTAACCTGATATCAAATTTGGAGACTATGTTAGGTATTATCACTCCTTACCTAATAAGAGAACTGAGAAATTAGGATCTAACTGGTATAGTTCTTATTGAATTATATTCTGAAAGGGATTAGAATATTTGATTGTCCATGTTGATATGGGCATAGCTGTAAGCTGTATCCACTCTAGATTTTTGAGAATTCACCCTCCTCCGCAATCTAATCTTGAGGGGGAAGTGTCAGGATTTTGCCGATTTTTTTGTTCCTGAAACTTTTAACCCAAATATTCCTCCAGTAATCTCAGAAGGGGAAGTCAATATATCTAATAGCATCAATGTTAATAAGAATGATCAGGCTTATCCCAAACAGGTGATAGAAGATTCAATCACTCAGAGATTGAAAAGATCAGATAAACCTTGAACTACTTCAAAACCTATAAATATTCAATCCTTTTGTTAATAAAGGTTAGGTTGATTCACAACCTTATTTTTACTATTATTCATCACTTTTTTTGAGAATCCACCTAATTAACTTCAAGAGAATATTTGTCATTTTTGAAGTGTAATTAAAAACTTCAAGATTTGGTATGTGTTTCAATTTTCTAATTTATATGGAAACACAATGGAGATAACCTAGGGACGTTGCTTCCTGCTGTTTGAACACTTTTCCCTCTTTTGGCATCTGCCACCAAGAGTGATACCCTCAGCAGCCTCCTGCACTCCTGTTTCCTTGACATTATCTAAGAAAAGCCTAGGTCTATTTGTGAGTTTCTTCTCCTGTTAGGTTGCTAAGTCAGCCCAACCCTTTCAGAGTTTAACCCTTTTTATACTGTTCACTGGGCCGGTACTTTTGTATCCCTCCTGTCCTTGATTTTTATCTTCATTAAAGGGTGTTCTGAGGGTGTTGCGCAGCTCCACTAACTAAAAGGCTCATACAGTGTGCAGTATCTGCCACTACTCATTTATCACTATCCACCTCCTGGGACTCAAAATTTAAAAAGGAGCTTTAACAAGCTGTCTAACCTTAGGGCTCACATAAGTACCAAGGCAAGGATTTAGCTGACGTTCTCCTATTCAACTGCTTCTTCGTGAGATCACTGAGAGTGCCCACCAGTGGTTACTCGCTTCTAGTAAGACTAATAAAACCCTTAATCTTTCCCTGCTTTGGTAGCCTTTATAAAATCTCAAAAATTCTTTAGCTAACTTTGAGTACTATAACTCCTTTGGCCACTTGTCCAGGGATACTTCACTACTTCCCAATACTTATTCCTATTCCAAGAAAAGGCTTTAATACTGGAATCACTTGACCAGATGTAAATAACCCTTCTCTGCAGTCCCTTGACAGTACTGGTGCTGTCCTTGGAATATGGGATAATCTTCCCCTCCTTATCTGGGACTTGCTCCATCCTCACATCCATGATGTCCCAAAGCATTTGCGCTGCCAAAACTAGTTGTAACGCAGAAATTTAATCTTGGAACTTGACAACTCCTTCTCAGCTTTGCACTATCAGGAACCTATCTTGGTAAACCTGACTCTGGTCAATTAACAGAAACCAATGTGACCTATCCAGTTAGGACTTGGTTGTCATGGATACATTTAACCTGATCATCAAATAGCCCCCTTTGTGTTGCCACAATACTGTTTAGAACTGGAAGTGAGCTCGCTGGCAGTTGAAACTGAAACTTCCATCATAGGCGGGTGTCTCCTCACCACTGACCCTGCAATGCCATTCTTCGCAGAGTACCCCTCTCTTTTGAATCAATAGTAGAGGGGGTTAGTAAGTCTAACTCATTTGATTCATAGCATTCGATTTATTCTAGATCTGGGCCTTTTGTTGCCATCTTAGAACTTATGCCTCCTACCCAACCTTTCGTCACTTTTGGCCAGGTGAAACAGCTCTTTTCTACTACACTGGAGTCACCCTCCTTGGCTGACAACATTCAGAAATAGGTGAATAATCACAAAAAGTTATTGAAGACAAACTCGCCTGGGTGGATCCCTCCATTAGCCTGGATGTCCTTACTGGCGTGGTTTCCTGCGATAAGCATCTTCATCATGCTGAGCATAGAGCATCAAATTATACCACTCTTCTCACATCCTGTGGGCAACTCACTGGCAATGTAAATCTTACTCCGTTGAATCCTCAGATATATTCACACCTACTCACCCTGCTGTTTTTGGAGCTATCTTTTTTGTCTTTTGGCTCCTCAGTTAATATATCTTCATCTTTGTACTTCTTGTTCCTGGATACCTTCTCCTCTGCTGTAAGGGACTTCTAAGTGCTCGCTTTGATGGACACTGGTGCTACTGAAAACTTCATTTTCCAAGAGCTCGTGGAAGCCTTAGATCTGCCCTTAAAGTAGATCAGTTTGTAAAGGGCAGGGTACGTCAAATTATACCCAGCTACAGAGTACTGTCCCCTGTTTCTTTTTTGCAATGGATTAGCACGTTATGGAGACTTTCTCCAAGATTAAAACCTCCCGTACCAAATTATTCTGGGTGTAGGCTGGTCGTGACACTTTGACATTTTTACCAATCTCGAGATTCTACTATTCACACAAAGTCTAGGAGGAGTTATGGGTACCAATCCTTGCCGTGATGAGAGAGCAATAATGTTATCAAGGAGATGGGCCCCTCAATAAGGTATTTTGGCCTCAATTTGACTGATCGCCACCCATTTTCTCACAATTATCATGCCTAATGTGTATCAGAAGTTATGCGGATATTTTTGATTATTCTAAGGCTCGCCCACTTCCTAAACACACCAAGTTTGACTTTATGTTAAACCTGACCATCGAATTCGTCAAGTTATTCCCCCATCTACCCCTTGCCCTTGAGAAAGGAGGCCAACTTTGTCAGACGATTACAGGTATGATGTATGAAAAGAGTGGTTTGATGGGAAAATGATGAAAAATTCGGACAAAAGACCCTGGTCAATTCTCGGTGGAACCCCACAAGTTGGGGTAACACTTTTATTAATAAAACTCAGACAAATACTACAAGTTCTAGCAGTTGGATTGTGCTGATAATGCAGCAGAATTAAGGCCATTCTGAGGTCTCTTTCCATCTTACAATGAATTTAGTTCAACTTACACCACGGAGACCAGCCCCTTTTATAGGGTTGTAGGGATCCCCTCAATTTGCAAATATTTTCCCATCAAATAATTGGCTAAAAAAATAAAAAATCCTTTCCTCAAGGGTTTATCATCCAGGCTGTCACTTCACCCTCTGCCCTCACATTGAAGCGAGGCAAGTCCTGACTAATCTGATAGGTTGACAGCTCATATTTACTAATTTGGAATTTAATAAGTAATCTGAACTTTGAGCCTTGACACTTTAAATATTAAGTATCAACTTTTTAAAAGGGTTCTCTTTTTTCTTTCATGGCTACTAATAAAATAACTAAAATCCTCTTATTTTTTAAAGTGTCAACTTTTTTAGTTTTATATAAATAGTACTAAAAGAATCCCTATTTTATTTAACAGCAGTTATGAGTTTCACTACTCCTGCTTTTTAAAATTTTCAAATTCTGTGCCATTAGCACCAGAAAGCCTATAACAAAGCCAGGATTTTGAAAAGTGGTACTCACTACAGGGGAGCCTGTACATCACAAAAACAATGAGGTTAGTGGGGGGGTGGAAGGCGAGTCAGTAAGGGTGTACAGCTACCAACCTGAAGGTTGCGGGTTTGATTCCCGCCCTTCACACATCAATTGGGGTGCCAGCCGAAGGAAACTATTGGCGGTTAGTAGGTCTAATAACACGAAAACCTTACCCATGATGTAACCAGAAAAATTTGAGTCCCAATCTGGAGGTGGAAAAACTTTCTTTGACGAAGTTGACCCTGTTCAGGTTTCATGTCATTTCTTTCTTTTGGTAATGCCTGTCCCCTGGTCAGCTTGCCTCAGTTAGTAAAAAAATAAAAACAATGAGGTTAGTGGGTCCAAAACCCTCACGACCTTCCCACAGAAATAAACCCCCAGTGGCCACTCTTGAACTCCAGCTAGTTAGTGCTTTGTCTCGCTAAAAGGCTCAATCAGCACTTATTGCAAGGCCCTTATGGGGCCTCCCCTGGTATCCATAAACCCCCATTTAGGGACAAGTCTACCCTGGGTGAGGGAAGTGTTGCTTCTTTTCTCTTTATGTATGAAGTTGCAATGGAAGGGGCAACGGACCATCTTAAAAATTAAGTACCTCGTTCCCTGCTTGAGTCATGAGCTCAAGAGATAATAATTTCGCACATGGCCACCCTCAGCACCTGAACAGAGGTGAAGAAAGCACTCACTGAGGGATTTGGCTCCCTACAAAACTTGAACAGGCAAAAAAAGGTCTTTATGCGCCTTATCCTGCAACTAGGAGAATCAATCGCCTCTTTGCTGAACGATTTTACATTAAAGCTCAACCTGAACAGCTTGCAAAGATGCTACCCCTAGACGATGCTATTTTGGATGCCTTGGCTGGCTTGGCGTCCCATCCCTCCTTGGCAATGCATCTCTCTTCTGTAAAGCGCTCTTTTAAAATGTACGAGATATCCAGGAGGCCTTGCTAGCAGTGGCTGATATGTATGAAATTGACCCTACACAAGGATTTTTAAGTCAAGCATCTACGCCAACCAATTTAGCCTCTACTACTGCTGTTTCCCTCTGGAAACTTGCTCCTACAGAGTTGCCATCACAAAATGATTCTTCTTCCCATAAAGATAGTCAGATGGTAATGGCCGTGATGGGGCAGTGCTCCCCTTCGTCTTCAGAACAAAAAACCCAGTTGGTAAAAGCAGTCGTCCCTTTGCCATGTCCTTCTTTTTCTCCAGAGCAGCCTTCACAAGTGGTTTAAAATCCTGCTTCTAGACCTAAACCCCTTTCTCGTGTATCAACTGCTCCCACTAACAATGGGTTAAATGACCAGTTCACTAAGGCTAAACTGCCTGTTTCACAAAAGAACACAGCTGCTGTTCACCCAAAGCTGTAAAAGTTAAAGCATCTATCTCCACAGCACTATCCCCCACGGCCTCTCATCCAGTTAACTCTAGTCTGAAACCTGTCTCCAGAGGCAGCACAAGCCTCCTAATTTGAAGGTCAAAAATTGAGTTGTTACAATTTCAACGCCTCACTCAAAAGTTAATATGGTAGAGGAGCAACCCCAAGACCTATCATGACATAAGGGAAGCCCTGAACCTACCTCACCACCTTTTAACTCCCTTACATGCATTGATAACCCCTTTGACGACGAAACTGAAGGGGGTGGTGAAGACATGGGTCATTATGTTCTAGGAGCCTCAGGTGAAGTGGAGGTACCCAACCAATTGAACCTAAAGAGTGTTGATTGGGCTAAGATCCCACGTCAAACTTATCTCCAGCATGTGTTGAGTTGTCTTAATATTATTGACACCGCCAGTGACGCTGACCAGCTCAGCCACATTTATCCTATCTACCCAGTGTCTTATACCCTGAAGTTTATTCAAGAAAAATACCCCAAAGATGCCAAATGACTTGCCTCTACTCTCCATCTAAAAAGGTACTCACTATTTCCCCCAACTTGGGTGGAAGTTTAACTAAAGTGGGGGTCGTCATTAATGGAGTGCGGTTTAGCTCTATCCTTGACACTGGTTCCCATGTGAATGTTGTGTCTTCCAAACTGTTGAAAAAATTAAGCTAGCCCCTGACCTTGACTATACACAAGAGTATGGAACTGCGGGGCCAAACCACACGTGCGCCATTAGAGACTATTCTTCTCTTCTAATTCTTTTTGGATAGCTCCTCTTGTAAGCTCCAGTGGTGGCCTTGGCCAACAATACCTATGATCTACTCATTGGTACCCAGTTTATGCTTTAATTTGAAGGGTTATAAACTTGAAGCAGGGTTATCTCTGCTTGCTTAAATACGAAGTTCCTCTGATTCTGACCAATGATGAGCTTAGTAAACAAAGAAGACGCTTGCACCCTTGAGTATCCCTCTTTGGCATTACCATTACACTACACAATGGTGGGGCGGAATACTAAAATGCTTCCTGAATCAGTGGATGCTCTAGAGGGTATCCCTTTCTATGCCTCCGAAGAAGTAGTAATCAAGGCGGGTGAAAAAAGGATAGTTGACATGAAGATTACCTTGCAAACTTTTCTCTCTCATTGCAATCACTTTAGCAACCCATTAAATTCAAGTCTGAATCTAGTTTGACAATCTCACAAGAGAAGATTAGTCTGCGCCCATGTCAGGGAGCAGTTGGGCAAGTAAGGCAAGAGGAGCAGGTGGTAGGCCCGCGGCCTCAAACGTTCAAAAATGCCCAGAGAAACTGGTGGAATAGAAATTTTTTTTAAAAAACTGGCAGTCACTATACCCCAGAAATCCTCACTTGGCAAGCACAATGCAACCAGTACATCAATACGCCGCACTCCCAGCCACTCTCGTCGGTGGAATACAGAGTCCGCGTGTTTCTGGACATCCAACAAATGGCTTTATGGGAAAAATTTTGTGGGGATGTGCACACTTTTTCCCAACCGCAGTGTATGTCACACCTCACTCCATGTCACGCGGTTGGCTGGACCTAGGTTTTGAAAACAAGGAGGCAGCAGATGAGGCTGCTGTGGTGCGCGTAGTGATCAACCTCCCCAAAGGACAATGGGTCATCAAACTAAATGCACCAGATGGACAAAATCCAACCAAATTTCCTCACATTTGACTTTTTGCCTACTACGGTAAAACGTGACATTTTGGAGCAACACCTGGAGGATGGTCTCACCATTTACAGCAAAATACAATCTTTTGAGATGCAACGCTTTACGCTGATGCCACACCTGTGAATTGGCAAAGCCATCGCAGTTCTGACCCCAACTGAGGAGATCACGAAGGACCTAACCCAGATCCCACACTCCACTTTTATTAATATCAAAGGGCATACCACCCACCTTTTCCGGGTAACCGTGGACAGCGCGCCCCCCATCTGCACCCACTGTGACGCGTTTGGCCATAAGGCACATGAATGCCCCACCAAGGAGGGCGTCACACTCTAAGAGCACCCCTTGGCGGCCATGGCCAGTGGAGAGGCGCACTATGAACCAACTGCAAGCACCAAAGAGGCTTTCCTGTGGGGAGCGCAAGGCTGCTACCTACTGGTAAAGCCTATTTCCCCATAAGAGCGGAAGAAGGACAAGCAGGCCCACAGGGCCACGGTCAAGGAAGCGGCCAAAGTCACCACTGCTATCCCACACTCCCAATGCCAGGAGGACATCAAAACCTTCACAGTGGAAGCAACTCGGGAATCCATCAACCAATCAGATTGGGAAGCCCATGCCAATTGGGCCACCCAATCTGAGGATCCGATGGGGGACTCAATCTCACCCAATCTTTGCAACCAAGCTCTTTTGAAACTGAATTGGGGCCCATCCTACCTGAAATTTTTTTTTGACCCACTCAATGGTGCACCGAACTCATCTGCACTGCAAAAATTTGTCCAACATTGGGGAAACAAAAAGCGAAGGCAAAGGCCAACGCGAACCTTTCTTCTATATTCAACAAAACTACTGATAGCATTGCTGCAAACACCCGCGCTGCTGCGAAGGCCCGTGGGGATCTAGAGGAGGCTAGTGGGCCCAGGTGCCCACCCCCTCGCACCTAAGGTGTGATGGGGGAAACCTTCACTTTAGGATGTTGAATATCGCCGGACTTAAGGCCTCGCCATCCCAGGCTAGGAAACTGAGTTTTTTACAAAAAAATTTACCCATGAATATCCTGGCCATCCAGGAGTCCCACTGTTCACGAGGTTCCAAGGAGGCTTGGAAAACCATGCTCCTCGCATCCCTATCCTTTTGGTCAGAGCACTGTGGGGTGCTTTTTTGGAGAAACAATTTCTTCAAATTTTTATCATTGGAAACCTTCCTCAATGGCTGAGTCCTCATTGTCACTTTCTCGTGGGCTGACGTGGCGCATGCTATCATCAACATCTATGCCCCAACCTGTGCGTGAGAGCGTCAGGAATTTTTCTCATTGGTCAAATCCCTCCCACTACCCCTAGACCCTTTCATAGTCAGTGACATGAACTGTTGGCTAAACACACCAACGGACTGTTGGCCTTACTCCTCCCACGCCCCCCAGGGTCACATAGAGCTTTGAGTTCTAAAGGCCACCCTTGGGTTAATGGATGCACTGCTGCGGTGAGCCCTGCTGCTCAAAAACATGATGCGCCCCCACGTCCATAATGGCCAATTAAGGTCCATGTCCCGCATCAACCTTATCCTTATGCCAGCGAAATTCCAACACCACATTTCCCACTTCAAAACAACAAAAATGGAATTCTCTGACCAGTGACTGGTCTCGATAACCTACCACCTACCTGTCACAGTGGCTAAGGCCCCACATTGGTGCAAACTCCACCCCTCCCCCAAACTTGCATCACCAGAATTTTCCACTTGGGTGGAATCGCCAACTTTGGCAAAAGAGTTTGTTGCACCGTTTTGCGCGGACCCCATCTCCACATGGGCAACCTTTAATAAAGGATACCATCTGCCACTCTCGCCACCTCTCCTCCAGATGCTCATGAGCCACATCAGCCATCATCTCGTGCGCTCTGGCAGAGTTGGCACACCTGGAGTCCAACATCCCAGCCACATGATACAGCCCTGCATGGGGCCAGAAGTGGGCGGAGGCAGCCGCCCACCTCAACGCGCTCAAAAGGCAACACAAACATTGGGTTTGTGTTCAGTACAGGGTCAAATGCATTACAAAGGGCGACAAGTGCACTGCATATTTTTTTAAAAAATTTCGCACCATGCCAGAGCATGGCCTGCACACAGGTGCAAAGATCAGATGATTCCATTGTGGATATGCCAGCTGAAGTGGCAATCGAAACACAGAAGTATTACTCTGAGTCATACCAATCTGATCCAATTCAGCTGGTCAAAGTGGCGGAATTTCTCAACCAAGCCCACATCCGCACCATTTCCCAATACCCAGAAATAATGAATTTGATTACTCTGAACAAATTATGGACAGCCATCCGCGGTGCACCAAACCTGAAATGCCCAGGACCAGATGGCATTCCATATGAATTCTATAAAAAGTACTTAAAATATATATCTCCACTACTGCTTGCCTCACTTAACCAGAGCCTTTTGGAAACGCGCCTCCTACCAGGAGGACATGAGGCCTTCACCGTCACACTCTTCAAGAAAGGGGACAAGCTAGTTTTAGCCAACTGGTGCCCCATTCTTTTAACTAACACGGATACAAAAATTTTAACAAAAATCATGGCTAACCATTTAGGAATTGTAGCATCTGCCACCATCTCCCCAGAACAATTCAGGTTCATACCCAGAAGGTCGATTTGGGACAACGTGCACTCTGTGGCTAACGCATGCTAGTCCACAGCCTCTGGGGCACTTGTATTCTTGGACCAACAGAAGGCCTATGATAGAGTAAACTGGGAATACCTCAGGGCCTGCCTCTATCAATTCCGCTTACCCCCTCGCTTCATCAACTAGGTGATGCTGCTCACGGAATCTGAAACAATGGCAGTACGTGGCCCTGGCTTCCTAACGGAAGTAGTCCGCCCTCAAAGGGGCTTGCGACAAGGGGACCCCCTTAGCCCACTCTTATACAACTTCAGCCTTGACCCACTACTTCAAAACGTGAATGCCCAACTCACTGAGGTCCATGTGCCAGGCCAAGCCCCAGTCAAGATGATGGCGTTGAAGATGACTGTGTGGTTGGGGTGTCTAATAATAAAGATGCACGCGCACTTGAAGCTATCATTCAGGAGTATTCCCGGGTAAGTAATGCTGCACTGAATGCTTCTAAAACCGAAATCATCCTCCTTGGTCGGTCTCAAAACTGCTGGGCCCCAGCAACCAGTGCCCAGCCTGGCCCATCTTCTCGCACACGTGCTCGCCCTCCCAGCTCACCCCACACCACCCCACTGGTGCTCCCCTTCGTGCCACGCCCTATCATAGGGCTGGTCCGCCATCTGGGCGTGTGGGTGGAGGCAGGCGGGTACTCATCAGCAGTAATGGAGAGTCATATTATAGACAATGTGACAAAGTGAATCGCCTCCCTCAGAGCCCACCCTACTTCCCTTACTGGCAGGGTTGTTTTAGCCAACTTTATGCTCCTATCCAAATTCTGGTTTGGAGCCCATGCCATCCCCTTCTCCCCAAGCTTCTTCAAATCCTTGTATGCCCTGCTGCAAGGATGGCTTCAGTCAGGCCGCCCTCCACCAGTACGGCTAGAGGTCATGTTTGGCCCTCATCATCATGGTGGCATGGGCCTGCTTGACTTCAGAGCCCATGCTGCCAAGATCTTGGGAACTTGGATTGCGGCCATCACTGCCCCTACGCTCCCCTCTCAACACTGATCCCGCGCGGCCCGCTCCAACTTCTCCTGCGCCTTGAGCCTCAACAATCCATCGAACCCTCACTCCCTGATGAAATACCTGGCCTCACACTCATCGGCCACAGGTTCTCACGGGACTAAAACCCACTACAAACGAATCCTCCTCTCCATGCGGAGTGCTGAGTGGAGAATTTGTATTAGCGGACATACAGCCCAGAGAGGCCGCCCCTCTCCTCAGTTCGCACAAGAGGTACAGGAGCTACCCATCCAAGATGGCGTGATCCCCACACGGCCCCATGTCCTATCCAGGGTGGACTACCTGGACATGATGGACATCCCTTACTCCATTGAGACCCAAAAAACTATCTGGAAATACGCACACCATCCTCTGTTGCAGCCTCAAATCCGCTCCCATGTGTGGCGCTGCCTGAGGCGGGTGTACCATATGGCTGAGCGCTCTAACGCTTTACACTCATCCTGCGTCATGTGTGGCCAGTATGGAACGCTGTTCCACCGCCTGGAGAAATGTCCTACCTCTAAAGTGATATGGCGCGAAGTTCAACGTCTGCTGTGCAGAATTAAACACATCCCTTCAGTCTGTCAAGAGATATGTTCGCTTTATCAATGGCCTCCCTCCTTCCACACTCCCTACATGCTCTGGTGGTTGCAATCGCCATGTGGACTATCCACACGATTGTCTTGGATGCCATCGCAGGCTCCACCCCCACCCTCCCAGAAGCTGTCCACAGATTCTGGTCTCATTTGGTGGACCACTTTCAAGCGTGGATGTTTGGATACCTCCCACTGTGTCACCGACAGCTGGTCTCCTCCTGGTTCCCAGTTTGGTTCATCAGATCAGACCCCTTCCTCCACACGTGTTCAATTGTGGCTACAGCCCCTTCACACGTTCCCTCCCCCTCCCCATAATTGGCGTTCCCACTGGCAACAAGAGATAGCATCGCTTCTCTGGGGTGCCTTCCCTGTTACTAAGTTTTGTCTCTTTTAGGTCAAATTCGGAAGTGTCCGTCCTATGGTCAGCCTTCCCCACAATAAATTTAAATTTAAATTTAAATTTGTAGATTACCTTGCAAATCCCTCACAATGCTTATTGCATCTAACCAGCGTTTTGGGCGTTAGTCCCTTAGAGCCCAGAGTATTGCCAGGAGTATTGGACCCAGCCTATCAGCGACCTATTAATCTCTTGCTGGGGAATCTTACCCCAAAGGATATGGTCATAAAAAAGCATCAGGTCATCGGAAGAGTCCTGCTGATACCCATTGAGGACATCAAGCAAGTCTACTGTATTGGGTCTTAAATATATGAGCTTACCCACCGACCAGTCAATATGTACTTTTCCTACTGTTCATATCTCTGAGGAACTAACACAAGAGGAGCTCAATAAAGTTCATAGTTTATTGGAGTCCTATAGTAAATTTTTTTCCAAATCTGATAATGATTACGGACATATGAAAGGTTGGACGCATACCATTGATGTTGGGGATTCTCATCCCATCTGTTCCAAACCCTACCTTAAATAAAAAGTCAAGAAGCTACAGATGCAGACAGAGCTCAAACAGCTGCTGGACGCTGGGTTGTTGGCGCCGTCAAAGCTCTTGGTAATCTCTCCTTATTGCTCATAAAAAAGAAGAGTAGCAGTCATCAGGTATTTATGGACTACCATAAGCTGAACAACCTCACTAATAAGGACAGCTATCCTATCCCTTGTATTGATGACGCGTTGGCCCAACTCTCTGGGTCCAAATTCTTTTCTTCCATGGACTTGGCTAGTTGGTATTAGCAGATGGACCTTTCTCCACAGGATTAGAGAAGTGCGCCCTTATCTGTAGCAAGGGCCTATTTCAACCCACGCACTTACTCCAGGGGTTAAGCAATGCGCCTGCCACTTTTCAGCAGGCGATAGATCATATTTGTCAGGATCTCAAGCTGATCTGGATGATTGCCTATCCAGATGACATCACAGTATTCTCAAAGACCTTCAACGAGCACCTTACACATCTAAAGGAAGTGTTCCAATGATTGCGGACATCTAACATCAAGCTGAAACCCTCCAAATGTACTTTATTCCAAAAGAAATTGGATTTTCTTGAGCACTCTATCTCTCAAGATGTGATTCAGCCCCTTCAAGATAAGGTGAAAGCAATATCTAAAATGCCTGCGCCCAAAACTCTTTGCAACATACAGGTATTCTTGGGCATTGTGAAATTTTGAGGATCATCACGCGATAATTATTATCTTGTATGCTTAATTGGGATGAAGTTCCGTTGAATGATCCTCAATATTGCCAGTGGCTTATGGTTTTTCACCATTTGGAAACTCACTAGGCGTATTTGAATAGCCCCAACACTTCTGGTCGATTTGGGCTTAGTTTTACCAATGTAATCAGGAACTTCTTCTAAAGCAGGTTTTGATACAAGCTGTGGATTTGGCATTTCTAACTTGTCGACACTTCTCCAAAGTTAGGATTCAGATAAAGACTAGGAAAGAGATGAAATAAAATATCTTTTATTAGAGGATATTTGATAATCAGGCATTAGTCCAGGAGCCAGTATATATAACTCTAGGACATCTCCTGGTTACATTTGAGCACAAAATTTTGACAGATATTTTACCACCTTAATTTGGCCCTTGGACTGATATGACTGAGACTTATTGATAGGTTTATTGGTGGAAAAATATTCTCAAAATTGGGAGGATTTCAGGTACAAAAATCGCAATAAAAACATGGAAACTTATCCTAAGATCTTCTGGATTTGAGTTTTGTCATACTCCTGATGAAATAACCTTCTGTAAGATTCTTGCATTGATTAAAGTAGAAGATGTACCACTAATTGGGACGTTGACAGGCCTCTTTCTTGATAGCACTAGGTACTCCCTTTTTGGGAAGTTTATGTGCAAGTGCTATCATGCCGATTATGTGGATCAACATATAAATTTCGCTCTAGGGTAGGAAATTGATTATGTTATCGTTCGTCTGATTGTCCATGGGACTTTTAAATGTTAACTTCAGGTTAGTCCCAAACGATTTTGTATACTGAATGTTTTATATTGTTCCTGATAATTGGGACTAATTGCCAAGATTTGGTGCTTTGATAATTGGCCATAATGTGCAAGTGAATTCTGCCTAAGTTATTTGATAAAGTACCTGATCAAATGACATTGAGATATTCATCCTGAGCCATGAAGTTGCAATAGGCTTTGAGGTGAGAATTAGGGTATTATTTCGAGCATTGGGAGGATAATTGGCCTGATTTGATGGTTGTCAAAGGGTTTATTTTTGAGTCAACCACCAGAAGCTGACAGACATGATGGGGTATTACCATCAATTCATCCTCAAATTCTCCCAGCTTAGTGAGCCCCTTGTACATCTCTTGGCTAAGAACACCCCTTTTTAGTGGGGTGCTGAACAAAATGCCGTATTTGGGACCTTGAAGAAACTATTGCAAAAAGGCCAATACTCCACCACCCTGACTACAGCAAGCCCTTCATGTTGTTCACAGATGCCTCCAATTACGCCATTGGAGCTATCTTGGCTCAGTTGGATTAAAATGGGGTTGATCATCCCGTATCCTTCTTCAGCAAAATGCTTTAAAAAGATGAGCGCAACTACAGCGTCACTGAAAAATAGTGCCTTGCTATCTTACTTTTGGTCAAATACTATCGCCCTTTACTATATGAGACTTCAATTAAAGTAATTACTGACCATGATTCCTTAAAGTGGTTGCAGAATATGAAAGATCCTACTGGGTGGTTGGTACGCTGGCTTTGAAGCTCCAACACTATATATGACCATTGAGCATCAAGCTAAGATGCGCCATATGAACATTGATGAGTTGACACGGCTGTCTGTCCTTCATCTTGACAATAGTGAAGCCAAAAGGTTGCATGATCTCCTAATGACTCCTGACGCATGGGCTGATGAAGATAAACCAGTACAGAAGATTCTGGCATGACACTCTCACAACACAAAGGTGGAGAATAGAAGTTATATAAAAAAGTAGGAGTAAACTTGTTGCCCTATCTCCGGCCATTTGAGTGAGTACCTGTGATTATGGAATCTCACAATATCATGGCTCATGGTGGAGTACGCAAAACTTACAAGTGGATAAAAGATTGATACTACTGGGAGGGCATCATGGAAACCATAACTGAAGTCTTAGATACCTGCCTGACCTAAAAAGCAATCCAGCTTCAAGCCTCGGTATCAGTATCAACCAAATACGCACCAACAACTCTTCCACACCATAAGCTTGTATGCGGTAGGTCCTCTCCCTCAGACTACTGGGGAAATAGTTATATCTTGGTTGGAATTGACCATTTTAATAAATGAGTTTGAAGCTGTTGCTCTCATCACTCAGATATAAAGCAACTGCCACCTTCTTACATCAATATATCTTCACGTGGCATGACTGCCCCTCAAGTTCTCCTTTGTGAAAATATGAAAAACTTCACCTCCTGAGTGGTAAATCTCCTTCAACCTCCTTGGGAACACATCAACTCTTCATGGCCCCCTATAACCCATCTACAAATGATGCCATAGAAAGAGTTAATAAAACCCTAGTCTCTATACTCCACAAAATGGCTATCTCTGACCCTTTACACTGGGATCTCTACGTATCAGTGCCCTCATGGCATACCAGATTAGCTACCACCGCATTCTTAGGATGTCCCCTTTCCATGTGTTGTATGCATATTAACCTGGGGTACCGGTGCTACTAGCAAAAGATATTTTCACTGACAAAACTTACCAAGAGCAAGCCATGAAAAGTTGGCCCAACACATCATCCAACTACAAGCAGAGTCTATGACTAACCTGGCCAAAACTGTCACTAAAGAAGGCCAAGCAGCTAATGAGCTCCGGTCCCCTCTCCCTTCATTCCAAGTCTCCAACTTGGTATTGTATTACCACAACCGCATCACTCCTAGAAGTGAGAAGCTTGTATTAATCTGGGAGGGGCCTTTCATGATCACATATAAGCGAGGGGATGAATACTCCATCAAATCCCTTGCTTCTTGAGTAATTATCAACTGGGTTCATGGCCAGTTTTTATGCTTTTATTCAACCCTACCACTCCTGAAGGGGATAATGTCAGACAATTAAAAGTCCAATGTATCAAAAAGAGTGGTTCAGAGATAAATGATGAAGAATTTTGCCAAAAGACCCTAGTCAATTCTCAGTGGAACCTCGCGAATTGGGGTAACACTTTTATTAATAAAACTCAGACAAATACTACAAGTTCTAGCAGTCAAATTACGCCAATAGTGCGGCGGAATCAAGGACATTCTGAGGTCCCTCCACATCCTACAACGAATTTAGTTCAACTCACACTGCGGAGTTCAGCCCCTTTTATAGGGTTGGAGGGATCCCCACAATCTGCAAATATTTTCCCATCAAATGATTGGGTAAAAAAATAAAAAAAATTTTTCCTCAAAGGTTTATCATCAAGGCTGTCACTTCACCCTCTGCCCTCACATTGAAGCGAGGCAAGTCCTGACCAATCCAATAGGTTGACAGCTCATATTTACTAATCTGGAATTTACTAAGCAATCTGAACTTTGAGCCTTGACACTTTAAATATTAAGTATCAATTTTTTGAAGGGTTCTCTTTTTTCTTTCATGGCCACTAATAAAATAACTAAAATCATCTTATTTTTCATAGTTTCAACTTTCCAAGTTTTATATAAAAGGCAATAAATTTCACCTATCTTATTTAACAGCAGTTACAGGTTTCACTACTCCTGCTTTTTTTAGCACTAGTGGTGCCCAACTCAAAAGGGGGAGCTACCACGCATCTTTATTTGCAAATGAGCCAAATAAAGGGATTATTAGAATAATTTTTCCTAATATGGCACCTCAGCTAACAGCCTAGGAAGCCATATCAGAAGGAGAGGAAGCTTTGGAGAAACTTTGGTCTGGCGCCCGCTTTAGCTGGTCGACCATGGCAGACAGCATCAGGGTGGGAGCATCAGTGGCATGTGGCATTAAGAGGTATAATTGTGGGTTTTTCCAGTAATGAGGCTGGAGGTGTCCATCGCCTCAATGTATTAAGCAAGTTGATGCTCAGCAAAAGTGATGAGAGCAGGCACACAAGTAAATGACTTGATGTTCCAGTGGGTTTTGGGATAATTAGGGTCAAAAAGAGAGGGTTTTTGCTGCATCAATGCAAGCGTGGCTTGCACCAAAAGCAAGCTACTCAATTTCATATTTTGAATCCTCCTCAAAACCATGGGGGAAATTTGGAATGGGAATACCCTCAACAAGGGGTTCCATCACCCCATGGAGATGCTGGTGGAGGAGGGTGTTAGAAGGGGCAGCTGCAGCTTCCACCGCCATTTTAATTATATTTTTAGATGGGATAACCGTTTTAGGATGAAAATGGTAGGAGCACGATTTGGGAGGATTGAAGAAACCTCCTCCAATGTGAAATCTGGTTTAACGTTATATGACTGGTTGTTTTTGTCAATCCAATTGAGACACTCAAAAGGATTTGACTCAGCTAGTACTAGCCCAGCCACTGGAGTTGGAACGTTGGCCACTCCTGGTTGGCCACAAACTGTTGACCATGGCAGCTCAGCTGAAACTGTTTCAGCCATCAGCTCAGGTTGCTATAACTTGACCAAATTTTTAAAATTCTTAAAATTTTGATTGGCTGCAGCTTTGGAAGCCATGCCAGAATTCACTGAGGTTGGGGGCGGGAGAATAGAGCCCCACTCAAAAATTTGGGCGCGGCAGCAGCTGAGCCAATACCAGAGGGGGGAACGGTGGAAGCAGTGACTACTCCTGCTTTTTAAAATTGTCAAATCCTGTCCATTAGCACCAGCGAGCCTTAAACAAAGCCAGGATTTTGACAGCCTTGGACGTTTGGTAAAAATGCTCTCTAAAGGCCAAATTTTGGAAATACTTTTATGAGTGTTCTCCTCTTCTATTTGTGGAGAAATCAGATAATTACTCTTACCACTGCGTTGACTATGGTGATCTTAAAAAGTAGCAGCACCTGAACTCCATCCTCTCCCTTTGGAGCAATAGATAACCCACTACATAGAGAAAGTCATAATGTTCAGCAAGCTGGGTTGGCTAAATGCCTTCAACCAGATTAGTATCAAGGAAGTCCAGGAGTGGTTGACCGCTTTCTGCACTCATAAAGGCATTTACCAATTCAGGATCATGTCTTTTGGTTAAAAGTGCACTTCTACCTGTTTTTAAAGGTTCATTGACTCTTTCATGGGAGGCCTTATGTGATCCTGCGCAATAGCTTACATGAACGACATAATGTTAATCTCCTCAAATGAAGGGTCCCACGAATGCCACCTTGTAGCTATCATGGAGTGGCAGCACATGTGAACCTTACTATCAAAGCTAGCATTTGCGAGTTCTTTCAACCCAAATTAGAGTTCTTAGGATTTTTTTATCTTAAGGCCAAATGGTTGCACCTGATGAGGAAGCAGCCATCCACGATGGGCTAATTCCTCATTTCTCACAGAGTTACAAAGATTTCTCAGGACCTGTAATATTTTCAAGGAGCTTACCACTCAGCTTTCTGAAGTTGCTTCCCCTCTCTACACCGCATCTAAGAAAAAGTTTTTCAGCTGGACCATAGAATGCAACACCACATTCCACACCGGTAAGTACATCCTCTTTTCCATTCCTGTGCTAGAACATACAGACCCTTGCCATCCTTCTATTATTGCAACTGTTGCTTATAACTTTTGAGTGATAACAGCTATTCTGTAAGAAGGGTAAGAGGGAGTGGAGCGTCCTGATACATATTTCTTTAATAAAATGTTCCTAGCTCAGCTTATCTATGACATCTATTATAAGGAACTACTCACAGTTATTGAGGCTATAAAAAACTGGCGTCACCATCTTCATGGCTCTAGGTGACCCTTTACTGTCCGCACTGGCCACAAGGCTTTGATGTACTAACGCTCCTCCAAGAAGCTGACCTCACGACAGTCCATGTGGTTATAAATCCTGTCAGCAAACAGCTTTTGATAAGACTTCACTAAGGGTACCTAGAACTTGTTTCAAGATGCTATCACAAAACCCTGCCTTTGCCCCTAGATCTAGTGCAAGTCGACGCATATATTACTTAGGTGTTGATTAAGCTGGAACAGGTGAAGGAAAGCCCACTTGCCAACACCCCCATTTTTCTTATGATGGAGCCCCTGGAAGGAGAGACTGACACCCCTGACTGTGTTAGGTTGTCTCAGCCCTTATAAGCAGAAGTTGTTAAGATTAAGCAAGCCTGCCAGAGAAATGGCGAACCCCTAGACAATGGCTACCAGTTGCTTGATGGGGTCATCCTTCATCAGGGCAAGTAGTGGGTACTACCTGGACCCTTAAGAGAGGAGGTGATCCGTGAAGCCCATAAAACTCCCACTGATGGCCACCCAGGAAAGGAAAAGACGAGTGAGTTGGTCTGACGCTCCTACAGTGGAAGGACATTCCACTGATGTAGCCAAATTCAAAAGTTCTGTTTGACATGCAATCAGACAAACATAGCTGTCAGAAGAGCGCTGGCCTACTTGTTTTCTAAGCCGCGGAGGGCCCTTGGACTTGGTGTCCATCAAATTCAGTGTGAAACTCCATTGTCCTAGAGTTATGATGTGGTGATACTTGTGATAGACCATTTTACCAAGATAGCCCATTTTGTCACTTGCATTAACTACAATTGCTTCCATCCAGACAGCCCGCCTCTTCGTGGACCACATTTTTTTGCCTATATTACATCCTGAGAGATTATTAGCAATCAAAGCCCTCAATTCACTGCTCAGTCCTGGGAAGCCTTAATGTTTATCTTAGAAATCTGACCCTGCCGCTCCACAGCCTTCCACCCTCAGTCTGATAGACAGATAGAAAGGGTGAACCAAGGTTTGGAGCTATTTCTAGCATAGCTATTCCAATGCATAACAAAACAATTGGGCCTCTCACCTACCATTGGTACAATTCGCCATAATAACCCAACTTATACCTCAACATGAAATCACTATTCTTTGCAAACTATGGTTACGTTTTCAACTTCAACATGATCTATGGCTAGAGTCCACAGTTTGGTGCTGCCAATAAGCGCGCTAAAGAGCTCAGAGACATCAACACCATGCAGTAAAGGATCATCTTATTGAAACTGTGAGAATCTATAAAACGTATGCTGACTGAAAGTGCCACGAAGGCCCTGAGTACAAGCCAGGCGACTTGGTCATGGTCAATGCTAAGATTTTACCACTTGAAGAAGCCCTATATTAAGTTAGGCTCTAAGTGTTTTGGATTCTTCAAGATTATCAGAGAGGCTGGCCCGTCAGCTTACCAAGTTGGCATACCCCCATCCATCAAATTGTTTATAACTTTCCACAAGTGCCTCCTGACCCCCTTTGAGGGTCCTATGCCTTCCCACCCCTGAGCCAATGATAGTAGATGGTGAACTTCAATATGAAATCGATGCCATCCTCACTTCTCACTTATCCTGGTATCGCCTATAGTATTTGATGACCTAGAAAGGATATGATGAAACTGAGAACAGAGGTTATTTCGCAGAGTTTTATCAAAAGCTCAAGAGCTGATCTGCGACTTCCATGAAAGTTTCTTCAATGTTGCAGGACCAGCTCCTCAACCCTCCTTGGCCGCGATGAACTTAACATCCCCCCACAGAAACTTACCCTTGGCCAGTGTCCCCTCAGGAGGGATGGAAACCCATCTTAGAGAAGAGGGTGATGTCACAGTTGTAAGATTTTCTGGAGTAGACCGCTCATTCAAGGCCAAGCATCTGAAGCCACTAAAATTAAAGCCAGATCCCTTGAAAGATACTAATGCTCTCTCTAACGTTATTTATCAAAAATGGTTCTTGCTTTGTCAGTCAGGCCTGAAGCTGATGCACTAAAATGGCTGAAAATCTGGTGGAAATCGGTCTGAAAATCATCAGATACAATATAACTGAATTTGGAGATTGGTGTATCCCCCTTTAGGTTGGGACCACCTAGTGCTAAAAAATATAACTTAATTCGGCTAAGGTAAAAAAATTCAATCTTGCTGAAAGGTGAAAGTATTCAGCTGAGACTAATTTTTGTTAATTGCATTGAAACTATTATAAAACTATATAATTATATTGGTATCAGAACTGAGCGTTATAGCTGATTTTCTCAGATATTCAGATACATTTAAGGAGTTTTAATTATTTTCTTCTTAGTATTTCCCTTTTTTATGGGTTTTTTATTATCAAACTGTGTTGAAACCTATCGCAATGACCAGACTCAGTCTAATTTTTGGTCTGACCCTCCTGTTGGACACAAAACCAGCGCCTATGCCACAACCTATTCACTGAGTCCACCACTTCTTTGTTTACCAATTTCCGCCAGGTTCCTAATCTAAATTTACTCAACTCTCAGGGAGTTCTCTTCATAATGATCCATGTAAGCTTGGTATGCACTTTTATTCAAATTTATATAGAAACAAACTGGAGGTAACCTGGGAAGTTGCTTCCTGCTGCTTAGACTTTGACCTCTTTTGGCACCTGCTACCTAGCTCATTACTCTAGAAGCCTCCTGCGCTCCGTTTTTGACACTTATAACGCATTACCAATATGGTTTGGCTTTTTACAAGCTAATACCCTTCTATAGTACTTCCCAATGATATCTACCAATTTCATGTTGGAACTATCTTTCTTAAGTTTTATGGCACTTTTTTAAACTATGAGGAAAACACTTCGACTATCCTAGGTCAAATATTACCCCTCCATTACTTGAGGGATAATTAAACTTCTTTTACTTGTAGAAATATCTAGAAAATATGGTTCACAATTATACTGTATTCCCTATTCATTACTAACAAGTGGGCCACAAAAGTTTTCACCACCTGATATCATTCTTTTTTTTAGTACTAGATGGTCCCAACACCTGATATCATTCTTGAGAATAACGGCACCCCCTTGATGCCTCTAAGTATTGTGTTATATACTATGGAGAACAGTGTATGGTGTCCACCAGAATGAGCTTGGAGCTACTTGAAGGATTTTTAGGGAAGTTTATTCCTCTTCAAACAATTAAGGATCAACGTTGCTGCTCATGGCTTAATTTCGTCTGGTCACCAAAAGATCTGTGTATTACTTGCCAGCATAATTGCCTCCAAAATTTTCGCTAATAGAGGACTGAAGATTATGTTCATACACCTTATCAACTGGAATAAATAAGGAAGTACACGTGTTTGTAGATCTGACAGAGTTATGTTTACCTGAATTGCATCTACCAAATGTGCAGTCATATTCCATGAGCAACTTGATGGACTACATGAGGGTCAGAAGGACCAAGCGATGACCCTCATATAAAAATATGCTCAAGTATTTGCAACGGACTATGACCTCAGATGCGCTGTGGGGGTCCAGCATCACATTGACACAGGAGGATGTAAGAACTATTTGCATGGGTTAATATAGAGAAGTAAGGATTTGATAAGGAGGTGCAAAAGGAGATGGAAAAGACCATATGTCAAGGATGGTCATTCCCTCGTCCAGCTCATGGGCCAGTCTGGTGCTCATAGTTAAGAAAAGAGATGGATCCTATAAAGTCGTCATTAATTACCTACATTATAATAATTTAACTAAAATGTATATTATCCTTTAACTTGAATAAATGAAGCCTTGGACCAATTAGGAGGAGATAAATATTTTAGCAATTTAGACCTCATAAACTAATACTCACAGATTGACCTTTCTACTAAGACCAGGAAAGGTGTAATTATTGCCTCTCAAGTGTTGTTCTAACTGACCTAAATGCCTCAGGGATATTGCAACGCGCCAGCCAACTTTCAGCGAGGTAATGGACATTATTGTGGGAAATTTGAAGATGAATTGCATTTTTGTTCTACCTAAACAATATAAATGTGTTCTTGAAAACGTTAGACTAACATCTAGAACCCTGAAAGAGGTCTTTCAGAAATTATCCTGAGCTCTTCTGAAGATCAAACCTATAAAATTCCAGTTTTTCAAATTACAAATAAAATATCTGGGGCACAGAATTAACACTTGAGGAATATGGCCACAACCTTTAAAAGCTTAATGCCATCAACTGCATGATAGAACCTGGAAGTAATTGAGCTATTTAAGAATTATTTTAGAAATAATTGAATAATACTATTGAATTATACCAGTATTTGCACAACTTGCTGAACTTTTAGTACATCTACTTTGAGGAAAATCACCTTCCAGTAGTCACAAGAATGTAAAGACTCCTTCTACTGGCTGCGGAAAGCTTTGATTGAAGCCCCTGTTCTAAAATACCCTAGATTTGATCATTCTTTTATAGTGTAATCCACTGCGTCTCTCATGGCTATAGGAGCTGTAAAATTATATAGTGGATAATTAGGAGCATCCGGTAGCCTTCTTCATTTATGTCTTAGACAAGCATGAATGCAATTACATGGTAACCAAGTGAGAAAGCTAAGCCATCATATACAATTATAAACAATTTTGAGTCTACATACAAGGGACCAAGTTCAAGATTGTCAATGTCCATGCTTCTTTGCAAGGGTTATAAAATCTAAAGGAACAAAAAGTTAGTTAACATGATGAGCTTTGAAATAACAGGCCTACAACTATGAAATAATCCATCACTCAGGACATACCAATCAGAATGCTGATGAACTTTTGTGACTAGCTGTTTAGGAAGCACTAAGTTTTTTTGTGGATCAACTCTTTGAAAAAATAAAAGCAAAGAAATACGCCAACATAAAAGCCTACTATTCACCACACCTTGGATCAGCTCATGAAGGTCACCAAAAATCTGAGATGGACAATTGTATTAAAAATTTTGGGGAACGACTGGACACTATACCCCCCACCTTTAGCTCATCTGAAGATAAACATTCAAGCTCATTGCACTGTAAGACATAGAGCTTACTGAAGACCTTTTAGCTAATTCAACAGGGGTATTATTGGGAGTCCTTAAGGTATGACATTTAAGATGTGTTAACAAAATGTCACAAATGTCAAGCCCACCAGCCTTATAAGCCCACAACTGCTTACTGGTTGGTCAATACTAATATTGCATAGCATACAGTGTCTAGAATGTTCTAAGACCTTTCTTGACTAGCATCCATAGCTTTATATACATCATAGTAGAAATTAATCATCTCACTAAGAAAATTGAGGCTCGCCACTCAAGGAACTTAGAGCTATATTAACTGAAAAGTTTCAAATGAACAAGAAAGACATTGGCATGGAAGCCACAGTTTTCCTCATGAACAATGACACTAATTATACATCTTGAGTCATTCCCAAGCTAAATGAGCTAAAGGGAATCCACAGAGCTCTCACTGTCCATTATCGTCCCAAGGCCAATGAAATGGTGAAATGTGACAAATTTTATTAAATAAAAATTCTCAGAAGTTCACCAACGATTCTCCATCTCAATGAGCCATATATTTGGACTCAACTGTTTTCACCTACAATATCAATTACCACTGAAGTATGGGATATTCACCTTACCAGATTTTGTACACTTGACAACCTTTGCTATTGCTTTTTTACACTCCATCACTAAAAATATGGATGACATTTTTATCCAAACACTTTGACTGACTGGTAAAATCTTATATTAAGATTTATACTGAGGACTATGGAGTAGCCCTGACAAAAAAACTTAATCAGAAGGAGCGGAATGACTTGCATTAATTCTAACCGGCAAGATTTGCAGTCAGTGATTGAGTTGCTTACTGAAATACTTAAAGATTTTATAGGACGCACAAGTTGGCTATCATAGGGAAAGGGCCATTCACATACTTGACTGTGTCTCTGCTGAAGCATACACTATTTGAACCTTAATTGATGGACAAATAAGTTAATTGCGTTCAAGTAAATTTTCTCTGCCCCTATTAAGAACCTGATAACCTTCAAAATCAAAGATCATGGAGATAATTAAGTCAAAGGGGGAGGAAAGTATTGATCACTTATTGACTTGATTCCTAAATTTGCAATAAGAGTCATAATATAATCTCAAATCCATTATTAGTCATACCCTAAAATGGATTACATTGTAGTTGGCCCTGTGACTTTCCATTCAGCCCTTTTATAACAAGTTAACTCCCTCTCAAAATTATATTGTATAATAGTTAATGATTCTCATCACTAGATATCAAATGAATCTTTAATGAAGTGACTCAATTATAAATAATAATAGCCTATTTTTGAATAAAGGGTCACTTTAATTGTTGAATATAAGTGGCTACTTTATACAATTGAAAGTTAAGAGTTGGTTTTTCCAACTATTGCCCTGTGCAAATTGAGTTAAGAAGTACTCACGTTACAACCTATTACCAACAGACACATCAGAAACTTAAGAGTTCTGCTTGTGTGCTGGAACATTTAAAATTCTGAATGTCATCTTTCTTAGTATGTTGAGGTGCTTCACACCAAGTGCATGCTTAAAGAAATGGATTTGACAATATCCCACCTTCTGTTCCATTCTGCTGACGCCTTAACTTTCAAATTGTCTGCTCAGGTATGTTCTCAGGTCTGCACTGGATGAAGATCCCATGACCCCCTTCCCCATCTAGTATGGCTGCTTAAGCTTGCTGCTGTGGTTCCACAATGGGGTTTTACTCTTCTCAATTACATTTGGCACTAGAAATAAAAAAGCGTGGTTTTCCCCCTCTTGGGTTAAGTCCCTCTAGTACTAGAAAAAGATTTTTGTTGGAGGTTTATATGAGTCCTAGTTTGATATTCACATCTTCTTTTGATATAGTTCTGCAGCAATAATGTATCTGTACATATAGATATTACATATATAGATACTATGAATCTAAATTATATACTAACTAAACAGTATCAAAAGAGCCATAAACATACTTTAGTATTATTGTAAGACATTAGTATATAATTATGTCTATTATAAAAACTTAGTCACTAATTCTACCTTATTGGTAAAAATTTGAAAGAATAATGTCTTACAACTCTTTGTTTAATAAAAAATTTAAATACATTATGTTAAATCATCGAGTTGATTATTGGTGGTTCATTTAGTTGAAAAAAAGTTTTTAGTTTCTTACTATTATAAAACCTATATGGTCTTTCTAAAAATATATAAGATTATATGTTATAAATTGAAAGTAAAAATGTATATTTTGACCTAAGAATATATAAAGGTCCTACTAAAGAAAGTACCTATCTATGAATATATGTAAGAGTATATTAATAATCTATGGCATATTCAACTCAGTATTTAAATTAGTAAACTGGATATCAGTATTAGAAAATAAGAAAATCACTAGTTTATTTTTGATATATATCATATGACTAAATAGAACAAATTTAAAGATTTCACAATCAGAAATATGAATCTTTACTTTAAATTTTTATTTATGAGCATACTTTGTAACTTTCAAATTAATATTTATATCTTTATTTAACCGAGGCAAGCCGACCAGGGGACAGGCATTATTGAAAGAAAGAAACGACATGAAACCTGAACAGGGTCAACTCCGTCGAAGAAAGTTTTTCCACCTCCGGATCGGGACTCAAATTTTTCTGGTTACGTCATGGGTAAGGTTTTCGGGTTATTAGACCTACTAACCGCCAATAGCTTCCTTTGGCTGGCACCCCGATCGATGTGCGAAGGGCGGGAATCGAACCCGCAACCTTCAGGTTGGTAGCCGTACGCCCTACCGACTCGCCTTCCACCCCCAATATTTATATCTTAATAGACACGTTACTTATATAACAAATATCAAAATGGAAGACAGAGTAACTTGTATTAAATGATATGTTTAAATAGTTGAATTTTAGCTAATAATAGAAATTACTTAACTAAAGATCACACTAAGGTGACGTAACAGCTTGTGTCATGTATCATCTTATGCAGGTTTGTAGTCTGTCAAAGATCTTTCTCAAGACAAAAATGAAAAAGCAAATTTCTTACATAAATACCAAACCTGAAAAACTGATTACTGAAACTTTAAATTTTTTATTCTAATTTTCATAGCAGCATTAAGGTAGTTATTTAACTAAAGTTAATAATGTTGATATAAGTGACATATCTTTGATTTATAAGTAAAACGTTAACAATTTTTTTAACTGAATTAAGCTATCTATCTTTGAAATTTAACATCATCAGCCCTGTTAAAATTGATGATTGGGTATCAAATTTAAGTAAGTCAAGAAATCTAAGCAATGATTGTTTCTTCTGTCTTATGACAGAATACCAGTAAAAAAATCAAAACAAACTTGTAATATGAAAATGTTCTTTTGATTACAAGAGAATTTACTATACTGTCTTTTCTGACATAATTCTAGTGTTAAGGGCTAAGGGGCGTGTCATGTGGTATTCTTAAGTCCTAAATATGAGATACTGCCATGATCAGACTTTGTTTTTTTGTGAGTAGGCTTTATAATAAGCTACTATTAATTAGAAGATTTTCCTTCCAAAACTTCAGTCCCTTCTATAATTAACTTATAGATTTTACAATCCATATACACAAAGAAACTAGTAAATTAGCAGTACAATGAAAACTAAGGTATATCACATACATTTGGAAAAGAGGATGAATTTTAGTGTAATGTCTTTGTGGCATTTACAAAATTAATAATTTTTAACCTGATATTATTGGGATGATGGTAATAATCCACTAGTAGAAAATAAAACTATACATTGACAAGTTTATGTGTGTGATGGCGAGGTATTAATTAAAAGCTTCTTTACTAATAGAATATATAAGTAGATTAACTATATGCTTCCTATGTATGACTAAAACAGGTTCATTTTCTTTTTTTAGTACTAGATGGTCTCTAAAACAGGTTCATTTCCCTCTTTGACAAAATATTAGTGAAAGGAAATTGAATGGGGTTAAAACAGAGTTAGTGAAAGTTGAGGCCATCAGGCTGACAAATTGCTAGAATTTCTCTAAAAACATAGTATGCAATTGAACTATGTGGTGTCCTATTGTTAGATATATCAGAGTGTAGACGTCTATAGAAGTTTTCTCTATGATCTCAAAGGGCCCTTTCCAGATATGCTATATATTACTAGTCCTTTTAATCCGTGTTTATCATAATAATACTAGTTATCTTATGGAGAAGCTGGTTAAGGTAAATCAGTACTTGTTATCTAAATTTAAGTACTTTTTTAAGACATATTGAAGTTTGCTACACTCTACAACTATATTAAAGTACACGTAAGGGATCAATTATTCTATTACACTCATATTTTTTTATTGACACATAAGTATGAAATTGGAGGTAATGCAAGATGCTTTCCAGTTAGCAGCAAAAATGGTGACCATTCTAATAATAATAAAAAGCCTTGGTATAGGCGAAAATGGCAGAGGTCAAAAAAGGTTTATCTAGAAGGTTGCACATAATTAACTTCTTCATGATGCCAATAAGGGTTCCATTTACCTATTACTGAGTGACATTGGTCTCAGGGTGGTAGAAAGTTGATAATACCACTCAAACTTCAGTAAGCACTTATGCTTTGTAATTAAATGAGACATTTATAATCCCATTGTCTGTTAGTATGAGTTTCAAACACCCAAGATAGAAGATCAATATTTAGATAAATTTAGCTGTTGCTGTGGCTCCCAGATCATAAATTTATTTAGCATCCACACACTTAGTATAGGGTTCAATCACTACCATAATAATATTTGATTTTCACATAACTATTAGCAAAGGGCGGGGCTGCCCACTCACCTACCCCCCACGATGCTCCATCAGGAGTTGATGGAAGGTTAGGCCATGTACAGCTCCAACCCTATCCTCAGTTTGTGGTCCTCAATGGGTCTGCTCACCTCGCTGGGCCCTGGGCATTCGCCACGATTAGCCCAAATTTAACAAAATTGCTTTGTCAATTCCCTCCACACCACATTCCTTCTGCCCCTGACCACCCATTCTGGGCCTGTTTCATGGGTGGGTGGACTATCTGTCCATCCTGCTTTGAGTTGGATCACTCAAAGCGTAAATGCCCATATCTTGCTGCATCCACCAGACCTGCGTTGCCTCCATCTGGCCCCCAATATGCCACACACCCCACAGCCTTTCCAGTATGGGGTACAATACTTCCCTCCTCCCCCAAAACCTGCAGCCGCTGCAGCACCCACATCTGCCAATCAAGCCCCTCCTCATTCCAGTGCCACATGTGCTTCACCAATCAGGAGACAGCTTGGATAATGGTTTATTCCACGTTGTTCCTCAATTGACAGCTGCAGCCCATAGATTCAGCAACCCCAATATTCAATATGATTTGAACCCATGGACCGCATTGGATGAAACTGATGAAGTAGGAAATGTTATTGAAGACTTGGAAGTCCAAATCAAAGAATTTATCCAGGTACAGCACCCCATTCAGCACCCTTGGCGTTTTTATGGCCTCCAGCTGGATGCCTATGTGTTCCACTCTACCCACCAGCTTGCTGTAGCAGCATCTAATCACCCAAATATTAGTGACTTCTGAGAGGGTGCTGATGGTTCAGTGGTGATACTAGCCAAGGGTATCCCTCCTCCCATTATTGCCCAGACTCTGTCCCCACAGGGCAAACGTGAACTCCTCAACCTCCACAAAAAACAACTGTCGCCATCCAGAAAGTGGCTAAAGCTTTGAAATACAAGTCAAAAGCCACCTGCGCCACTGCCACTTTGTTATCCCAGCTCCCTTCCATCTGCCTTCACGCGGAAAACTTCTTATCCCAGTACCTAGGTGCAATTTTTGCCGCAGGTAAATTCCATGACCAACTGATCATAGGCGCTCTCCAGCCACATGTTTCTGACCACCACACACCATTGCTCGCCACCTTAACTCACGCTCTTACCTATGCAGAGGAATTGATGCTGAAGATGAGCCCCCAATCCCCTTTCCCTTATGTCATGGTGGGATGAGTGGCTCGCCGCAGTCCCACCTGGTTGGGGGTGATCTTGTTTGTTTGTGTTTTGCCCATTCATTTTGGGTGGTCGACTCATTCTGTTAGGGTAGGTCTGTTAATTTGTCTTTTTTTGAACTTCAAGCTTTGTTAATGTCCGTCCCCTGGTTGGCGTACCTTGAATAAGTTTAGAAATTTAAAAACTATTAGCAAGGGGTCTTCCACATTGATGATGGTGGTTTTAAGCGAAATTAGAGTAACCAAAATGATAAGAGGTTCTTTAATACAGGGCATTAACTTTACATTCCTTGCAACAGCTAATAATTTTGTGGCATTAAAGTGCATAAGATACCAATAAAAATATTCCCTCAACTGCTGAAATTCATTAATATATCTTCATGGCCCATCACCTTTTGAAAACCAATAGTTTAGTACATTTACGTTGTCTTTAGTATCAAATATTGTATTTATCAATTATCTTTATGGGTTTACTATTTTTAAAACCTTCAATAATTTCCAAGGCACTGTTAAAATTTAATGGCTTCACTGATCGTTCACAAATATTAACCCCTGAATTGATAACTGCACAGGTTTGGTTGGTGCACTCTTTGTGTTGTCTGATGATGTATGATATATGATTGATGATAGTATGAAGACTATTATCTGTAATTGAATAGATAGCCAGTTTATGGTCCAACGCTCGACATGTATTTATACTCAAAATACTCCTGATGTCACCAGTAGGGATTTAAACCCTTATACCGCCTAATTTGATCCACGCTCAGATTATAGTATACAGCGTCTCTCTGGTGACACAAAGTTGACAGCAATTACCATCCCAGATCAGCTTCTCTTCTTAAGGATCCTTGATCCTTACACTTTATCCTTCTAAGGAGTCCCCAACTAAAGAACACAGAAAAAATTTCTGAAGATGAATAGAACTAAAATCAATAATGAATTGGAGAAGGACGCTGCAGCAGCTTTGACTCCACTTATTTACAAAACACTCCTATCCCTACTATCTGTACTCGCCTCTCTTCTGACACCACACTGGTGGTATCATTTGTGCCCCTCCCTTCCCATATTCCACCCCATCTTTTGTATGATCAGCTGATTGCGGGGCTTAAGGATTATGGAACTCAGCCTAACCTTGTATTCGTTGTTTCCTCTGGTGTGGAGCACCTTTCCTATTTTTGCACAACTGCCACCATAATCCCACACCACCCTGCCATAGCCCACCAGATCCCCCATGCTCATATCGCAGCAGCGCCTGAGCATTTCTTTTGGGCTCATGTTAATAATGGTCACCAAATTTGTCCCCTCTTCTTTGGGCTTAACCATTCAAAAAAGTCCTGCCCCCAAGCCACTTCCTCTGATGTGGCTTCAGAGCCCTATTCAGCGTGTTCTGAATGGGGCAGTTTGCTGCCCCCTCCCACTCAATAATCCTGTTCAATAGGCCAGAGTGGGAAATCAGCCCCCACCAAATCAACTACCCACAAGCCCACCCAATTCTACCCTCACCAATCAGAGTCAGGCTTAGACCACCCTTCATACCCAAGCAGCCCATTCAACTCCTACCCACCCAAATTCATCCACTATTCTAGTAAACCAAAATCCATGGGACCTATTAGCTGACGTTGATTAATGAGGTAACGTTATCATGAGTGAGGACTCTGGTCAACCTCTTGGCCAATTTGATTATAATTGGCCTGAATTTTTCATTTCTGATTTTGATGATACCCCATCCCCAAACGTTTCACTCCTAAACCCAATGCCGCCCCTACCAAAGTGACCACATGCTCACCTTTGTAGTGGTGGCCTCCCCATTGCCCAAAATTACGCAAAGCAGCGGCCAAATCCGTGGCTCAATGCCAACTAGAGCTGCCCACAATCTACTTCCCCCTGATTTTCCTGAATCAGCCTGCAGCGATATCTCAAAAATGTTTGAAAATGCCAAAGTTGCTTTCATTTATGTCGCTAAACTAGCGTTTTTAACCCATCTTCTAAAATCACCCACCAAAGTATCTCCAATTTTTCCTAGATCCCCAATGCCCGCATTCAAGCTGAGCATCACTTAGCAGAATTTTTTTGAAGCTGTCTACCGCTCTGCTCTCAATGAAGAGGAGGAGAACTCATTCTACACCGCCATCCAACCACACTATGCTCATGCCCCAACGCCCTGGCTATCCGCTTTAGTCCTTTTCTTCAATCATAATGACACTGTCATGGTGGATATGTCTGCAGAAAACCCGCCCAACCCCCCTCACCCTCTGCCATGGTGGTTTAGCGGTTTCTGCACCACGCCAGGTTGAAAGTTTTTGTTTTGTCTTCCCGTTCATTCTTTCAATCAGGTTCTTTTGTTTTGTTTTGATTTTTGGTACTGTCCATCCCCTGGTTAGCATACCTCAAATATATTTTAAATTTTAGATTTTTAAAATTAATAATGAATTCTGCTAAAAATCTTATTTTTATTGTGAATTGTAAGGGGAATTTATAGAGGGAATTCAGCGCCCAACCCTCAGTTAGCGCCTCAGCCATAAAATGGCAGCCATTGCCATTAAATTTCCTTTTGTCATCTCATCAGTGATGGTCTTCCACATCCTGGTTAGGATTCCTTTGTCAGACATCCTTGAGACTAAAATGGAAAGTGTCAGAAAACGTGTCCCTAACATTTTCCACTCAATCCCAGTGAACCAACCATATCTGGCAAGTGATCTGCTTAGGTAATGGGACTTGTTACCCATTATGGCAGGTCACAAACCAACTGATCAATACGCCAGTTGCAGGCAGCATCACTCACCTCGCAACTCTCTCCTTAAATTACCAATTGGTCAGTGATGAAAACTGACTGATACCAATCAGTACACCTGATATTTAATCATCAATCAACTATCAGATGCCCCATTTCATTGACAACTCTGCCCAATATGATCTTAAGCATTCACCTGGATTGATCTTCAACAGATCTAAATCAGGCGAATTACTTAAAATCCTCAAACATTATCAACCCAAATTGGGTTCAACTAGTATCTAATTCACTCGCTTTAGGGAATTATATCCTAGCAATCCATGGTAATCTAGATGGTTGGAAATGTGGGCAAAAATCTAAACACATCCCTCCTCTTGCCTAGATTTCCAGCAAGAATAGGATTGGGACAAGAGAATACCACCTTGGACACTAGGTAAAATATTTTTGGGTTCTAGTGGAGCACAGTTGATCTGCGCTAAACGCTGCTCAGGACAAACCTCAGCATGCAGTTCTCTTGCTCTTCTTTCTCACTACCACCTACTCAAAGCGCAGTCCTCATGACCTTCTGTCATGCCGGGCTAATTGATTTACTTATGATGATACTAATCCTGGGATCAGGTTTCCCCCATCAGAGCATATGACCCAATGTTATATTTAGGATTCTTGATCCAGCGTCCTCAATTTCCTGATCTTCCTCATCATCCTAACAGGAGGTTCTTTCCATCAATATTATTTCATGGCACAATTAAAAATGCTCATTATATTCGCTCTTGTTATTTCTTGCATAACCTCTTAGCTCATATCATTCTTAGTTCTTCTATGTAGAGCTTATCTCAATAATTTTAAGATTAATTTCTACAAATTAGAGCTTAATCAATTATGAAGTGCATAACGTCAACTATTATAAAAGTCTGACATCCCCATTCTTGTTCAGCTCATATATCAAATTTGGAATCTTGGTACCAGAAGCTTCTTGACAGCATATCTGACAAGGATGTTTGGCTCTTCCAACTGATGAGTTGATCTGTGCAATGGAACCTCTTCTATGGTCCCAGTTGCAAATCTATATGACTGGACAATAAGCCACAATTATGACCGATGGATCATTGGAGGAATTCCATAAAAGATTTAATGGGCAGAATCCGCCGAGGATGTTTTGAAGCTACAAGTATTCAAGCGCCTTAGGATGAGGCGATATTGGGTTAAAATGGGTTATTATCAGATCGCCTCCAAAATAAGGTGATAAATGCAATGTCAACATTTGACAAATATATTTAGATCCCCTCAAATTAGGGTGATAGAGAGGTGAAGAACAACAAGCTGAAACCAGTGAGAATTTGATGTAACAATTAAACTAAGAAAAAGGGTCAGTACTGACCAAGGTCACTGAGATATCAGCGAGACTGGAAGATTGAGAAGGAGATATTTTGAGTTATTGAGAGAGATTGTGTGAGCGGACAAGAAGAGATCCACTGAGATTATTAAATTACAATAAAAGAAGTGTTGTTGGGGAAATTGCTCCATTTTATTATAATTATCTATTTACATGTGTTCTGAGGAACTGAAAATCTTCATATCAAACGTTCTAATTGCTCAGTGGGCTTAACCCTGCGCGAAAACCCTTTGGCGGATATATAGGGTATCGCCAAATTTATAACAGTGGTGCTCACTACAGGGGGCCCATTGATCAATTACAATATGATAAAAAGTCAGTCACCGGCTATGCTGTATCCAGGTTGCTTTGATATAAAATCTGTACAACACGCTGGCCTAGTTGCATATGCAGAGCTGGAACTTGCATTGGACGCTGTGCTCAAAAGACAAGATGCTACATGAGGTTTGCAGTGATAAGCTGCTTCCATTTGATTGTGAAGGAGGTATTTATGGGTTCTTTAAGCGATTTGAGTTTGTGACAGAAGGATACTCATATCAGCAAAGAGCGAAACTGCTGATCTCCACCTTGGATGTCTGGAGCACCAATCAAGTCATCTGTTACCTTTCAGGCAGTTCCATTAAATACCAAGAAGTCAAGGATATGGTGCTGTGGTTGTTCGTTGGAACTGCAAAGATTTCACAGCAGATGGCAGAGTTCTTGGCCATCAGATTTCAGCAGAACGAGACCCTCACTGCGTTTGCTGAGCAAATTACAGAGGAAGACCACGTGTTGATTGGGACAGGAATTTTATCTAAAGTTGACGTGTGCATTGCAATGTCCTCTGCAGTGAAGCCATACCCTGAGCTTTACAATGTCATGGCCCAGTTGTTGGAGGACAATTTACCCTTTTTAAACTCGTTCAGTTTGAGCGCCGCCTATCTGTAACTTTCCCTCCACCCAATGTGGAGCAGATTCACACTGTCGCCATTGTCAAACCTAATTATGCGGGAAATTCAACTGTTCATTGCAGGTTTCACCAGGTTACCCCCCACAGTTCAACATCCTTCCTATAACTGCTGAATGACAACTAACCAACTACCGCTCTGGCACTAAATATGTTGACTGGCAGCAATCATTCTATCAACTTGGGCCTGTTTACACTAATCATCTTCAGTCCAACTTTCTGCATGTACCAACTTATATTAAGCACAGTTTCAGGCCCTACAGGGAAAGTTGTTCTAATTGCGGTCGCCCTGGGAACCTGGGATGATGATGCCCCAATTGATGGATCCCTTACGCACAGCAGGATCAATGCTATCAGGGAAAAGTCAGAGCAGAGTAGAGATGGGACTCTCTACCTCCACTATCCCGAGTTCAAACGTCCAACCTGAATATACTGAATTATATGTAGCAGAAGCCACCCAGTATGACGATACATTCATCTATCAGCAGCCAGTTGGGGAGTAAATGTGCTGACCCAAGCATAAGCCAAAGACATGGCGGACAAAGGGTTTCTGGAGTGACCAAAGCCTTATGCTTGTCAGATGTTTGACCAAAGTCAATCAGATAAACTGGATCAATTAACAGATGCGCTGTACCTGAGAGGAGTAGAGGTCGCCCTCCCAGTGGACGCTATTGTAACAGGGTACCCTAAACTGGTGTGGGTATAATTAGTTTCTTGGGAAAACACGATCTGCTGAATGTCAACGTAGTAAATAGTCAACGTTCTTCTTACTCAGAGTGCACTTACTGTGACATTGTTGTAGCCAAAACCTGAGTCCAAGTTATAATTGATATGGGCGCTCCCATTAACATTGCCTCCACTAAGTTGGTGACGAAGTTGACTTTAAAAGCTGATATAGACCACCGGATGGTATATGGGACTGCTGGAGCAAAAACCACGGTCTCTGAGGGAGTGTACAGCGCACTTCCCTTGCGGTTTGGATCTTTTGCTTTTGTGGCTCCAGCGGTAGTATTTAAAATAGCAATTACAATCTGCAGATTGACTGCTTTTATGCGACACTATGGGGCTGTCATTTATATGATGGAAGAAACCTTCACAATTTTGGGGCAGCGGATCCCAATTTACTTTACCTCCAGTGGGGTGCCAAAGGGCTCAGTGCATATGGGACAGATCAACCTTGCCTACAGTTATGGGGTGATTCCAGTACACTACCATCAGCTAAAAGGCAAAACTTGGGCCATTCCCATCGTATATATGAATACCAAGGGCTACCGCTTAGAGCCGCTGGGCCTATCTTTATCCCCTCCAGACACCAAGTAATAATAAACACCGAGTTGGAGGTGAAAGTGCCTGTTGGGCTCTATGGGGAGAAATTGGGCCTTATCAGCATTTGCGGCTTGAGCTCCACGTGGCTCCAGGCATCATACTTTTGGGCCATGGGGAGATCAAGGTATTGGTAGCAAATCTTCAGAACGTACCGATTCAAATCTGCCAGCACCAGATCATAGCATATTTACATTTGAGCCTGGTTGGGGAGGTCATCCAGGTTCATGAGTTTGGTTTTATGGATGAATTTGGTCTGCCCATCAAACCGCACCTCAGCATAATGACAGTTGTACCACGTGAGAATTTAATGAAGTTATTGGACGACCAGAAGGATTGGGCGGAAGCTTTATTTCAAAAATACAAGGAAACTTTTGCTGTTGATGATCATGATTTAGGGTGCACTCAGGGGTGGTTCATTGACTGGACACTGGGGATTATCCCCCCATCAGGTCTCAGCCAATCCGCCAATTTAAACAGCTGAAGAAGTCATCACTGAGATTTTTGATAAGCTGCTGGAGCAGGGGATGCTCAAACCATCCAAGAGTCTATGAGTTTCACCTGTTCTGATTGTAAAAAAGAAGGATGGCACTAACCACATAGTAATTGACTACTGGAAGCTCAATAGTATCACCAAAAAAGACTCATACCCTCTGCCACGGATCAATGATGTGCTGGATCAGTTAGGAGGAGCTCACTATTTCTTGGCAATGGACTTGATATCTGAAATTGGAAAATTGAGTTGCCCACAGCGGAACAAGAGAAATGCGCCATAACCACATCAAAAGGGCTTTTCCAACCAACTCATATGCTACAAGGGCTGTGTAATGCCACGGCTACATTCCAACGAGCAATGGACACCATTATGGGCGACCTGAAGCTGTAATGCGTACTTGTGTACCTCAACAATATCAATGTCTTCTCCCGTACATTCTCAGAGCACCTCACTCATTTGGAAGAGGTATTCCGCCAACTGGCTGAGGACAATATCACGATCAAACCCCAGAAAAGTCACTTATTCAAGGATCAGCTGGAGTACCTAGGTTTTGTGATGGATGTGACTGGGCTGAGACCCTAACTAGCCAAGGTGGAGGAATTCCAGAAGATGACTAAGCCATCTAGTAAGTGGGACATTCAGGTGTTCTTGGAGATGGAGGGTTATTACCACCGCTTTATACCCAATTTCAGTTGCATTAGAGGTCCGATGTTTGAGCTATTAAAGTAGGATGTCACGTTTGACTGGACGGAATGGCGCCAATGCGCCTTTGATACACTTCAAATGGCGCTTATCAGTGCGCCCATGTTAGTCAACCCTAATTTTGATAAAGAATGTATTGTACAGATGAATGCATCCCTTTCCGCTGTTGGGGAAATCCTGTACTAGAAGGATGACGAGGGAGAGGAGCACCCCATGGGGTACTGAAGTCATAGTTTAAATGCCATGAACAAAATTACACCATAACCAAGTGGGAGTGCTTAGTAGTGATATATGCGTATAAGCAATTTTGATTATATGTGCACGGAGTAAAGTTTAAAGTCATAACAGATCATGCATAGTTGCGCTGTCTGCAGAATCTAAGAGAGCCTGAGTGGCAGCTAGCCTGATGGGCTTTTAAGCTGCAGGCTTATGACTTTGAAATACTTCACCGACCTGGAGAAAAACAATAAAACGCTGATTGCTTATAGAGATTGCCAATAATTGCAGTTATGGAGGATTTAAGTGAAATAATGTATGACAAAATGCTCAGCGGAAGGTATGTCAATGAGCCGCCTCATGTTATCAAGGTACTATACGGAATTGGGGCCAATACGTTTCAAAAACAAGGAATTGTACAAGTGTATATAGGGGACACTACCGTGAATATCCCCAGACCTTCCACCAGACCAAATATCATTATGAGCGCATACAGAGCAGATGGCCATGGTGAAGTCCGTAAAACCCTTAAATTGTTATGACTGCGGTATTATTGGGAAATCATGTAATTTGACGTGCTTGAGACCCTATCTTGCTGCCATCAGTTCCAGGTGAAGAAGCCATTCCTCCAGAAGACTTCATAAAGTTAGTAAAACCTCACTTTGCTTGGCATACAGTTTCTATCTTTGTTGTGGGGCCCCTACCAACTGGAGCTAACTGGTCTAAGTATATCCTGGTGGCAATTGACCACTTGAACAGGTGGGTGAGACGCGAGCCATTTGGGATCTGGGGCGGCTATTGTGGCTAAGTTTGTAATGGAATGTATTATTTAACATCATGTCTGCCTACAGTTTATCCTTACTGACAATGCACTAAATTTACCACTCACATTCTTCCCAAACTCACCAAAATGATGGCCTTCCGCAGGGTTCTAATAACCCTGTATCACCCCAAGTCCAATGGAATTGTTGAACAGGTTAACGGGACCCTGGTGAACATAATATGGAAGTTGGTTACAAATAGGCCATCTGATTGGAGTACCCTTCTTTCCACTGCAGTGTTAGCCTATAATATTAGTTACCATTCCGCCACAGGGAAAAGCTTCTTCCAATTTCTTTACAGATGGCACCCCAACCTGCCTGCGCTTCTTTATGTCTGTGTAGAAGACACTGGCGGAATGGATCTGAAACACTATTTGACCGCCCTAACAAATAAGCTTATTTAATTACAAACCAAATTGTACTCATTCAGCTTAATCAGGAAAAGTTAAAAAGCCAGGCTTCCAATCAGGTATGGCAGAGCGACCTAACAAAGTTCAATGATGGAGAGATGGTGCTATTCCACAATCAGCATGGGTTTGGGTGGAAGCACAAGCTCGCAAATATTTGGATTGGGCCATTTGAGATAATAGAAAAGATGGGTGTTGACACCTATACTATCAAGGACCCTGCGAGCAGTCAGACTATAAATCTAGTGCATGCAAAATTCCTTCAGCCATATAAACAGCATTAGAGCCTCTCCAAATAGAAATGAAAAATAAGAAGAAAAAGAAAAAAAAAAAAAATTTAAAAAGGTGAACAAAACTATCATCATGTAAGTTATAAGCTAAGTTAATTTGGGGTTGCTGCTTAAGGACTTTTGCTTTGCTGTCTCATATTTCCACTTTATTTTGGTTTCTTGCAGTGTTCTTTTTGCTTTGACCAATGAAAACCTCATTCCTTCTTTTGCCGCTTTGAGGGTGCTGCAGATCCAATCAACCCTTCTTGGGTTGGAGGTGGAGGTGAAGGCTGCCATGGCGAGGGCGAGGGTATTGGTGTTTACTCAGGGGCATTGTGCTAGCCCGTGGAAGGGAGGGCAGTGCAGCGGAACTGGAAAAGGAGGATGGATTGGGGTTTCAGGGCAAAAGGTGCGGTGGCGAGAGCTCAGCCAGTTGATTGAGCTGAACCCATTCTTGCCCCACTAGGAGCAAAGCCTGCAAACACATACTCTGATGGTCCCAAGATCAATGAGTAAGCAAGCAGAGGGGATCGAGTCATAAAGACTGGCGAGCAAGTAGGTGAGTCCTGGCTTAATGGGAAAAGGCTGCGCTCAGTGCCAGAAAATCTACGAGAAAGACTTCCATTCTCAGATATGCTATTGGGAAAGGAGCAGCTGTGGTAAATGCTGCTTGCTGGGCACACTCAAGGGCTTCCCGGTGCCACTCTATCCCTTATCCTAAAGTGGTTGTGGATGAAAAATCAGGTTACCTAGGAGCACCATGATGTGGAGGTACTGTGATGGTTCATTGGCGCTGAGGGCGGAGAACGCTGTGGCAACCCCAGATTGAAGGCGATCTAGACGGTTGTTGCAGAATTTCACCCCAGGGACTAGAAGTGGGTAGGAAATGGGTAAAAGGACCCCAATTAGATGGATATCACCCACTGCATGAAGCACAGCATCCACTGAATGGACAAAGCTGTGGGATGAGGTTTGGCAAGAGATGGGAGCACTAGATGACTGAAGCCATCCGCCAGGAGCTGGGCCACCTCATTAAATGAAGGCCCTTGGCTCCGCTCCCCTCCCCAGTGTAGCTGGCCACTATGTCCCCAAAAGGGGCGCGCCAGAAAGACAAATGGATGATGAATTTGGGAAGGAGCTTTTTCTGTGCTAGAATGGTCATGAGGTCCACATTGGCCTCTTCCTCATCAGCCGGGGGAAGGGGGAACTGGGGGAGAGGGATGTGGCCTGGTTCAGGAAAATCCGCGTTGAGCCATAAACATAAGAAGAAGTTAAAGTCGCGGACCCTTGGTTGTTGGCGCGTGATGGTTCACATCATATTTGAGGAAAAAATAAAAAAGACGTACAGCTTATTGTACAGTAAAGGGGGAATAATGTTGCAAATCTATGACTTAAAAATAAGCCACAATTATGAGTGATGTATCACAAAGGAATTCCACCAAAGATCTAATGGGCATAATCCGCCAAGGATGTTTCAAAGCTACAAGTATCAAGCGCCTTAGGATGAGGCAATATTGGGCTATAATGGGTTGTTATTGGATTGCCTCCAAAATAAGATGATAAGGTGATGTCAAAATTTGATGAATATAATTTAGATTGCCTCAAATTAGGGCAATAGAGAGGTGAAGAACAACAAGCTGAAACCAATAAGAATATGGTGTAACAAATAAACTAAACAAAAGGGTTGGTACTGACTGAGGTTGCTGAGATATCAGTGAGATGGGAAGATTGATGAGAGGATTTTGAGTTTTTGAGAGTGAGAGTGTTTGAGCAGACAAGAAGAGATCCGCTGAGATTATTAAATTACAATAAAAGAAGTGTTGTTGGGGAAATTGTTCCATTTTATTATAATTATTTATTTACATGTGTTCTGAGAAACCAACGATCTTCATATCATCCATTATAATTGAACAGTGGGCTCAACCCTGCACAAAAACACTTTGGCGGATATATAGGGTATCTTCAAATTTATAACAGTTCCCCTAGGACTCATACTTCTAGTCAAGTACCTGTAGCCAGTCCTTCCGTGGAATTACCAGAAATGGTATCCAACCTCAACAAAATCAGATTAGCAATCATCTCGAATGACTCATGACCAATCCTCCCTCTGTTGTTGATTCCCAAATTAGATTTCAAAACTCTCATGGATTCAGCTCCATTTGCAGATACTCCTACCATCATTGTCAAATATCCTGAAGCAATGCCCTTTACTCTTGATCAATAATTCTTTGCTGGATCTGACCTGCTTTTGGAGTTTCTTTTCCAACTTTATCAGTTTTACAAACCAGCTATTCTGTTAACCAAACTAGCCATCAGAAACTGTGAACATTTTGCTCTCCTATGCAGAATTGAGGACCCAAGTAAATGAGGCACAGTACATAGCTCTAAACCCCTCTGATCTCAAAAACATCCTAGATTGAGACGTTGCAGCCTATGCTCTTCACTTTTTTCTGGCAATTTCTTTGAAGTTGGGCCACAAAGCTTCCAAAACTCTCCCAGCTTCCATTGATCATTCTGCTTTTGCTTCCAAGAAGCTCATAGTCGTCATCTTCAGGATGCCATCCACTCCTTGCATGACTATCTCGTTTCTGGTGCAGCCCATTGGTATCTTCCCCTTGATGGCTTTCATAGGGGGCATGATTTGGCAATCCCCACTTAGTATCCCTTACTCAATGCCAGTCCATATGTCCAATGTTCTTGATGAAGCCCATCAGCAAGAACTCAAGACCAATTTTCAGCTCTGGTGCCATATCAGGATTACTCAAAAAAAATATCCAACTGTCTCTTTATGTTCTGTTGCTTCCCTCCCAGATCAGGGGTATCACGTTTAGCAAGTACTGATATTTACATCTCTCTTCCCCTAGTCCCGTTCTAATAGGGATCAGCCTCTGCTCAACAAACTTGTCTTTGAGTAGGTCTAGCCCTTTCTAGTGGCTGATCTCACATAGATTTCAACAGTTTGTTTACTCCTTATGCGATACATCTTCCCTCCCCCAAGAGGCGACAAAGGCGGAATAATTCCTGAGTTGAGGATAATTAATAAAAGAGTTATAAAAATATATCTTTTTTTCTCGCATTTTTAATATTTTTTTCTGCTATATTTTTATCAATCCCTTATTTTTTTCTTCTTTTTATATAGGACTTGACCTTCACTCAGTTCAGCAGTCCATCTTTTTTACTTATTCCTCCAAACTGGTTATAAGTTATTCTTTGACCTACCCATTTTCTATGGTTCAGAGGTCTTATTTTTCAAGACTTGACCATCTATTTTAGTTCAGCGGTCCTTTTTTTGGACTTAACCAAATCATCAGGACATAACCATCTCAATGGTTCAGCAGTCTTTTGGGAACACTCTTTTTAATATATTTTCTTTTTAAACTGCATTAAATATATAGCATGGACCTGATTCACTATCCTTCCATCCAAGAGGTTCTTGATGGAATAGGCATCCATTGCCATCTTAGTGATAATCTTGAATGAACCCAACCACAATGCTCTAGCTTGTTTCTTCTCCCAAAACCATGAATATCACAATAGGCAACTTTCTCGCCTATTTTGTTATTATGATAAGGCTGGTCAGTTCTTATCATCCACGTTTTTGCTTTGATCCTTTTCTTCAAGATCATATCAAATGCTTGCAATTACATCCAATTCAGGATATTTGACAATCAGGTCAGGTATGCTTGTCACTAGTCCCTAATGTTGGCTCCACCAATGAATATAGGGTCAGTGGCAACGTGGCTTTCCTTTCATATAGCAACTCAAATGGCGTTTTTCCCATCACTGTATGATGACTTATGTTATATGCAAATGTCACCAAACTAAGTACATTCCCCATGCAGAAGTTCTTCCTGCAACCAGCTTCCTCAGTGTTGTGCCCAATGTCCATTGACTCTCTCTACCAGTCCGTTCATCTCTGGCCAGTAAGGTACAGACATGACTCCTCAAATCCCCATAATTTTATTTAATCTCAGGATCACATGGGATGTGAAATTCGTTCCATTATCACTCAACAAGACCTGCAGGCATCCATGATGAGATACTATTTGATCCAGGATAGACCTTGCAGTGCTTGTAGCATCTACTTTTGCCAAGCCCTTCGTTTTGACCCATCTCATCAGATGGTTGATCACAACTATGATGTATTTAACTCCCCTAGTACTCATGGTTAATGGTCCCATCATGACGAAGGACACTGTATGCCAAGCAAATCCAGGGTTCACTAGTCAATATCCAGTTGTGTTCTTGTATGGCTTGTGCAGCTGGACTCCACGCAACAAGCTAGATAATCCATTACATCATAGTCGATGGACTCCAAGTAGTAACACTGGCGAATGTGATTGGTTGTCTTCTATAGGCCTCCATGCCCAACAACCTTATGTGTGGCTTGAACGATAGATGCTCATTCCAATGGCTTTATAGTAATGATTTTCTGTCGATCACCTTGAAAACTTGTCCATCCATGGTCTCAGTGTTTTCCATCACTTTTGAAGCACACCTTGGATTTCTCAGGGCTCATTCCCAACTTCTCCTTTGACCATTTTTTATAAATAGCTCATCTGATTTTTAGTATACCACTTGAACCATTGGTAACCTTGATAATCCATCTGCATTCTTATGAAAAGCTCCAGCTCAGGGGACTATCTCATAATTTTAAGCCTGTAGCTTTAATGCCCATTGGGCCAGTTGTCCTTCTAGTTCTATTAAATTGTGTAGCCAACGCAACAAGGAGTGGTCTGTCATTACTTTAAAGTGCATTCCATGAATATACACCTGAAACTGTTTACATGCATAAATCACCGCAAGACATTCATGCTCTATCATGGTGTTATTCCTCTCAGCTGCTGAGAGTGTCCAGCTCACATATGCTACCAGATGTTCATCCTCGAGTTCATCCACTTGTCTCAGGATGCACCAATCGCCGTTAATGAAGCATTGGTATGTATTATAAATTCTTGATCGAAATTTGATATTTCAATATCAGAGAACCTATCAAATACTGGCGTTATTCATCAAAAGATCTCTGGGCCTCTTCATTTTAAAAGAATCCTTTTTTGAATCCTTCAGCAAATAAAAGAGGGGCTCAGCAATTCTTGTAAAATCCAGAATGAATATTTAATAGTATCTGACCATTCCAAGGAACACTTGTTTATCTCAGACACTCTTTGGTACAGCCATTTGCTATAAGGCCTCTTCTAATTTGATTTTTGTCAATTATCCAAGATTCTCTGCAGCTTGAATCTTGTACACCAGTTGTCTCGCATATGGTCGCGCAGATTCCTTAATTAATTTGAGGTCAATCTCCTTCACTCTAGATCTGGTTGCTGCATTAACATACAAAATGGCCACTTGATATAGTTGATTCTGCGCATCATCATAAACAGACAGATCACTCACGTCAATTTCTTCATGCAAAAATTTGGTGGGAACGGGTTTATCCGCAGCTCTAGACTGTTCCTCATCTAGGATGCAGGCCCTTTTCCCAACTCCTGTGTGGGTTTGGACTCTTTTTCCTGGACCACAATGATCTGTTCCTTTGGTTTCTTGTATTAGACAGTGAAGTGTCCTCTTCCTCCACACTGATAACAGCGTTTTTCTTTCTTATTAATTTGCTTAAACTCTTCAGGCTTATTTCCTAGCATGGTTCAATTATTGGACTCCTTAGCACCCTTAGTCCCCTTTGTAGGATTTGGATTTTGTACTGGACTCAGTTTGAAACTTTTATTAGGGGCATCAATTGTAGCTCCTAATATTTCAAATGATCCACCATATTCAAGGTGGTAATCTCATTAGCAAACATAGAAGACATCATTAATGTAAATCACAATAAGGCCAAAGGGCTTCTTGCAGTGCAATCCATGAATAAAACTATCCAGCACTTTTTCATCAACCAAAATCTGCAATTCTTAGTAGAAACAATCGCCAAGACTCGCTAACGACTTGCCCTTCAGGAATTGGATTCCCATGAATTCCTGTTTGCGCTTCAACATATGTGTGGGACTTCCAAATTTTTTCATGATTGCCGCCTTAGCCTCTGAGTATGACCAGCTGTACCCCTCTAGATGGGGTAACACTAGGTTCTGACAATCTGTGTCCAAACAGTTCATCACTGTCAAAGCCTTTTGACAATTGCCTTACCTGAACATTATCATGTTAAATAATTGAAAGAATGCAAGAGCATTATCCCAATGGAATGTAGGTAATTTTGGCATAGCTCTAAATTCCTCCGAAGTTTCTCTAGCCACTACTCTTGGTTCAGCTACTCAACTATCTTGAGGCGTGATTTCAGGAGCCATCTCCAAAATGGCTGTGAATGCAGTTGGCATAGTTTGTGGGATAGTCAACTTCCCAACTGGAGTTCTTAGGGTTCTTTCTATGGCGTCAGTTGCCACATAGGGATCACATTCACATTTATGAGTCTTCAACTCTTTAGCTTGCTTCATCAGCCACTATATATCTGCACTATATTTCTGTGATTGAACATGATCCGCTTCATGTTCAGTTTTCAAAATATAAAACTTTTCAAACAAGATCTCCTTCCTTTTTCTTTAATGACGCTACTTTTCCTAGCAACTCATTGCCAAAACTAAAACATCTTCAACTCATTGGTAGCTCTCTCCTCCAAGGCAGCAAATTATCAATGATCAGCAGAATTCAAGGCGTTCTTATTGACAGTTGCCAACTCCGACCAGAGTTTTCTTAACTCATCCTTATACACAACTTGTACTAGGATCCTACTAAACTACAACCCCTTTAGTGAGCACCAATTGTTAAAATTTAGGAGCTTAGCTGCTCGGTTACAAATATTAACCCTTAAATGATTACTGCACAGATTTTTTTGTGCATTTTTTACGTTGTCTGATGATATATGATATAAGATTGACAATAGTATGAAGACTATTATCCGTAATGGAATAGATACCCAGTTTCTGGTCCAACGCTTGACCTGTATTTCTCCTCAAAAACTTCTGATGTATTCAGTAGGGATTTATACCCTTATACCGCCTAACTTGATCCACGCTCAGATCCTAGTTTACAGCCCCTCTCTGGTGACACAAGTTTGGCAGCAATTCTGGTCTCAGACCAGCTTCTATTCTTAAGAATCCTCAATACTTACTATTTAGCCTTCTAAAGAATCTCCAACTAAAGCACACAGCATTATTTCCTGAAGATGAATAGAACTACAACTAATAATGAATTCTGCTAAAGTTTTATTTTTGTTGTGAATTATCAGGGAATTTATAGAGGGTATTTAGCGCCCAACCCTTGTTTGGCACCTCAGCCACAAAACAGCAGCTGTTGTGGTAAATTTCCTTTTGTCATCTCATCAGCGATAGTCTTCCCCATCCTTGTTAGATCCTTTTTATCAAACATTCTCAAAGCATAAAAAAATTCAGAAAACGTGTCCCAAATGTTTTCCACTTGATCACAGCAAACCAACCATAATTAGCAAGTGACCTTCTTAGGTAATGGGACTTGTTACCCATTATGGCAGGTTGAAAACCAACTGATTGATTCACTAGTTGAAGGCGGCATCACTCACCTTGCAACATGATCCTTAAATTCCCAATCATTTGGTGATAAAACCTGACCAATCCCAATTGGTACACCTATTAGTTATTAATCAATCAACTATCAGATGCACCCATTTTGTCATCAACTCTTCCTGATGAGATTTTGAGTTTTCATCTGGATTGATCTCCAATGGATCCAGACCAGGCGAATTATCTAAAATTCCCCATACATTATTAACAAAAAATTGGGGTCAACCAATATCCAATTCACTCGCTATAGGGAATTATCCCCTACCAATACTTGGTAATCTAGACAGCTGGAAATGTGGGCAAAAAACCCAACAGGCGCGTTGCAACACTTTGGGTTTGTTACCATATTGGTAGTTCAGCATTTTATCAAAGGATACATCTTCCAAATCACAAGCTATAGCTACAGTGGGAAGGAAGGATAGAAGTTGGAAATTTGATTTATAAACTAGGCAGTGCTGTATTCAAAGTTTTATTCTTGAAAACTTCAATACCTATCTCATCACATGCCCTTCCACCTCCCTAGAATTTTGTAACCAATGGAGTGAGGCGTAATTACTACAAAAAATGAGCCTCATGGGTATAAAAAAGAAATGCTTACAAGCATTGATTACAGATATACATTAATTCTCAGACTAAGTGTAATTCTCTTGTGCACACCCAAGATTTTTTCTTCAGTAAGCCACTAGGTGCACAACATTCTCATCATCAATTTTGTGATAACACTACCCCTACACCGGTATGTAATGCTTCCAGTTAATTGAATATAGCCTTATAAACTTAAATACAGAAGTATTGCCGCTTAAAAAAAATCCTAAATTTTTTGAAAGATAACTAAAAGTTTTCAGTCTACTCGAATTGAGTTTCTTTTTGTAGGAGGTGAGGTAACGTCTCTCATAGTTTACTTATAATTTTGACAATTGATGGTAGTAGAAGTCAGGACTCAAACCTCAGATGAATAAGAATTGACTAATGTAGAGTCAAATAACGCCTCCTTATCTTTAATCAATCACTTATAGCAAGTTGCTGAAGGCATCATCGCCTGAAATAAAAAATAAAGGAAGGAGAGATCTGGACACTTTTGCTTTGATATCCAAAATTGAATTAAAACCAAAAAACAGCCACTTGATCAAGCCAAACTTACCAATGGTAATGCAAGTGACGCCTGCTGCCCCAGTGTGGGGGGTGGTGTGCCACCCTCTGGCATTTTTCAGCTGCCGCTGAAGTGCACCAAGGCTGACTCTGCTAGCCCCCATAATGCTACTAGGCGTTATGTCCCCCTTGGGACTTGGCCCACCACCTCACAACCACCCAGGCGGTTCTCCAGAGCCCATTGGTGCTCCCCCAGAGTAATTTGTGTTTTGGAATTTGGGTCAAATATGGAAATCTCTTCCTATATGTGAGCATGGCCATCATTGAGATGGTCATGGCAGTTTTTAAACCTGCCAGATTTATTGATTTCACCCCTTTAAGGGGTATTTCGACCTCAGCTTCTGCTCTGAAGCTGATGCAATGGCAGCAGAAAAGCTGCCATTAATTTTTTAAAAAATTCTGCTTCCCAAAGTTCACACCTGTCTCCCGGATGAGGCCACTTTGGTGGTCCAGTTTGCTGGGTTGCCTTCCCATCTCTCCCCTGAGCGCCTCCGCCACAAATTTCATGGAGGGTTTGGCCGTTTATGGCACAGACCCCATGCTACAGTTTGTAGTGTTTAATGGGGTGGATCATTTGGCAGTTCCTTGAGCCTTTGCAACGATTCTCCTTTCATCACAATACACATCTTGTGATTCCCCCTCATATGGCGATCAGATCTGCCCCAGATCACCCCTTTTGGGTGCAGGTCAAAAACAGCTGCACAATTTGCCCCTTGTGCTTCAAATTAGATCAATCAAAGAGCAAGTGCCACAATTTCCGCCTCTGCCGCTTCTGCCACCCCTCCTTCTGGCATTGGCCCAGCTGCAGCTATGCTCAAATTCTTTGAATGGGGCATGATCCTCCCACCCCAACCTTAGGAATTCTGGCGCTGCTTTGAAAGCAGCATCCAATCAAAATTTTAAAGATTTTAAAAATTTAAATAATTTGACTGGGTTACAGAATCCTGAGTCAATGGCTGAAACAGTCTTGGCTGAGCTGCCATGGTCAACTGTTTGCAGCCAATCAGGTTCCGCCACTGCAACAACTCCTGTGGCTGAGCCAGCGCTGGCTGAGCTTAATACATTTGAGATGTCTCAATTAGATCAATGAAAGTGACCGGCCATTTAATGTCAAGCCAGATTTCACATTGGAGGAGTTTTTTTATTAAACCCCCCAAAATCACCACCACTGTTTTCACTCTAAAAACGGCTTCCCAAATTAAAAGAATATAATTAAAATAGCAGTGGAAGCTGCAGCTGCCCCTTCTAACACCCTCCTCCACCAGCATCTCCATGGGGTGATGGAACCCCTAGTTGAGGGTATTCCTATCCCAAAGTTCCCCTCTGAGATTGATGAAGATGCAAAATATGAAATTGAGGAGCTTGCTTTTGTTGCAAGCTGCACTTTCATTGACACAGCAAAAACTTCTCTTTTTGACCCCAATTATCTTTAAACCCATCAGCACATAATGTCTTTCACTTATGTGCCAGCTCTCATCACTTTTGATGAGCATCAACTTGCTTAATATGTTTAGGCGATGGACATTGCTGGCCTCATAAATGAAGAAAACCTACAACTATACCTCCTTATGCCCCATGTTGCTGATGCTCCCACCCCAATGTTGTCCACCATGTTCCACTAGCTAAAGCAGGCGTCGGACAAAAGTTTCCCCAAAGATTCCTCACCATCTGATATAGCTTCTTAAGCTGATAACTTAGGGGCTATATTGGGAATTTTTTTTATTTACAATAATCCCTTTTGATGGATCAATTGCAATTAAAGATGCGTGGCGGCTCCCCCTTTTGGGTTGGGCACCACTAGTTCTAAAAAAAGAAAATATCTGGAATCACCTAAAACAAAAGGGTGACAAAGAGACACTATGAAGGTTCCAAAAAAGAATATAATGACACAAAGAAAATTGTCTAATACTCCTTCACTTTCTTGAAGCTTGGGAGATCCTGATTGTTGGTCCAAAAAAGAACATTCTGGACGTGGTAAAGCACAGTTAACTATGAGTAATAAAAAGCTATAAATAAAATATATATCATTTTTTGCTTATCTAAAGTAATTAAGTACTTATTTCCTAGTACTTTTACTGAGGTTACTAAGCAAGCCCTGGTGTAAACTTTTGAGCTTAGTTTACTCAACTACTCCTGTAATGAGTACCAACTTTTAAATTTTGATTTTTACTGCACAGGATCTGATGTGTGCATTGTATAGATTACCAATAGAAATTGAATGGGTGGAAATAATAAAAAGTCTATCGTCCTAGTTGAAATTCTCACAACAAAATTGAGTATTGCCTCCAAAGCTAGACTGGTGCTAATACTCTTCCTTATATTCCTTAAGGTATTTCTGGAAAGCAAGGGGACTTCTCCCTTTGACACTTACTCCTAATGGAACTTAACCTATTAGTAGGTTCAGAGGCTGTCTCTTCCTCTCTTACGCAGAAGGCGCAAAGTATCTGAGAAATGCTTGTACAAGAAAGCCTTTCACTTCAACTTTAATCCCAAGAGTTTTTAAATGACAAATAGATAAGAGAAATCCTTTTTCCTCCACTCTAATCTAGATAGTATACAATATAAAATACTTTTTGAATGTATCTACAAGTGAATTTATTACTGCTGCTTTATATAATGAAAATAGAAATTATAGGTGAATCCAATGACCAACTCTTCCGTTGGCACCCCAATAAGAAACGGCAGCTTCAACAATGTATTACCCTTCAAAAGTCATCCTAAAAATAGTCTTTCTCATCTGTCTAGTCAGCTTTTGCCGCTGACTAGATTGCAACCTCTTCTAGGTTGTATTGAAGAACGTGTCAAACGCCTTTTCTCAACCCCATTAGACTATCCTCCTTGGGCTAGCAACCTGCTTAGATAATGTGACTTTTTACCACTAATAGTATTTAATAATATCTAAAAGGTTAACTTGTAAGTTACTACTGAAAGCGTCAAAAACGACCAGAAACTGTTAGAAAATCCTTTTATTGTTTGGCAACAAGCTTTGATCAGCTCATACATTATGATCAAATTATAAATAATTAAATTGATAATCAAAATATATGTTACTTGTCATGGATTGTACCAACGGAGCATTAGTATTCCAGAAGATTCAAGTCTCAACAGATCAATTAATTTTTATAAGGAATAAAAACTATAGTTGTAATCCCAATGAAACTCACATCCTCTATGGTAAATCACCACCCTGTCATGGTTAAATGACATGATAGTGGGTACCAACCCTAAGGATAAGGCTGGGCGACAGGAAGCCCAGAAGGTGAAGCTTCAGGCCCTCCCTGACCTCAGGCACACACTAGACCAACGCTGGGTACAAGCCAAATATGCCCAGGTTGGTACTAGTGATGTGCAGAACGCCCAGCCCCTTGCATTGGCCCAGGCAATAAAATGAATGGTTTATTTAATTAATGATGATAATTCTATTTGGTTGATTGAGGAATGGGGGTTCAAAACCCATTCCATTTATGAAACTACACGTTTGGGTCGGATACAACTTCAATCAATTACTTGAGTGAATTCTGTTTCAGTGTATTCTACCAAGTCAGATGGTAGTGTCTGCCTATTGGTGAATTGGTGCTTAGGACCACTTTGGCAGACCCCAAATTTCCCTGACGAAGTTTAAATATGTTTCCCATGACCAACATTCCCTGTTGGTCAACTTTCCCAATAAACTTCCCCCATTTTCCCATTTTCTATTATGTTATTTCAGATGATCCTGTGCACAGACCCCTTCAAAGAGGTCTCACACTATGTTAACCTTTCCATTTTGAATATGATTAGTTTATCCCCTTGTGAACCGTTATGTCGCCCAGGTTCCCTCCAACCTGGGACGCTCACCCCTTCTACCCTTGTGCACCGCGTTGCTTTTAGTTGGTTATTCTTTATTATTATCTCACTTTTCTACTTAAGGTATTATTGCTTCAGCACCCTCTGCTGGGCTTTGTTCTTTTTGTACTAACGGCTAATTTCCTGGCGTTGGCCTTGTGTACCGTGCACTACCACACTAAGAACAGGAGAGTTATAGACACTCTCCTTACACACCCATGGTTAAAGCAAATATTGTTATAATTTATTTTTGAACTAAATGATATGGCATAATGAAATCCTAACATTCCCCGCTTTACCATATTATCTAACAAAAGATAGAAATTTATGAATGGATGCCTCCTCAGGCCGTGGTCATAGTTTTGGCCATAATAGTTAAACTTGATTCCAGAAGAGCTTGGTTTTGTCTTCGCTCAATGCATCTCATGCCATTCTTAGCAACATGGATCCTCTTTTCCTTTTTCTACTCATTGCCGCCTCACTTGAGCGTGGTTACAATGGCCCCATGATGTCCATGACTATTTTGGTAAGTCTCAATAATAACATGTCTGAAAAGTCTGTATTTACCAGGTTGGGCCTCTATGACTCCAAGATGGTTAAATGATATTCTCAGTCAGCTTAATAAATTCCTTGGTTCCTGTAGTCTCCAGGCTGGGCTCTCCATTCTGATTGAAGTGGATCTTCAACTCTCCTTGTGACTCTTCACGGCAGATCCAGTTTTAAAATGAGCTGATATGTAATGGATGAGGCTCCCAAGGCCCAGCCCGCCGCCAAGCCTAACCACTTCTCCCTATGTGGCTGTACCAACTCTGAATGGTCCTGTCCAAAAGGAGGGCCTTTCTGGGCACACTGGGCCAAGGTGCAGTGCACCAGATCTGTTGCCTCAGGCCTCCAGGCTGAGGTACCTCCCCATGGCCTCTGTCACCTCAGGGTCACCATGCTGAGGTGCAGCCAACTGACCTCTGTCACATCAGGCCATTCTGGCTCCCCTCTAGCCAGGGAAAGACCACTCCAAAAGGATCCTGGCGCATCCACCCCCTTCCTCTCCTCCTAGGGCACCGCCATCTGCACCCCCAACCTCACTTTAATTAAATATATTTCAATTGAATATGTTCAGCGAAAAGGGGCCTTTATTGGAAGTAGACTCGAAGTTGGAATAGAATTCTAAAGTGAGGCCCATTGGGGCTGACCTCGCTTTGAAATACTTTTAAAAAAGTTAAGTGAATTGTGCATAATGGAGGGCGCAAAAGTCTCCAGAATTGATGGCATCCAGACAACTCAGCAGCAAAACAGGGGAAACTCAGAATGAGCAACCAATTAAACGATTTATCTAAATTATTCCATTATTGACCCAAATAGGAAAATCCTGCTCTGAATAACAGAATTACAACTATTGACATACACAAATCTCATAATTCTCAACCTTAAGAGTTTCATGTATGATTGCAATCATTACATGATCCTGCCAACATTAATAGTCTTCTTTATTATCCTACTTTCTCACCACTGGACAACAGAAAGTGGAAACACTGCCAGATTCTCCTAATTTTGGCAAACAAAATAAAATCAACATTATTTTGATATATGTATTTTCCCATATTCTTAACTTTTATATATAGTTTTATATTATTTTATATTAGATTTTGTTGCTGCAGTGTGACTCAACCTATTGTCATTAGGTTCAGTGGTTTTTCTTTAAAATTATGGTACAGAGGTCCTTTTTTTAACTTAATCAAAAATTATGTTTAAGAGATCTCCTCTTAAGAATTGGCCAGCACAATGGAACTTAACCTATTGTTAGTAGGTTCAGCGTTCCTATGGGAACATTGCAATTAATTTCTTCCTTAAATCCAATACTCTATATTTGGCATGGTCTTGTTACTATCTAACCTTCATAGATGTTCTTTAGCATATAGGATCTGTCACCCTCTTGGCAATAATCTCGAATGGACCCAACCATATAGCATCCCACTTATTTCATCTTCCAAATACAAGGATATTGCAATAGGATACCCTATCTCCCACATGGAACTCTTTAAGTGTCAGTTGATTTGATTATCTTTATTCTTTGCTTTACTTTTTTCTTCAAAGCTGTGTTAAATTTTTGTGATTACAATATGACTTTTATATTCGCCAGTTGGGTAAAGTATTGCTCTGCGCTCATCTCCATCACTATTTTCGCTGCTGAATACAAAATAAGCTGTAGTGAGGTCTTCAATCATATATGAGTTCAAATGAAAAAGTCCATATTTCCATATGATAACTGATATTGTATGTGAAGGTAACTGAACTCAGATGAGATCCTTAAGTAGAGGTTTTCAATGCTGCCTATATTCACAGCGTCGCAGCTAGAGTTTCATTAACTCTTTCTACCATTCTTTTGTCTCTAGATGATAAGCAATGGACACCACTCCTAAAATTCCCATTAATTTGTTCAGTATTATGATCACGTAAGATAGTAAGTTGGACCTGTTATCACACTATACTTTTAAGCATCCATGCTGGTACGCTACTCAGTATAATTTGAATCTCTCAGTGGTTGTAGCATCTACTCTGCTCAAGACCTTCATCTTAACCCATCTAGTTAAATTTTCCATCATGACTATAAAGTACTTTACTCCATTATAGTAATACACAATGATACCTGTCAGGATTTGAGATAATTAACGAATCTAAAATCCCTACAAAATAATTGAGCCTTGATAAGTTAGCTTTTGAGCCAGCATGAACAGAACCTTACCCTGAAGGCACTGACATGATATTTAATCAGGAAGCATCACACGCACGAAATTTGATGGAAACACCTTCAGGAATCCCATCCCCACTTCCCAAATCATGAGAGGTGGCCCAACAGCTGTGGTCATGAGGACGACGCAGAACAATGATGGTGCTGACCAGGTAGTCAATCTGGAAGGCAGCAAAAGATCCTGATCATACTGGTCTACAAAGGTCCCCAAGGCACCATGTCCCCACACGCTCTATTGATATTGACGCTTTTTAACTCAATATATTCTATATACCTCATAATTTCGTTTTTTGACATCTCCACTAGTTTACAGCTTTGAGCCCATTTTCAAACTTTGGTGTCAGTCAAAAAACTGTTACGCTGAGAGATGTGGTGTTCACTACAGGGGGCTCCAAAGTTTTTTATCTATAAATGTCTATCTTGAACAATGGGGAATAATACCAGTCAAGAAAATCTACCTGATGATCAGTTGAGAAGCATCACTCAATTTATTAGTACCTTGTGATATGAAGTACTGCCCATGCAGCCTGAAAACTTAGAGTTTTGGGCCACATCCCAGTTCACTCTACCTTCCTTTGATGGTGATCAGTAACAAATTCAATATGAGAAACTCAACGAAATTATACAGCAGTTATTAAATTACATCTTTTCTGTGAGAGGCCTCTCAAGTCACTCCTGAGTTTCTTTAGTGCCTTCTACAATGCGGGATCTATATAGCTCAGCCCAACTACCAGTGGGAGAGATGTCTTTGGGAACTGAGCGCTATCTTCACAAAATTTCGTCCATCCTGCCATTCACCACCTCCTACAAGTAGTCAGGTTGTACAATCACAAAGTCTCATGACAACTAGGGCTTACACAAACCTTACACTCCCATGTTGTTAAAACTCCCTAATGCGGCCACCTCCTTCATCCATGACATTTGAAAAGCCATTTTCAATAACCAAAGATTGAAAACAAGGCTCAAAACCAGCATACGTTGTCAGATAGTGGAATTTCATGCTACCTCAAGGACTGGCTTCATAAGATTGTACAACTCCTTGAGGCTGTCTGTAACCAACGTCTCCACCAAGTTAAGGAACAGAAGCAGACTCTTCAGCAGCACTATAAGGAGCTAGCCTCTCACAACTTCACCTCTGGAGTGAAGGGCTCGAAGGGCCTGAAGGTCCCCATGGGCCTCAAAGGGCCCTTTGGTACCGCAATTGGCTACTCCTGGCGACCCTGATGACCTCTGGAAAAAAGATGTTTTGGCAGCCTTCGCCGTCTTATGGGATCAAATCTGTAAAGTGGCCCAAGGGTGCAAGCTTTGAGTGGACAGAGTCCCCATAGACTCCCAAGGTCTCAATTAAGGCCTTGTCAGATGAAATGGATAATCTTAGCGCCTTCACCAAGCTTGCCAAAAGTCGCAACTCCCAGCTTGAGCAAAACAGCTGAGGATTAAACACCCACTTAAACAACTTAGAAATTCAGTTCTCCTTTAATGCACCGACATCCAAACATTAAAAGAACAGGTTGCTACAAGGCCTCCATCTCCTCCCTAAACCAAAACTGGGATGATATCCAAGAGGATCTTAAGGGTCTAAGATGATGGTTTAAACAGCAGCTCCGCGTGACTATGCGGAAACCAAAATTTCTGAGCTTACACCAATTCCTTGTGTCAATACCCTTTCCACTCCTCTTGTAACTACTTTTTAAACCTAGTTATAAAGAGAAATTCACCCCAGCCAGTAAAGTATTAACTCTTTCTTATATATGTGTGAAAGCTCCATGAAATAGGCTATTTACTCGCAGAGTGAAGCATATCCATTCCTTTCTGAATAGCACTGCTTGGTAAATTATGAATCCCCATTTAAAGGAATGCCGCACCTGGGAACAGGTACGTACCGCCTTAGTCCAAGAATTTTGCAGCAGCTAGACCCTGGACAATCAAAACAAGCGTTTATGAGTATTTGCCTGAACAAAGGAGAGAGCCCTATGGAGTTCACCAGCTGGTTCTACGTCCAAGAGCAGCCCTTAGTAACCAAAAATTGCATTACCTTGGATGACTTCTTACTGCTGTCATCTCCACGTTTTGGTCTTATACTGAGGTTCAGATATACATGGTCGTCCAGAAGAATGGTTTTAATTGCATTTGAAAGATTAATAAAGTGCTTAAAAAGATACCTGCGTTGACTTAACATTCTAAAGCCACCAACTTTGTCTTTTCTAACTGTTTCAAATCAATGTTTTTGAAAACCAAGAGAATCCTCGACCCCAATGCACTTACTGCAATGGCTTCCATCACAGTGCCAAGATATGCGGGAAACGACTTGCCAAAGAGGTGTGAAAAAGGCCGTCAGCATGAAAGACGAGGCACTCCATGCTGACATCCCTACCTCGCCTCAAGGATCATTCATGACCTCTAGCAAACCTGGAGTGTATATACCTGAAGGATAAATTTTGGAACTTATTGATAATAAAGAACTTGATATTGCTTATTCTTCTTTTGATGAATCTCCTATGGTTCTCATGCTACCCCTGAAATTTAAGGATTTGGTTACCCACGTTGCTGTTTTAGCTCATAAAATTCTGGTCCATGACTTAGTTGAAAGTGGTTCCCCTGTGAATGTCATTTCGTACAAACTGATGAAACGCTTCAAGTTCGCTCTAAAATTGCCACATTACATGGAATACGGAACGTCTGGACTGCAGTGTACACAATCCATAGGGGTCTATTCATCCCTACCTATATGGCAATAGGAAGCTTTCTATAAATACCCCTTCTGTTGACTGGATAACCCAAGCTAAGATTCTCTTCTTGGAACTCAGTTTCTCTGGAGCCACTCCGCTTTAGTCCATTATGATGAAGGATTTCTATCCCTGCTGGGGAATCAGTTTCCCTAATCTTCAAAACCTCGTGTGACTCCAAAACAGAGGTCAAGTCTCAGGCTTGTATATTAGAGAGTGAAAGCCGAATCAATAAACCCAAGTATCACATGAAGGGCTCTTAAGTATGGTTACTCTCGCCTGAAGTCAATGGTCTCAAAAGCATGCTAATATATCTACATAAACTGACCACTATACCTCTAAAGTCCCAGGTTATTGTTGACATCCAGGATCATATCAATATCCCCTCCTGATACCTGCTTGAGATCTGGGGCCTAGATAACCCATCTGCCAAAGAGGTCCTCACCTGTCCGGGAGTTTTAGATCCTACCTATGTCAGATCCATCTTAGTGTTGTTGGCCAATCCTGCTGAAAAACCTAGGTAGTGGCCCTAATAGTCCAGCCTCCTATGTTCAACCTTCTTTTATAGAGGCTATCAACAATGTCCGTAGCTTTGGAAGTATGAGGGATTTTGGTTTGGAGACGCCCCCTCAGTGGCTCTAGTTGACACCTGTTTCAGAAAGAAAATTACTGGGAACAACAGCTCCAGGTTCATGATTTTTGGAGGAGTACTCAGACCTTTTTTGGCCTCTACCTATAATGACAGAAATTGAGTGGGTACTACATCATGTGGAGACTGGGGACGCTCCATCTTTTTGGTCCTAAACTTAATAAATAAGGTTGAAGGAGCCCAGGTGGCGATTGAGCTCAAAAAACTACTCAAAGAAGGGTTATTGGTGCTTTTGAGCAGCCATATAGCCTCCCCTCTCCTATTAGTTCAAAAGAAGGATGGCAGTCATTGGATGTGATGGACTACCACTGACTCAACTTTTTTACCAAGAGATACAGTATCCCTTGCACCAAATCAATAAATATTCTGCTTGTTCACCAGGTCATGATACTTTTCTGCAAAGATTCTTGCTAGAAGGTATTGTAAAGTGGAGCTCGCCCCCAAAGACCAAGCCAAGTGTGTGCTCATAGCCAATGAAGGGCTAAATGAACCCATGAGGATGCCCGAGGGCCTTTGTAACGCGCTGGACAATTCCAACGCGCCATGGATGGGATCCTTAAGACTTGAGATTTCTGTGTCCTCATATACCTTGAATTATCACCATTTTTTTCACAAACATCAATTGTCATTTGAAGCACCTTCAGGAAGTCTTCAGCCATCTTAGGAAGGCTTTGATGAAACCTAAACCTATAAAGTGCTCTTTCTTCTATTCAGAAATGGTTTCTTAGACATAAGGTCTCTAAAAATGGTATCCAGCCCATTCTGGACAAAGTCGACGCCATTGAGAACATATTACGCCTTAGAGCCTGAGGGATATTAAGGTATTCATTGGCATGGTGGGTTATTATCATCAGTTCATCCTTAAGTTTGCTGAACTAGCCGAGCCTCTATTTTTTCAATTACAAATAATGTGCCTTTTGAGTGGCGGCTGGAACAATAACAGGCTTTTAATGCGTTGAGGACCACTCTTTGCACTAAATACATTTCAGTCCATTCACATATTGATCAACCATTTGCTATTAAAAATGCAAGTGATGCCGCTGTTGGGGCCATCCTAGCCCAACATGATTAAAATTAGGAGATCATCCAGTAGCTTAATTCAGAAATATCTTGAGCAAGGCTGAACGGAACTATAGCATTACTGAATGAGTGCCTGGCTGTCTTGTGAGCAATCAAAAACTTCTGGCTCTATCTCTATGGCACCAACTTCATCATTGTCTCTGATCATTGATCTCTCTGATGGTTGCAGAAAATGAAAGACCTGGATGATCGGTTAGTCATATGGGCCTTAAAGCTGCAGAGCTACTATTTCACTATTGTCCACCATGAAGGAGAGATTCACCAAAATGCGATGGTCTCTCTAGGATGCCATTACTGGCTGCCTTGACCCCCTAGGAAGACTGAATGTATGATCAAAATTGGCTGACCATAATGCTGGGAGTTGGAAACTCCCAAGTTCTAAGCCAAGCCCCAAAAAATGACCTGAGACACTCTGATCAAAGAAAGGAATGCTGTATAAGAGATTCTATAAAAAATGGCTCCAATACATCCGCCCTTCTTCTAGAACTGACGTTATCTTAGAGGGGTATGTGACTGTGGGACATGGGACAGTAAAGATGACTCACGAGTGGCCAAAGACATGATGTTACTGGGACTAAAATGGGAGATACATCCAAGAGGATTTGGAAGCTTTTATATTATGAAAATACCAAGATTGAGCCAGTCCTCAATATCAGCACTCAGTAATTGCCCCATCAGGTCCTTTCAATGTTGTTAGCATCGATGTAGTAGGCCCTTTTCCCACTGGGTTGCATGACCATTAATATATCCTCCTAGCCTTGGACCATCTGACTAAATGGGTCAAAGCAATATCTGTCCCCTCTGCCAATGCAAAAGCCATGGCCCTTTTTTACTTGATTCATTTTCACTAGCACAAATGACAAAAACTTTACTTTCAGACAAAAGGGTTAAAGTTCACATCAATAGTAGTCCAAGAACTTACTTTTCTTTTTGGTACTTGTCAGATTCTGGTGGTTAACTCGAAAAATAGACCTTTGTCAACCATCAGATTGGGCTGATTATCCTTTCAACGCTTATAGCTAACACCTATACTCTCACCTCAAAGACTATTGCAATTATATAATTTGGGCTGAATATCTCAATGTCAATTTGATCAAGTATTTTATCAAAGCGCTTGGGCCAAATACACTTGCATATTATGGCACATTTCATATGAATCAAATCTCAGCAATTGGTCCCAACTATTGGTAAACAATCAGCTAACTTGTATACAAAGTTTTTTGGGACCAACCAGAAGTTAACATCTAAAAATACCATGGACCATCAGATGAACGAAAAACGTAATCAATTTTTTCGCCCTAGGGCGAAATTTGTATTTCAATCCGCGTAATTGGCATGATAGCACTTGCACATGGACCACCTGAAAGGGAGTACCTAGTGATATTGAGGGAGAGGCCTGCCAATGTCCCAATTAGGGGTACATCATCTACTTTAATTGAGGCAAGAATTTCACAGAAGGTGTATTTCATCAGCAGTATGATGAAGCTCAAATCAAGAAGACCATAGGAAAATTTTGCATGTTTTTATTGTAATTTTTGTACCTGAAATCCTCCCAATATTTATAGGATTTTGCCACCAATTAGCCTAAGAAAAGGTTTCAGTTATATCAGTTTAAAGGCCAAACTGAGGTGGTATAAATCTCTAATGAATTTTGTGCTTGAATGTGGCCAGGAGATGACCTAGAGGTATAAATACCGGCGCCTGGCCTAATGACTGATCATCAAATAAATACCTTCTAATAAAAGTTATTTTTATCTCTTTCCCAGTTTTCTTAACTATATCCTTTCTTTTGGAAAAGTTTCAACAAACTGGAAGGAACGAATCCCTAGTTTGTATTGAAACCTGCCTTAGAAGAAGCTCCCAATTACATTGGGGAAATTATGCCCAAAATCGACCAGAAGAGTTGGGGCTATATTTAACAGGCCTAGTAAGTTTCCTAACAGTAAAAATACCGTAAGCCACTGGACATATCAAGGATCATCAGATGGAACTTCGTCCAAAAAAGAATGCAGGATAGCAATTTTAAGCAAGTGATCATTGGATTGTCACAGTACTAACCAGAGTTTATCCACCCCTTTTTACCCATCAACCATTAGGGAATTGGAACATGCTAATGGAACACTTGTCTCTATTTTGCAGAAGATGGCCGCCTCTAACCATACTCGCTGGAATCACTATTTGCCCAGCGCATTGCTTGCTTACATAATAATATACCATCTTAGCATCAAGATGTTCACCTTTGAAGCTCTTTATGGTATACTCTCTGGTTATCAAGTAGCATCAGACTCTGCTTGATACCTCCATACCTGAGAACTATGATTTAACTATGAGGGCCTTAGCTGATGAGATTTGTACGGCTTTAAGCCCTAGCCATGTAAGGCATTGTCACCGCCACAGAAAGGGAGACATCTCAATTTAAACTTCAGCTGACCCTCCTTACCAATTTTTTAGTTAAGTGACCTCATTTTCCTTTATCACCATTGACCTGGAGGTTGACAAAACAAGCTCAACGTTCTTTGGTCTGGACCTTATAAGGTTATTCATATGGCGAACTCAATGTACTTCATTGATGACGTCAATAAGGGGACAGTGGTGAATCAAGTACATGGCCAATTCCTTTGGCCCTAAGCCCTCTCTGACAGGATCTTGAGGGGGGTGTCGTCAGGATTTGAGATGATGAGCAAATTAAAATCCCTACTCCCTGATTGAGCCTTGGTAGGTCAACTATTGAGCCAGCATGAATGCAACCTTACCCTGTAGGTACCAACATGAGATTCAATCAAGAAGCATCACATGAACTAGAATCAATGGTAACACCTTCAGGAATTCCGTTATTGCTTCCCAAACTCTCAAGAGTCGCGTCTCACACTGCTGCAGTCATGAGGATGACATAGAAAAATGAGAATGCTGACTAAGCAATCAATCTGGAAAGCAGAAAAAGAACTTGATCATACTAAGCCACGAAGATACTCCAAGGCACCATGTTTTCACGCACCCTATAAATATCAACACTTTTTACTCAATAAAGTTGTCTATATTCATTCCAACTTTTTGTTTTTTGACCTCCCACTAGTTTACAGATTTGAGCCCATTTTAAAAGATTCAACGTCAGTTAAGAGAATTGTTACGCCAAGAGTATTATCAATTTATTGACACCATGTGCTAGGAGAACCCAGGACTTACTAGCCAATATATTGTCACATCATTGTGAGGCTTGTGGAGCTGACATTCAATGCATCAGACTAGATGATCCACTATGCATAATTAATTTTCTCAGTAATTATACTGGCGCAGATAGTCCATTGTTTTTGGACATTATGCCCTACAGCTTTGTGTGCAGCTTGAATCAGTTCTGAGCGTTCTGTTGGGTTAGTGAAAAATACAATTTAATAAAACTGATTTGTAAAGCTGACCATTCTTCATCTCAATAATTTCCATCGGGTTTTTCAAGGCGGTTTGAATCCTCTGAGGTTCATTTCTGATATTTCCTTTGATCATCCATTAAATCAATTTATCCACTTGATGTTACTTGACTTGAACAGCAGTTAATCTTGATAATCCGTCAGCATTCTGATGTGCTTCTCTTGATTGGGGTATACTTTTGAAATCTTAGGCTTGCTGTTTTAAAAGCTCATTAAGACAGCCACCCCTCTCGTTCTTTAGGATTATTAACCAGTGTAGAGACAAGTGTTCAATTACAACCTTGAAGTGTGTCCCATGAGTATAAACTTGAAATTGTTTGCAGGAGTATATTACCACCGGGCATTCACGTTCTGTTGTAAGGTAGTTTCTTTCTGCTGGCATCAATTTTTACTCACCTATGCCACAAGCTGCTCTTCAACATCATCATCTACTTAACATAGATTAATGCTGATTGCTGTTAATGAGGCATCAGTTTGAATTATAAACTCCCAATTAAAATTTGGGTATTTTAGAACAGGATTAGCCATCAGAGATCCTCTTAGATCATTCTCGATTCTTGAGCCTCCTCATTCCACGCAGATCCTTTTTTTGGATCCTTCAGCAGTTGAAATATTGGTCAGGCAATTACGAAGAATTCTTTGATAAAATTGACAATAGTAGCTGACCATATCAATAAAGATTTGTATGTCCCAGATGCTCCTTAAAGTATACATCCATTCAATGGCCACTATCTTCTGCGGCTGTGGTTATAATCTTTTGGAAACTATCACAAACTCCAGTTAATTAGCTCTTTTTAAAAGAAATGACATTTCTTTGATTTTATCTTAAAGTTTTCCGTTTCTAGGCGTTTAACAACTTCTTCTAAGTGTCTTAAGTGATCAGTGAATGTCCCACTGAATACATTAATATTCACAAGTACACTAAAATGCAGAACAACTTCAAGTCATTCAAGATAGAATCCATTGCCCACTGGAAAGTCACTGGCACACTACTTAATCCTTGAGTCATTATCATCAGATGGTATAATATTTGTGCGGTGATTATCACCCTTCTCTTGATCATTTGTAAAATTTATATCACAATACCCCAAGATCAAATCCATTACCAAAAAGAACTTGTCTTCCTTCAGGCAATTGGGCGCGTCATCTATCCTCAGCAGCAGGTACAAATAGTTCTTAGTGACTTTATTAAACTGGCATTAACTATCAACCACTTGATTTGAGCTATACCTTTTCTTCACAATAATGATCAGATGACACCCACGGACTTGATGATGGCATGAGGAGCCCATGCTCAATCCGTTTACTGATTTCTTCACTCACTACTTCTCCAGCAGCCTTGGACTGGTGGACAGGCCACATTATTAGCGGATATTCCCCAGTGCCAACCATATGAATCAAATTTTTTAGCGCATCTAAGGTCATTATAGTCCTGGGCAAATATTACCTGATATTTCTCAAATGATTGTAAAACTTCTTCTTGCTGACGTTCTGATAAACCAGCCATTTGCTCATGATCAAGCAGTACGTTAATGCTTTAAGTAGCATTATTTTGTAATCCAATCTCTGTAAGCATTTAAAAATCATGGAACTCTTTGATTTCTGCCATCAGGACTACATATGCAAACGCAACAACTTGGCTCATATCCACTTTCATCATATTTCCGCTCAGATTACCCAGTAGTACTCAGATCTCACCATGGCATGGCAATATAATCCCCAGCGCTACTCAAGGCTCCAGTTTCAATTTGTTTATGGGATGACGACTTCTCCATACAATTGTTCTGGTATTTCTAGTATTAACGTGTTGAGTATTATTTGCGTTGTTGGAAGAGTGGTATTTGTCATTTTTGACCTTAATGGTGTCCCACAGTTTTCAAGAATTTTGCTTCAATATTACTCAATATTTCTTCCACCCAACTTTAACGGATGAGAATATGCTGTCAGTGTATATTAGATTGCAAATATTATTCTTTTAATCAGCGGAATATCTCTTTCTGCTGATATATCAAGGGCAGGGTTTGCCTCAAAATTGTCAGGGTTACCTCCTCCAAATTACATTTGTCACCATACTTTCTCAGGAATTCTGTATTGATGAGGATGTCATAAATTTGATTTGCCAACCCTATGGTAGGAGCTGATACCATTAGCAATATGAGCCAAAGCAGTAGTGCACTGTATGCTCCAAAAGATGTTGTGGTATCCAGTCTAGCAGCAACATATTTTTTCCGGTGTTCTAAATCCAGAAGGATCTTTGAGTTTCTGTGTGGCCATTAGAGCACCCAGTGCAGGTAACTTTGTGGGATTAAACCCGGGGTACTGCCCCCGCTGCACTGGGGCTGCGCGAATCTAAGCACCACTGAAGTGAGCCTGACCGCGGGTTCCAGAAAATCTTCATTTTGCTTCAACAACTTGGGCAAAACAATAATAATGGGTGCACAACTAACAATTATTGACCATAATCTTACTCAATTGACTATAATGTCCACATATGTACACTCAGAGTATTGTAATAAAGTGTTTGCTGAGTGAATCTCAGCATTATTTACTAATCATAAGGTATGAATAAATTAAGGGAAAAATCAGGAGAGTATTTCTTGACTGTTATAATAGGGAGAAAAACGTTTACATTGTCAAGTTCATCTTGATAGTTCTTCCATTCTCTCAGTAATTCTTATCTTTTCCACCAACTGACGATCATATGGCTGAGCAACTTCCTTCACAGTTTTAGGCTCTATACCCTTTGCCTCTGCTTAGGTAATTGCGTTTATAACCAAATTAACCACCGGGTAGAGCAGAGCAGGTGTGTCTTCATTTATAATTAGACTGAGAATCCAGGACATCTTTAGATATGTCAGAGGAACAGGTTTGGTCGCAGAGCTAGATTTTTGCATATCTAAACTGCTGGCCTTCTCCATAATCTTGACCAGTTTTCCTCTCTCTAGCCTTAACCAGAGTAACTTTCTTTTTAGTCTTTTTATACCAACATTGAGTGTCTACATGACCAAGTTTTCCACATTGGTGGCAGTTGATTTGAACTTTATCAGCTCGGTTTGGTCCTTAAGGCTTGTTTACTTTAAGATCCAGTTCTATTGTTCCTTATTAGGCTCAGAGAAGATCACTGTAATCTGATTTCTGTCGGGAATGGCTTTAGAGGTTCTATTAACTGATTCAAATGTTGCTCCTATCATCTTGAGATACTCCACCATCTGTGATGTGAAAGTTCAATTTGCAAGTGCTAAAATCATAGTGCTGCGAAAATCTCCTAAGGGCTGAAGTGCAGCTTGTATTGCTATACGTGCATCAAAATCTGATAATACTGTTGCACCAGCCAGTATCTGTGATTCCTGGTAAAATTTGTTGGCGAAAGTGGGTGATGTTCCAACCTTTTTAGACTGAATTTCCATAAACCCCTGCTTACAGTTAGCCATCCATATGGGGCTACCAAACTCAGTCATTATAGCTTCTTTGGCATCGCTGTACATCCAATTGTCTCCATTAAGATGAGGAAACACTTTTTTAACAGTTGGTGTCTAAGCAGTTCATCACAGGTACTGCTATTTTTTGTCTTCATATTGAACATTATCATTCAAAAATAGGCGGAAAAATGCTGGTGCATTATCCCAGTGAAAGTATATGTAATTTGGTGTATTCCAGAATTCTTCCATTGCGACTTTGGTAGGAAATTACTGCTTGGCAAACTGACTAACAATAGGTGTATTTTTTGGGGTCATCTACAGAATTTCAGCAAAAGATCCAGATTTTTCTCAGTGTTTGTACTTTCCCATCTGGGTTTTTGTGCTTCTTGTTAGCTTTATTTTCCTCCATCTGGGCACGATCACAACTGGATTTTTGAGTTCTTCTAAGCACTTTAGGATCTACGCTATGTCTCCATGAATCCAATGGAAGCATTCTATATCTGCATCTCTTGGTTTTCTGAAATTTCAGCTCTAATGTACATTGGTCTCTATGCATTTAAATGAGGTGACCTTTCCTATAAATTGTATAACCTTTCAGAAATGTTCTATTTCCTCCTCAGCTTTCATTACTCTCTCATCCAAATTAGCTAGTTTTCTTATGACGCCGATTTCAGCGCATTCTTGGTAATGGTTTCCAATTATTCCCATAGCTTCCATAGTATGTTATTTTAAAACATTATGCTGATACGTTCTTCTTTATCTTTGGCTTGAGAGCTCAACTACCCCTGTAAAAAGCACCTAACGTAGACGTTTGAGCTTAGTTTAATCAACTACATCCTGTAAAGAGTACCAACTTAAACTTTTCAAGTCTACTGCACAGGTTCTGATGTGTGCGAGGTATATATTGTTGATAAAAATTGAATGGGTGGAAATAGTATGAAGACTATTGCTCTAGTTGAAATTCTCAAAACAAAATGAGTACTGTCTCCAATGCTATAATGATACTAACGCTCTTCCTTCTATTCATTGAATGTATTTCTAGATAATAAGGGAACTTCTCCCTCTGACTCTTCCTCCTGATGAGGCAAACCTAATAGTAGTCTCAATGGTTCTCTCTTCCTCTATTAATGCAGGAGCCGCGGAGTAGCTGAGAAACGCTTGATAAAGGAGCCTTTTTCCTTTAAATTAAATCCCAAGAGCTGATAGATGGCATTATGGATATAAAATCTTTCTCTTCCACTATAATTCAAAAGTATACAAAATAAAAAACTATCTAAATGTTTTTTCTAAGTAAACTAATTACTACTGCTTTATATAATGAAGAACAAGGAAATTTATAGAAGAATCCAGTGCTCAACTCTTACCTTGGCAACCCAATAGGTTATAGCAGCTGTTGCCAATGAATTAACCCTCTGTAGTCATTCTGTAAGGGTTACAGCCGCGATCATAAAATTGGACTGGTCAAAACAACCCATTTGATCAAAAAGGGGGAAAGTTTCTGAGTCCTCTTATTAGAAAATTTAACAGATTTAGAGCACACCCTTGATAAGTAGTGGTTTTCTGCCTTGGCCCCTATTTTGATCTTACAAAAAATCAAGAGAGGAATGGGATTTCGCCACAAAGTTTAATTTTTGCCAAAGCTTATGTCAAGAAAAGCGCAAAAACATGCAACAAAATCTGAGATGACTGGGTGGATTGAGACCAAAGCCCCAACAGAAGCACCAGCCCAGAATTCGATCCAGCAATGATCCATTTAAAAATAAAGAAAACTTTGCTAGGAAAATTGCGAGATATTCTGGCATGCTGGAACCCTGATAGAAGCAAAAAGATTTGGCAACATGAAATGCAAAGTAAGGCACACGCAATGTGTAAGCCAAGCCATGATGCAAAAGTCCTGGCGTTTTAAAAAAAGTCGTTCATCCAGTTGTAAAAAATATTATACAGTCCTCGCTCCTCTTTTTTCAACTATAAGAAAACATTGCTCAGCTTATGGTAGAGAGCTGGGTTACTTTGTACTATCTTCAATAAACCTTTAATTTCGCCAAATTACTCTAAATCTTTAGTAAATTACCACTAGTTTGTCTATCACCAAGGAACCATCCCAACCAATGGAGGGTCTGTACTCATTTGTATCAGTAATGCTGGCGGCTGTCACATTTGTTATATAAGCTACTGCTCTCTCTTGAAAAAAAAACTTTAGGAGTCATACCCTATGAGTTTCACAAGATGCCCCACGCACAGCAAAAAAACTATCAATAATCTCAAACTGAATGGAAAGACCAACCGCTCAGCTCAATCAAATTCTATTTATAAAGAAAATGGAAATGATAATTTGGCAGTTACAACTAGGGGAGACAATGCTTGGATTAAACCTTAAATGTGATTGCCACCCCTCAGTATCAATTATGCGCTCAAAATAATCATGAGTACAGCCCAAACGTAAACCAAGGAGGGCGGATTGACCCATCACTTGATCCAATTCGCCCCAATCATAAAGGAAATGGGAATGATGATTCAGTGTATGATACTCAATGAAAAATGGCTGGGATCAAAACTAATGAGACTTTTTATTTCTGCACATAATCAAGTGCATTTTTAACCAAGTTGGGAGTTCTACCCAAATGAAAAACACAAAATGGGTTGAACTATCCCCTCCCTCTGATCCTAGTTTTTTACTACATGTTAATTCTCGGCATATAATCTTGATTCTGCCAAGTCAGTTTTTACAGGGTAATAGCAACTGGGCAACCAAATCAGAAAATATGAAGATCGCCAATTCTTTTAATAAAACTAATAACTTCTCACACGGAGCTATTGCCCCTTTTTTTGACCTTTATTATTGCACTAATATGAAGACCTTTCTGCAAAAACCTACTTTTCATATAAACCCCCATCAATTCACTCTGTAACTCTTTATATCTCGATTCCCCAAGCCAGATGCATCCTCAGATTGGTGTCTTCTATTTATTTCTCCCCTTTTGATTTGAAACTCTCATTTATCATAAACTTGGCATAATCTCCAGTTCTTGCCAATTGGTCAATATTTCAATCAATTATTATTTGTATACTTCTTGTTAGTCATGAGACTCATCCCAATTCCCCCTCCAATCTGTCGTATGGTTAGCATATCATCCAGTCATACTACTTCCTGACATTACCCCCCTTTGACTGGATGATATGCTCTCACTGTTTGTAAGCTCGAAGAAACTTTGCATGAACTCAGTTGAAGATCTGACCCCCACAGGTTCCTTGATGGTGTAAACATCTGTGCAAGTCTTTTCAATTATCTCAAATGGACCAACCCAGATGTTAGAAAGCTTGTTTTTCCTCCCAAAACTGTGCTGATCGTGGAATAAGACATGGTCCCCTATGGAGTACAGCGGAAGTCTGCTTTATCACTTCTAATCTGCTGCCTGATTGCAAATCTTCTTAGCCAAACTGGTGGAATAGGCTTTTTAATTGTAGCTTAATCAACGTATCTGTAAGGGTCTTCAAATAGTGATGTGGGTCCACTCCACCAGTATCCTCTACACACAAATAAATCTAGGCAGGCAAAGCCAGATGTTGGCCATACAACAGTTGTAATGGGCTCTTACCAGTCGGACAAATGATAGCTAATATTGTATGCAAATATTGCCATGGGTAGAAGGGCGCTCTATTTTAAGGGTTGATCATTTACCAATTTATGGAGGATCTTCACTAAGGTTCCATTAACCCGCTCCATCATTACATTAGATTCCAGATGATATGGGTTGGTCAAAACCCCACGGATTACCATCAACTTGTTCAACTTTAACAGAATGTGTGAAGTGAAATTGGTTCTGTTATCTTTTAAAATGAATTGCGGGCAGCCATGTTGCTGTACAACACACTTTATGATGAATTTGGCAGTAGTGACCGCGCCCAAATCGTTGATGGCCCTGGCCTCCACCCATTGGGTCAGATGATCTATGGTGACAATAATATACTTTGATTGATTGGTACTAGTTGGCAGAGGTCCTAATACATCAGTAGAAATGGTGTGCCAGGCAAACCGGGGTTTGACCAGCTGGTATATGGTTCTCTTGTGGAATGGTTTTTCCACTTGACACTGATGACAACAACTAATTGTTTCCAATACGTCATAATGCATGCTCTCCCAGTAGTATTGGGGTCACAACATCTCCAGTGTTTTCCGCAATCCTCCATGACCTACAGACCGACGAGCATCCATAATTATCACAGGTTGGGCCAAAAGCTTAGGGAAACTCAACGTCATGTCACCAATCCACTTATATAGTTCTCCCCCACGTAGAAAGGTATCCACCCTAAGTCTGTTTAGTATCTTAAACACATGCAGTGGCTCATCCTGGTATTTGTTTACCAACATCTTCTCATACATTATGTCAGCTAAATCTGCTGTGATTGCGACTGATGGAAGCCTAGAGAGACAATCCGCATTTTGGTGTTTAGCTCCAGGAAAGTGTACAATATCAAAATCATATGATTGGAGCTTTAATGCCCAACGTGCGAGTCACCCTTCCGGTTTATGAAGATTCTGCAACCAATGTAAGGAAGCATGGTCCATTATGACTTAGAATTGTACCCCATGCAGATAATCTCAAAACTGTTTATAAGCATAAATTACCGCTAAACATACTCGCTCAGTAATGGTGTAGTTCCATTTGTGATAGCTCAAACTTTGACTACAGAAGGCGACAGGATGCTCCACGCCATTATCGTCCTTCTGAGATAATACTGCCCCTATAGTGAGAGAGGAATCTGTTTGCACTATGAACTGTTTGTTAAAGTTGGGATATTGCAATATGGGTGCACTTGCTAACGCGGTGCGCAATACATTGAAAAGCGTTCTGGCATTGTTCCATCCAATCAAAAGAAGCGTTTTTCTTCAGCAACTCAAAAAGTGGGGCCCCAATACAACTGAAATTGGGAATGAACCGGAGGTAATACCTGACCATCCCCAGAAACACTTGAATGTCCCACTTGCTACCTGGGCGGGTCATCTTTCTTATCACTTCCACTTTAGCCAGATGCAGTTTAAGCCCATTTGAATCCATGATGAGCCCAAGGTATTACATTTGTTTCTTAAAGAAATGGCACTTTTGAGGCTTGATTTTAATATTAGCGGCAGCAAAGCATCAAAACACTTGTTCCAAATAGCCAAGGTGTTCAGTAAACATTCATGAAAACACATTGATATCATTAAGATAAACTAAAATGCAGGACAACTTTAAACTACCTAGAATCATATCCATGGCATGATGGAACATAGTTGGGGCGTTGCACAACCCTTGTGGCATACGAGTAGGTTGGAATAATCCTTTTGATGTGATGATAGCACATTTTTCCCATTCTGCTGATGGCAATTTGATCTGCCAGTACCCCAAGATTGGATCCATGGCTGAGAAATAGTATTCTCCTCCCAATCAATCTAACACATCATCAATCCATGGAAGAGGGTAGGAATCCTTCTTTGTTACATTATTGAGTTTGTGATAGTCAATAACCACCTAATTCGAGCCATTTTTTCCTTCACTTTGAGTACCAGTGATGCCCATGGACTATTCGATGGCTCTAGCATCCCTTGCACCTAAAAAATTTTTCCACCTCATCGGAAACAACCTCCTCTGCTGCTCTAAAACGTCTAATAGGTCGCGATTGAATGGGAGGGTGATCCCCAGTATCTATCTGATGTACCATCCCTTGAGCGCACCCCAAATTGTGATCATCATAAAGTGAAAATATCTTGATACTTTCAAATAGCGCCATAGCCTTTTCTTGTTGTTCTAGTGATAATCCAGTAAGCTCTTCCCGCGGAACTACTATCAATACACCGAGTTAAGAGCTTATCAGCAGTCTGAGATCCTCCCAAGAGCCAAAATCATGAATACAGCGAACTTCTTCTATAGGAGAAAAGTGTAAGTAAGCCACCACTTGGTGCCGCTGAATTGTTATGGTCTCCTTTTGTAGATTTTCTAGAAGCACTTTAACTTCTACGTTCCCAGGTAGCAGAAACCCTGGAGCCACATATGGCTCAAGCCAAGAGTGTTGGTAAGGAGCCATGATTTTCCCATAAAGCCCTTTTGGACATCGATTTTGAGCTCAGTCCCTACTATGTATTGGTGTCCAGAGGGTATGCTCCAATCACCAGCCGCTTAAAGCGTAATCCCTTTGTATTCATAAATCTGGTTGAGGAGGACCCTGGTCTGTTGCTTCAGTCATTGATAGTGCATGGGGATTACTCCATCACTGTAGGCTATATTGAATTGACTAGAATGGAATGAATCCGTTGAGATTCCACACGAGGTAAAATAAACAGGAATCTGTTGTCCTAAAATATTAAGTGTTTTCTCTGTTATGTCTATCACAACACCAAATTTCCTCATAAATGCTGCACCGATTAGCATGTCATAGTTGCTGTTTGGCAGAACCACCACTGGGGCGGAAGCCTGGATGGACACAAATTGTATGGGCAATGCACTATATGCACCTTCAGATACAGTGCTATGCGTCCCCCCAGTTCTGTATACTGCTCGATGGTCCACATCTGGTTTGAGCTGAAGCTTATCCACCAACTGGGTAGAGACTATGTTCACAGGGGCTCCAGTATTGATGATAGCCCAAATTTTTGTATTTTGAACTAAAATGTCACAATAAGTACATTCTGAGTAAGAGGAACCATCAGTGTTAATTGCATGTACATCCAAGGGCTTAAAGTTACTTATGGAAGAGGAGATGCTCTTGCCAACCTGTGGGTACTCATTGATGATTTTTCCCACCGGAATGGCAGTGTGGACTCCTACCAAAGAAGTAGCAGCCATCGGAGGATCCTTGATACTTGTGCTGGTCTGTTCCAAGATCTGCCATGCATATGGCTTCAGCACTTCCTGGCGAAAACAGAGCTTGAGGGTAAATTTATACATTTGGACCCAGAAGCAGGGATACCTGACGGAAGCTGTTGGTATAGTAATTCATCCAATTGAGTTTTGTATTCTTCCCAATTAGGATCTGAGGATTCGTTAGAGACAAGTGGATTGGACATAGCGGAGGTAGGGTGTACCATCTCTAATCCGCTAGAGCTTTTCCCTGCAGGGTCTCCTCAATTGGTAATGCATACAATTGTGTTTTACTAGGGCAGTTTGCCACATAATGCCCCCTCCGGCTGCATTGGAAGCAAGTATTCATGAAGGGTTTGCATATATAACATGCAGCTGAAGGACCATTGCAATTTTATGGTATGTTTCCAAGGTTGGGAACAAGCTGGAAGATCATATCTAGGTCAGAAATGATTCGCAGATTTGTATGACAAACAAGTACATTCCAGTGGATGATAGCATAGCTGCTGTAGTTCATACTATGAAGTACTTGGTGCGGGGACAACAGAGGGTTGCCAGGCTATATTAGGGGCGCTCTTTGTGGAAGAGAGTCGGTGTAAAGCATTTACACTTCAATTAAGTCCTGCCTCTTCATTCAACATGTGAGACATAGCATTAGATAGTTCCCAATATGGTTTGACAGCTGCCGTCATTGCAATACCCATGTCCTCAGCGGATAAAAGGTTTGACTCCAATTAGTACATGTGCTTCCGCCAAGAAACGTTCAGCAAAATCTGACAGGGTCTCATCTTGGTGAAATTGTATAGTCAGAAAATCAGCTTTCCATTGGGCCATCTTGGTCACACCCCCAAACAGCTGAAGAACATTCGCCTTAATTTCTTTATAGGATGCCAAGCTGTTTGGGAGGTAGAAAGTAACTTGAATGGCGCTGTCTACATAAAGAGCAGACAGCAACAGTTTCGCTTTCTGTTGATCAGAAACTCCTTCCATGGAAAATTCAAATCGCTTGAAATACCTGTGTAGGTTTCTATCATGACTAAAAGGAGGTAAGTTCTCTGTTCGCAAGGCTTCGTCTTACTTCACACTTCTGCAGCAAGGACCAGGCGCATTGGTTCACTGGAAGGATGAGCTCAAATCCGGCATGATGAACTCAAAGGAAGTAGAATTGCATGGGGTATACATTCCATCGCTTAAAGGATATTTGTTAGTGGAGTCATAGCGTTCATCCCCCAAATTGCCACTGACTGCACCGTTCCCCCCAGTTTTGGCATACTCCGCCAATTGCTCATTGATCATCTGCTCTGCTTTAATCAGATGACATCTACATCGCCCATCCTGTAATTCCCGTTGCAGTGTTGCATGATGATTTTCAGCTCCCAACGATATTTACTCTCCTTGTACAACTGCAGCTCCACTGCTTTGTAGGCGCGAGAGGACACTTCCAATTCTACTTCATATATGGCCATGCTGTTGGCTAGCATAACCAGCTTGTTGGTTAGCCTCATCCAACTAGGTCAAGAGAGTGACTTGTTCCCATATCAATCTTCATTAGCCCAACTAAGGTTATTAAGTCATTCTTGTATGTCAGTATACTCCTGTGTCTCAGAATGGAAGAGGGAAAACTTGACGCCGCTCAGCCTGACTATCTGCTTCCAATTGGGTAACCCAGCAGACTAACTGCAGGTACTCAGGGGATATCGACCATGGGTTAAGCTCGTTATCAGTCATTTACTAGCTACTTATTCAATATGAAGTTGGTTTACTTTGGCTGATATGAAGCTGACTTGATCTACCACTTGCTGATCCACTAGTGATATCTTTTCTTTAAGCTGGACTACCATGTCTTTGAGTGCTTCTGCCCATTCAGCTAAACCCATCATAAAACACTCAGTATTGTGGCCCAGCGTCGTGACATCCTGAATCCATTCCATTGATAGACCATGTCATTCCAACAGCTTGTCAATTACCTGAGACAACTCAAGATGCAACCGTGATACCAACATGTCTAACCGGTGATGGATGTTCTCAACACAGTTGTCCACTTTCCCAAGTGCCCCTTATACTTACAAAAAAAGCAATCGAGGTGCTTGTGCAAGAGGAAAACATCATTTTGTTGTGCTTGAGCGAATTGCACCACATCTCTAATTTCTATATTGTGGTGAGTTAATACTTGTAGTAGCTGTCGAATTGATGGTTGCACATATGCGACAAGATATTCCTTGATTTAATGAGTACCAAGGCGGTGATTCAACCCCGTTGTTGTTATGTTCAAATAAGACATGTACATGGCATAACGACCCTCTTGATCATGTTGGTTATAAAATAGACTCAAGGCATACTCCCCCACTTCATCTTCATATAATTGGTACCCTCATAACAACCACTCCAATTTATTTCACAGCTGCTAAGGGGTCACATTCGTGGAGCGCCTTAGTTGGTCAGCCATCAGCTCAGGGCTGTTTTCCAGTTGCAGATTGATCCCAACTTCATCACAACCTGGTTCAGTCACAGTGAATAATATTGGATCATTTATTAGATGCCTCCTGTATTTCTTCCGCATGATGCATGCAGAATCCAATAGAATGGTGATGTAACAAATGAGGGCTCATCATTGTTTTCACAGCATTGAATAACTATAGCTGACCAATGGCCCCCTGTAGTGAGCACCACTGTTAATTCTCAGCTTGTAGTCTTGATTCCACTGAGTCAGTTTGCACAGGGTATTAGCCACTGGGCAACCAAATCAGAAAATATGAAGATCGCTGATTTTTTTAATAAAACTAATAACTTCCTCACACGGAGCTATCGCCCCTTATTTCAACCTTTATTATTGTACTAATATGCAGACTTTTCTGCAAAAACCTACCTTTCAAATGAACCCCCATCAATTCACTCTGTAACTCTTTATATCTCGATTCCCCAAGCCAGATGCATCCTCAGATTGGTGTCTTCTATTCATTTCTCCCTTTTGATTTGAAACTCTCATTTATCCTAAACTTGGCATAATCTCCAGTTCTATCCGATTGGTCAATATTTTCAATTGATTATTATTTGTATACTTCTCTTTGTTAGTCTTGAGACTCATCACGATTCCCCCTTTAATCTGTCATATGGTTAGCATATTGTCCAGTCATATTAAATTCCTAAAACTCCATATTCAAAGTGTGGTCAAGATACTTCCAGCAATCAGCTTATTGATCATAGTGGGGATGATGGTCATAGAACAATAATTTCTGCACTTGTCCCCATGTGGTTATTTATTTATTATCAGAAAGGCAATGACTTGCAGACTCTGGATTATAATGTGGGTATTGGATTACCTCAATGGAAGCCAAGTTTTTTTTGCACATCAATTGTCTGACACATTCCAAATGATGAACTTCTTCATCTATCTAGTCAGATTTCGCCGCTAACCAGAATGTGATCCCTTCTGGGTTGATATGAAAAATGTGTCTAAATGCCTTTTCTCAACCTCAGAAGATTATCCTCCATTGTCTAGCAACCTACTTAGGTAATGGAACTTTTACCTATCAACAGCAGGTCACTTATCTAAAAAGGTTAACTTTCAAGTTACTACCAAAAGCGTTGAAAATGCTCAACAACTAATAATAAATCCCTTAATAAATTTGCAACTTGTATAATTAACTCATATACCATATTTAAATACCAATAATTAAAAACTATAATCAAACTATGTTTAATTGCGGTGATTATCCCTAACAGAACATTAATAATTTGAAGAATCTTATCTCAACGGTTCAGTTTATATCTCATTAGAGTATAACAACCAAAAATAGTGAACATCTCCTATGATAGCTCATATCTGCCATGGTAAATCAACCCCAGCGGCTAAAGCAGATATTGTTATAATCTGGCCGAGCTGGATGATCTGGGCATATTAGAACCCAAAACTGACCAACCCAATAGTTCTGGCCCCTTGCTTCTTTTTTTAAAAAATAACTACATCAACTCTAGGCAGCTTTGAAACCTCTTTCTTCATTTGGACCTACCTATCAACCGTCTCAACAGAAAACTGGTGTTCTCTGCCAGTTCTTTTGAGTTGTCCAAAAAACAATGATGACGTACAAAAATTGGAAATAAACCCATATCAATATTCTTTTTAATATAATGGGGTCTAAAGCTTACCAGTTGGACCAGCAATGCTTGCTTTAAAGTAGTAGTCCCTGTCCCAGTTACACTTGAATTTGCGGCTGAGTACAGAGGAGAAGTGCCTTGTGAACCAAAGAAAACAATAATAAGAATTACCAAACTCGACCTGATTGTACAATGACTGCTCAATTGTATATTCATACATGAGAGATGCTCTAGTCAGATCAGAGCAACAGACGTTTCCTCCACTATGAATGACTATACTTAATTCCTAGTCTACCTTCCAGAAAAATGAGAACAAGAGCTGATAAGTACCTTTGAAGCTGCATACAATTTGCCATATATAACATTACTCATATTTGGGGCTATATTATCAATGGTATGCAACAATTGGGCATAATCCAGTCCCCTCATTCATCCACCTACAGTTTTTACAAATATGCTTTCTCTTTTTTATTTAGCACTAGTAGTGCACAACCCAAAATGTGAGCCGCCATGCATCTTTATTTGCAAATAATCAAACAAAGGGATTATCATAATAGAAAAATTCAATATATCCCATAAACTATCAGCTTAAAAAGCTATATCAGATGCTGAGACAACTTTGGAGAAACTTTTGTCCAGCGCCCGCTTTAGCTGGTGGACCTTGGCATATAGCATAGGGGTTGGGGCATCAGTGAAATGTGGCATAAAGAGGTATAGTTGTGGGTTTTCTTCATTTTTGAGGCCAGCAATGTCCATCGCCTCAACGTATTTAGCAAGTTGATGCTCTGCAAAAGTGATGAGAGCTGGCACACAAGTGAACGACTTAATACACTGGCGGGTTTGGGGATAGTTGGAATCAAACATCAAAGTTTTTGCTGCATCAATGCAGGCGCTGCTTTCACCAAATGCGAGCTCTTTAATTTTATGCCTGGCATCTTCAGTAAATCCATGAGGGAAATTTTAAATGGGAATCCCTTCAACAAGGGGCTCCATCGCCCCATGTAATTGCTGCCAGAAAAGGGTGTTAGCAGGGGCAGCTGCGGCATCAACTGCCATTTTATATAAAATTTTTATATAAGAAACCATTTTTAGGGTGAAAATGGAGTGGATGCAAATTGGGAGGTTTTACAAAAATTCCTTCAATGCAAAATCTGGCTTCACATTTAACGGCTCATCACTATCATTAATCCAATTGAGGCACACAAAAGGATATAAATTGGCCAGAACAGGGCCAGCCAAAGGAATTGAAGAAGTGGCAGCACCTGATTGGCTGTAAACTGTTGACCATGGAAGCTCAGGTGAAAATGTTTTAGACATTGGATAAGTTGCCATAGATCGACCAAAATTTTTAAAACTTTTGATTTTTTGTAGGCTGCGGTTTTGGAAGCAGTGACAGAATTTTCTGAGGTTAGGGGTGGGAGGACTGATCCTCACTAAAATTTGGGCGTGGCTGTAATTGAGCCGATGCTGGATGGGGGAATGGTGGAAGCAATGGGTGCAGAAACTTTAGGGCACTTGTGCTTCAAATGGGCGACTTCAAAGCATAAGGGGCAAATGGCGAGGCCATTCTTGATGCATGCCCTGAATAGGTGATCAGGGGTGGATCTGATCACAGTGTGGGGGGATTGCGAGGCAAGTGTCATGTTTAAATGGGCAATTGTCTCAATGGTGTGAGTTCCTGCAAAAAGATCTTCCCATTGGGAATCACGAACTGCAAAACAGTGTCTGAGCCATAAACGGCCAAATACTCTGTCAGTTTGTGGTGGAGGCATCTTTTTGGAAAGGTAGGAGGGCAACCTGGCAAAATGGACCACTAAAGTGGCCTCATCTGGGAGCCGCATGTGAATGGTGGGAATGGGGATATTTTTATAAATTATTGACAGCGTGGCTGCTGCCATCACATCAGCTTCAGACCTGAAGCCAAGATCAAATTAACTTTTAAATGGGCAAAAATCAATAAATCCGGCAGGTTTATACACCTCCATAGCCATTTATATGATGGCCGTGCTTACATATGGGAAAAGAGTCCCATATTTGACATGGAGGATGAACTGAAGGTTGCTCCAAGGGAGCTTAAAGGGCTCCAGAGCACCTCCTGGGAGGTCACAAGATGATGAGCCAAATCCCAAGTTGGGATATACCAGCTGGTAGCATTCAGAGAGCTAGCAGAGCTATCCTGGGAGTGCTTTACAGAAGCCAAAAAGTGCCAGAAGGCGGTGCACCACCACCCTACACCGGGGCAGCAGGCATCAATGGAATTGACATTTTGGGTAAAATTGCTCGATCCAGTGGCAGGTTTAAGTGATTTTTTAAAGTAAAAATAAAATCTGGCTTTGATATTGGCAATTGAAGCGAGATAAGTACTAATCTGCTTCCTCCTTTGTGTAGGAAAAACTGAAATGCAATTATTGATAGTTTGTGCTTAATCAACAAGGTCCAATACCAGATGTCTTTATTGGATAAAGAGGCCGTCACATACCTATAAATTTAACTTAAGACCCAAGCAGACACATTCTATTTATGAAGTTTATACTAAGGTTAGACAGACTGTTGCTTCACTCTTGGATTGTATTTCCAACCTTGATAAAAATGGGGACAACCTTTCATATAATTTGTGGAAGCCTTACAACAAGCATGCCCAGGAGTGCAAGGCCATGATGGCTTAAAGGGCCCCCTGGCTAAAATAAGTGCCTCCTGGGCCACAAGGAACTGCAAATATTCATGAATTTGCAAGTTTATTGTGGCCTTTCTGGTCCCTCAGGATCAATAGGGCCATTTGGCCACCCAAGGATATCAGCCCTCCTGGGCTACCTGGATTAACAGGACCTCCTAGCCTTCAGGGGAAGTGGGCCACTTGGGCCTCAGCCCTCCTGGTCCTACCAGACGACCATAGTCAAACTAGAAGATGACGCTTCCTGATTTTAATTGGCAATATATATGATCAAGTTGCTAGACTAGAATCCCAGGTTGCAGCTGTAGCTCAAGGCTAAGGTAGTAATCCGGAGGGCCAACCCCTTGACCCTAACTATACCCTTAAAGCTTTATTAAATGAGCTTATAAATGTCAGTAGATCATCCTGAATGTATGATGTTTGATTAAATTGCATCAATGACCAGCTTATCCAACTTACCAGCCTAGTTGAGGCCACTAATGTGGAACGAATTTCCACTAAGGATATAGAGTACCAGAAGCTAGAACTACAAAAACTTCAGGAGAAACTTTCACAGAAAGTCACCTTTAACATATTAATGATTCAGTGGAAGAAGCTACAGAATGATGCGTTTGATTTGAAAGCTCAGCTTAACCAAATGAAACTTACTGTGTAAACAATATCAAGTCCTTAATTTTGGCACCTCCCATAGCAATCAGGATTACCGTTTTAACACTTCTGTTTCTACAAACCTTAAGCCTAAATATAAGGAAAAGTACATCCTCAATGAAGGCAGTATCTATTCCTTCCTATATGTATATGAAATTGCCATTGAGGAGGGTACCAATCAACAGAAAATCAAACATCTTGCATGTTTGAGTCATATTACCCATAAATATGATGTTCCATCTTTTTTAAGAACAGAAAACATGGAGCAAAGTTAGAGCAGCTTTGATAAAGAAATATTAGAGCAATCAGACTTTGTCCCCATAGAAGCAAGCCTTCATGGACACTTACATCAAACATAGAGAAACGCAAACCAACTTTGCAATAAATTTTTACTATGAGGTTCAGACCTTAGTGGTTTATGACCACATCTCCCTTGAAGACGCTATTACAGCTGCCATATCAGCCTTGGCATATTGACTAGACTTATAGTTACATATCAACGCCATCAATAGAAACTTTAAAAGCATTCTAAAAATCATGGAGGCCTTTGGCAAGATCCTCTACAATCTACTTCAGAAGGTGTAGGAATCCAGCTTAATTATGCTCGCTTGGTGCTACGCCGCTGGATCCCACAAAGAATTTTAATAAAATAAAAATATTAAAAACCATAAAAAGAATTTCATAAGATTTTTAATAAGAACGCAGGGGTAATAATGAAAAGTGATCCCTTTCTGAAGTTCAACGATTAGCATCTATACTATTTTTAAAGGTTATAGGGAATTTGGGGTTAGGTTTGGAATAGCTTCAATGCTTTCCAATTTAGGTAATATGGTTTTCAATCCTATCAGATCTTAAGGAGAGTTAGTTAATTTTGGGAAACGGACATTGGGGTTTTGGGGCAGAATATACTCATGCGGCAAAATTTTGATGTACTACAACCAATCACCACTGATGAAAATATTCTCACCTTGGGGGCCTGCCACCACGCCTATAAAAGGGGTGGCCCCCGCGCAGGTGTGGTGAAGAACTTGGTGATGGTTAGGGGAGTACCTTTTAAGGGTTTCCCCAAAGTCCATCAAGGGATTAGCGAAATATGATCGTTTAATTTTGCAGAAAGTGCCCATGCAGTTTTTGAACTGGTGTTACCCAGTTTATGGGGTTCCACCGAGAATTGGCCAGGGACGTTTTGCCAATATCATTGACATTTTAATTAAATTTGCTCTTGAGCATCAGAAAACCGTTTTGGCTGACATTTCCCTTTTTGGCAGAACTTGACCTAAAACATTCTTATCTTTGAGCTGCAAAGGTAATTGTCCGACATCACCCCCTCAAGAATGTTGGGGGGCAAGTAGGGCCAGAGGAAACAGCCATGTACGTGAATAATTGTGATACTAGTAGCTAGATTTTTGATAGAGTACTCATTTCCTCTCTTGTAGATTGTAATGAATGGAAACACCCCAATTCCATCTGCTGTGTAGTTTTACATATTGTTTTAGTGCACCAACAAGAAACCAAAACGGCCCAACCGAGTAGGGAGAGGTTTGAGGCACTGAAAATCAGCTAAAAATTCACCTCTCATTGGTGGGCTATGTAAGTCCTCTGTGTGGTTGGTCCTACCAAACACACAAAGCTCTTCAAAACAGAAACACCTGGAAAAGACTACAGGTATGTGAGGTATGTGAACCCCAAAACATCCTTTTATTTTCATTATGGATTATAAAAACCAAGGCGCCCACTGACCTGAGCTCATCTGGGGAGTAACTGACAATGCTCACCAGGAAGGGAATGCTAGGGTCCTTATAGAATTTCTAAAGTGAGCTTTAGAAATGGGCACACACGCCTTATAAGGGCAGCGCATTGGGGACCTCACCCAAGCCATTAATTAGGCTCGTACAAGCCTAATTTACAGCTCAGGTGAGGCACAACCAATGTCTGAAACGACCAAACCAAAAATGGTTTTAGAAGTGATCTGACTCAGATTCGGATTTTCTGAATCTGATTTGGAATGTAAAAAATGAGACGAACTCATCAATTACATCACCCTCCACTTAGAGGAAAACCCCTCCTCAAAGAGGGCCCCTTGGTGGAAGGCCGCCATGATGAGGGCTTCCTGGGGCGAGTTACCTCGAGCCTCAGGAAAATTAGCCCGGATAAACTCTGAGCCCCTCAAAGAAACACAGATAGCAGGACCAAATCACCACTGGGCTGCCAGAATCAGCCCACCCAGCATGAGGAGGCACGCCCAGTATGGCTGTGTTGCGCCCCCTCCCAGGCCCCTGTTGGCGATGGTCTTCCCATCCTGACTGGGAAGGCGCTTTCACCAAGGAAGCGCAAGAGGGGCATGTGGTCCAGCGCAGCTGGACGTCTGACCCCTTTCTGGGTGGGCCATCCGAGGGGTGAGGGATCCCTGCTGGGACAGGACCCCCTTGATGCTACTGATCCCTGGTGATTGGGAGGCCCCACTGGCAAATCAAACCAATGGTCACTTCAAGTCCTGGGTTGGCCATCAGTCACCAGCTCCCACCAGTGCTGGTTCCTCAACAACTGGGACCAAGTGGCCACATAGGTCAATTCATACTGGGGATCAGCAGCAAAGAGCAAAAGTTGACTTCAGAAATAATGTAGCAAACCAAAACACCCCTGTATCAGCCGCCGTGTAGTTTTATATATTGTTTAAGTGCACTGAAAAGCAACCAAAACAGCCCAACCGAGTAGGGAGAGGTTTGGGGCACCAACAAGCAGCCAAACATTCACCTCTCATTGGTGGGCTATGTAAGTCCTCTGTGTGGTTAGTCCTACCCAACCACGCGAAAGCTCTTTAAAACAGAAACACCTGAAAAAAGATCACAGGTATGCAAGGTATGTGAACCCTGAAATATCCTTTTATTTTCATTCTGGATTATAAAATCAAGGCGCCACCCAACCTGAGCTCATCTGGGGAGCAACCGACAATGCTCCTCAGGAAGGGAATGCTAGGGTCCTTGTAGAATTTCCAAAGTGATTTTTAGAATTGAGCACACACGCCTTATAAGGGCAGCACATTGGAGACCTCACCTGAGCCATTAATTAGGCTCGCACAAGACTAATTTACATCTTGGGCGAGGCACAACCCAATGTCTGAAACGACCAAACCAAAAATGTTTTTAAAAGCGAGCTGACTCAGATTTGGAAAATCTGAATCTGAGTCATAATGTAACAAACGAGGCAAACTCATCCATTACATAGTTGATGTTGAAAGGACCCTCCCAAATTGGTCCAAGATTACCGCTTCTAGGAGTGATGTAGTTATATAGTACAACACCATGTTGGATACTTGGAAGGTAGGGAGGGGGGTTCAGAACTCATTTGAAGCCTGTCCTTCTTTGGTTACTGTTTTTGCTAAATTGGTCATAGCTTCCGATTGGAGTTGAATTATGCGTTGAGCCAATCTTCTCATAACTCTCTCTGGTTCCTCAACTCTAGAAGAGAATACATTCTTAGCTAAGAGGGCAGGTATGCTTGGTTCCCGCCCATACATGACATTGAATGGAGACATTTTTAAAATCCAGTGATTGCTAATCTGGTATGCCATAAGAGCACTAGGTAGATATTGATCCCAGTGAAGAGGATCAGAGGAGGCCAGTTTTCAAAAGATGGAAACCAAGATTCCATTTGCTCTTTCCACAGTCCCATTTGTGGATTATTTATATGGAGCCAATAAAAGTTGTTGTGCTCCCATAGATGTGGCCAGGATTTTGACTACTCTGGAGGTGAAGTACTTACCATTATCACAGAGTAGTACTTGGGGGCAACTGTGAAGGGTGAAGATGTGTTGATGTAGGAAGGTGGCGGTGGCCAAACTGTTTGAGCAGGGAGATCCACAGATCCAACCCACTTAGTGTAGTGGTCAATAGCTACTAGGATAGGTCTGTTTTCACTAGTAGACTGAGGAAGGGGACCTACTTAATCCAAGCTGATGGTGTGGAAAAGTTGTTGAGGATAAGTAGTTTGATATTGTTATCTAGACTTAAAACCAGATTGCTTCTTACAAGTAAGGCAGGCTTTCAAAACATCAACGATAGATTCCATCATTCCATCTCAGTAAAACAGATCCTTAATCCACTCATAGGTTTTCTTTGCCCCTCCATGACCTAGGGTGGAATGTGCTTCTAGGATGGCAGGTATGCATTCCAAGGGTCAAAGTTAAGGTAGCCATTTTGTCCCCACCTGCTTATACAACTTCCCATCTTCAACTTTAGTGTTACAGGTGTGCTGGGATAACATTTTCTGAACAGGCTCATCCTCATCCTCCCATCTCATTGGGGGTCATTAAGATGTCATTTAGCCTCTCCGCCTCACTATTATCCAAGTGAAGGACTGGTAGCTGAGACAGCCCATCAACATTTAAGTAACGGGTTCCAGCATGGTGTTTGATCATCATGTCATAAGGCTGGAGCTTTAGAGATCACAAGCTAGCCGACCAGTAGGATCCTTCATGTTCTATAACCACTTTAGATATATGTGGTCAGTAAGTACAGTGAAGGTGGTTCCATATAGAAAAAGGGCGGTAATGATTGACAGCTAACAGAACAGCAAGGCACTCTTTCTCCGTTACACTGTAGTTGCGTTCCGCTTTTGATAGCATCTTACTAAAATAGGAAACAGGATGATCTACACCATTTTCATCCAATTGGGGTAAGATGGCCCCAACGGCATAGTCCAAGGCATCAGTGAATAAGATGATAGGTTTATTATAATCTGGGAGCCGTAGGATAGGACGTTGCTGTAGTAGTTGCTTCCTTGTCTCATAAGCAGCTTTTTGTTCAGCACCCCAATAGAAAGGGGTATTTTTGGTTAATAGCCGGACAAGGGGCTCACTGAGTTGGGCGAACTTAGGGATGAACTGATGGTAATACCCCATCATCCCTAGAAATACCTGAATATCCCATAATTTTTTAGGGGCCAGAATCTTTTAGATGGCTTTGACCTTGTCCTGTATGGGTTGAATTCCTTCTTGGGAAATGGAGTGGCCAAGGAATCTAATTTCCTTTGGAAGAAGGTACATTCCTAGGGCTTCAACTTAACATTAGACTTACATAACCGTTGCAACACCTCCTTCAAGTGATTAAGATGTTCATTGAAGGTTTTTGAGAACACCGTGATGTCATCAAGATAAAAGATGGCACAAGTCAACTTGAGGTCCTACAAGATGTGATACATTGCACGCTTAAAAGAGGCAGGTGCATTACACAAACCTTGGGGTAGTCATGTGGGTTGGAAGAGACCTTCACTGCAAATAAGAGCACATTTCTCCTGATCTTGAGGAGAAAGGTTCATTTGCCAATAGTCACTGGCCAAGTCCATAGCGGAGAAGAAGTTAGAGCCAGAGATTTTGGCCAGGGTGTCATCAATGCGAGAGATAGGATAGCTATCCTTCTTAGTGAGGCTATTCAACCTATGGTAACGCATGACTATATGATGACCTCCGTTTTTCTTTTTAATAAGTAAGAGAGGTGAGGACCAAGGGCTTTGTGAAGTAACGAGTAACCCCGCGTCTAATAACTGCTGGAGCTCCTTCCTCATCTATTGTTCCTCCACCCTTGACTTATGATAAGGTTTGGACCTTATAGGCCAGGCATCACCCACATCAATGGAGTGCACCAGCCCTTCATGTGGCCGTAGTCAGTTTCCAATTTAAAGAATATGTCACTGTATTCGTCTAACAAGGTATGAACTTTTCCAACTCCTCTGGGGTTAGCTTATCCGAAATATGAACATTGGGCAAGGTACACACCATGTTGTCCATAGGTAAGCCCAAGTCCACCATAGAAGCAACGGAGTGGATATGTTCAATGTCTTCTACAGGGAATAGAAAGACTTGGCCAATCTCCTGGTGTTTCCATATGATCATGTTTTATCCAATGAGGTTTCCTAGTAGAAGGGTAATAGGCCTCTGGTAGGCTGGTTCTAGTATCCCAGGCAAGACACGAGACTCCAAGGAACTAACACCTTCAATACTTTTGAGGTGCAACAAACAATGACGTGGGATTTGAAGCGTGATCTTAGTGTCAACCACTCTTTGTTCACCAGGCTTAATCAAGACCTCATCTGCAGCGTATAAAGGGATACCATCCCCAGAATCCATTGAATAGGGTAATTTCTTTGTGTTATGCCCAGAAGTGGAATAATGCAAGGTTATAGCTGAAAAGGGGTATTCAATCAGGCAAAAGTATTCGTGCTTGTTGGGATCTTTATTGGATAAGAATAAAGGGACTTTGTAGTTGAGTAATGAGAGGACCTCTTGTTTCATGTTAATTATTCCTTCATACTCATTCATAAATTGAGTGCCGATGAGCATATCATATGCGTTGTTATCCAAAGCCACAGCAGGGGCTGATAGGATAAGCTTCCCAATTTGAATGAAAAGGAAAGAGTATGCCCCAATAGCACGGGTATTGTTAAACCAGCGGTTCTAAACTCTTGCGTGTACTCCAAGTCAGGCGCTAGCTTTATTTTCTTAATAAGCTTAGAGGATATCACGTTGACTGGGGAGCCAGTGTCCAAGATGACTAGTATTCAGACCAATTTGAATGACCACTTCAACCTTAGTGAGCATCCCTCCAAATTTAGGTGACAAAGCTAAGACCTCCTTGAGCAGGAAGGTGGAGGTTAGCTTTCTAGTGGTTTCTGGGTATTTATCCATGATGGATTTTATGGGAAGAACCCGCTGAAGAGGGCGAACAAGCCAGCTATAAAATTGGTCACCATCACTGTCAGTGTCAATAACTTTTGGACACCCTAGAATTTGGCTGAGGTACGTTTACTAAGGTATGGTGGTCTTGTCTAATCCTCCAGCGTTCAAATGATCAGGCACTTCTACTTCTTCAGGAGCTCCCAATATGTAATTTTCAACGTCATCATAACCCCCCTCAGATTTTTCCCATGAGTATTTGCAACAACGGTCAAAGCAGCGATGGAGGTAGGGGGATGGCTACAGAGGATTGGGTAGCCTTATAAGACGCATTTTCAGCTTGGCTGGAAGGGAAGGCACAGAGGCGTTAGTGCGCTGGTACAGGTGTATGGTTGTTACAACCTTACAGGGATTTGATCCATTAAAAGGAGTAATAACCTTTTTAAGTCGCACTTAGGGAGCAGGTTTAGTAGGGAAGATAGGCACAGGTGACTTCACTCCCAATGGATCATCAGGCGAATGCTCCTCAATGGTTAGATCCAAAGTTGTCACTTCAGCTTCATGTGGTGTGGCACATACATGGAGTTCAGCCACATCTAACAAAGCTTCCTTAATGTCGTGGATATTTGTAAAGTATCATTTCACTGAGATGATATGTCGGTCTAGAGAGGGCTGAGAGGCTAGCCCAGTTAACAGGGCGGCAATAACATCATCAAGGGTAAGCATGTTTGAGGTTGACAACCTTTGCGCAGTAAGGTAAAAGCGTTCAGCAAAGGCAATGGTTAATCACCTTCATACATGCTAAGACGCATAAAGGCATGTTTTTCCCTGTGTATACTTTGCTTTGATCCGAAGTCAGCTAGAAGAGCCTCCTTCACCGCTGGACAGGTGTACCCAGGGTTTAGGTTGGGTACTATCATCTCTTGTGCTAGGCTTAAAATAAGGAAGGATGTGACGAACTTTTGATTTTCAGTTGTACCATCCATGGCAGCTTCATAGACGTACAAAAAGGTAATAATTCTCCCTTCACCAGGGTTGTATCTGTCCTTAAGAGGGAGTTTGAAAGGGCGATGCTCAAGCTCCTCAAGGCGGGACAAAGCGCTTGCCAGCTGCTTTTTGAGAGCAACTATTTTTGGCTTACAGGGATTGCCTGTAGTGAGCACCATTTTGTAGGAATCCATCTTGATTATGCTCTCTTGGTGCTACGCCGCTGGATCACACAAAGGATTCTAATATAAAAATATGAATACCATAAAAATGAATTCTTTATGTTTTCTTAATAATAATGCGGGGGTAAGAACAATAAGTGATCCATTTCTAATTTTCAATGATTATTATCTATACTATTTTTGAAGATTGGAGGGAATTTGGGGATAGATTTGGAATAGCTTCGATGCTTTCCAATTTAGGTAATATAGTTGTAAATCCTATCAGATCTTGGGGGTAGTTATTTAATTTTTGGAAATGGACGTTGGAGTTTTGGGGTAGAATATATCTATGTGGCAAGGTTTTGATGTACTGCAACCAATCATCACTGGAGAAAATATTCTCACCTTGGGGGCCCACCACCATGCCTATAAAAGGGGGTGGCCCCCGCGCAGGTGTGGTGAAGAACTTGGTGATGGTTGGGGGAGTAACTTCCGCTGGTTTCCCCAAAGTCCATCGAGCGATTGGCAAAATCCAATCATTAGGTTTTTCAGAAAGTGCCCCTGTGGGTTTTGAACTGGTGTTACCCCAGTTTATGGGGTTCTACTGAGAATCGGCCAGGGGCTTTTGGCAGATATCATTGACATTTTGATTAAAAGTTGCTCTTGATAACATCAGAAAGTTTCAAATGGCCGACAATTCCCTTTTTTGGCGGAACTTAATCTAAAACATTCTTATCTTTGGGCTGCAAAGGTAAATGTCTGACAAAAGGCTTCCAATCCAAGATAGTTTTATAAGCAACTCCCTCAGGTTAATGCTCTTGAGAAGAAAGGGCCGATAAGAAGAGTATACAATGCGCTTACTATAGAAGACATTGGCATATAGCTGAAGAATGCTACAAGAGAATTGCAGATGAGGAGGGAAAATCTTCGTCAGCATGAAGGGAGAGGCTCTTCAAATTGACAGCCACCTTACATATCAACCATCTACTCCTTGGGCCATTGCATCTGCTCCCTCCTAAACCAACAATTTGCATATATGTTTTTTGACATAAAGATTTTAATTTTGATTACTCTTACTCTCTGTGCCCCTTAATTTTCTCTTTAACTTACAACCACAATATTGGACTCAGTCACTAAAGTGGAAGTTTAAAAAGTTCAATAAAATAGTCCAAGTGATCGTTGACACTGGCTCTTCAGTAAATGTTATATCCCCAAGCTGTTAAATCAAGCTGAATCTGCACTAGACCTTCAACATAATGTTGAGTATGAAACCTCCGGTCCACTGCACCTGGTCACTCAGTGCTTATTTGGCATTGTCCATCTATTTTGGGGAGCTTCCTGCATATTCCCCCCGCTGTGGTTCCTGAAGACTAAAGCTATGATTATGATTTTGGAATCCAATATTATTTAGGCAATTCTTGTATTATCAATATATCTGAATTTTATCCGAAAATACTTCAGTTCTGGGTGCCACTTATCTTCCAAACTCCCATCTCTAAGAAGAAAATTGCCCAAGAAAAATATGCATTATGGAAGACAACTGATATTCATATAAAATAGAGTATCACATTGTATGAAAATGTGTAAAAATGACTTTCCTGTCTGACAAAGCTCGAGAAAATGCCTTTAATGTTTCATCTCATTTAGTAGTACCAGCTCAGGAGCAATTTATTATGATTCTTGAATCCAAGCACACATTTGCCAGGATAAAGTTAGAAATTGGTGGAGTAAATAATTTATCTATTATGGAGATATTGCCCTTTCAGGCTTTTTATCCAGCCTACTCATAGACCATCTCAGTATTGTTAGGTAATCTGGCTCCAACTTTACACGTCATAGAAAAAAATGATCCTATAGCTTATGTTTGGCTGCTGAATATTGACAAGGTATATAATGTGCAAAAATTTTGTAGCCTTTGAGATCTTAGACTAGAAGCCCTTCGCACTATAGCCATCATTGAACATGAATTGACTCAGACCTTGCTGATACGCAAAAAAACCACAGAAGAACTTTTAACAAAAATTCTGACAGTTTTCCTCTGACCTCTACGACTTTAGGAAGATATAAGGAATAACCCATCAATTAGATGCAGGAGATGCTCTGCATTACAGATCAAGCCTTATTAGAAATTCAAGGCAGACTAAGCACAAGAATAAGTGAGTTGAATTAACTTAAAAATATGGTCCTTTAAATCTTCTCAAAGCCCATGGGCTTTGCCCCTGCTCCCGGTGAAAAATAAGATGTGACTCATCTCATGGTGATGGATTATCATAGTTTGAACTCAATCAGTTGAATAGACAGCTACCTTTTAACCAGTATTTATGATTCCCTTTAGATGCCAGCTGACTTGCAGATCTTTTCAGTAATGGATATAACCAGTGGTACTAGTAGCTAGACCTCACACCAGAAGTCCGAGCTAATTGCACTATTTGCAATGATGGATTGTTCAAGCCTAACCAATACTGCAAGGCTATGAAAAGCCCCTGTTACATTCCAGCGAGCCATGATTGTCATTTAAAGGGACCTGAAACTTTATGTGTCCTGGTACATTTGATAATACCAATGTTTTCCCAGAAAATTAGCTCATATCTAAACTATCTACAGCAAGTCTTGAGCGTCTAAGAACTGACTCTTAAATTAAATCCTTATAAGTGCACCTTTTTCAATAAGAGTTGGTGTTTTTAGACCACAAGGTAACAAATAGGGAATCCAACCATTACCAAGAAAAGTCACGGCCTAACATAAAATATACCACCCAGAAGTCTGAGAGACATTCAGGTTTTCTTATAGATGGTGGGGTAATACAACCAATTATTCCTCATTTTGCCAATCTTGTATACCCTTGGTCTATCTATTACAAAAGAACATTCCTTTCCCCTGGGGTTTTGTAAGCGATTCTTTGATTTGCTAAAGCTGGAACTAATTTTAACTTCTTTGCTGATGCACTACAAATTTGATAAGACTTTTTTTGCAATTTAGGATAATATAAATATGCTATCGGTGCCATTTTGGTGCAGCATGATAATACTGAGTAGGTTTTCCTATTACATACTTTTAACAAGACTCAGTATAGAGCTGAATAAAATTATGCATCACTAAAGATGAGTGTTTGTCTGTGATCCTTGCCTTTAAGCATCCTCATCATTTCCTTTATTAAATGCACTTCAAACTAATATTTGATTACACCTACCTCTACTGGCTGCAATAGATGCATGACACAGATGGCTGCCTGTCCCAATAGCCCTTACAACTACGAAATTATAAATTATAAATTATCAATTGCCCAGGTGTGGAACACTAAAATGCTGATGGCCTCTCCTAATTTCCGTCCTGACTATTTTATCAAACTAAGAGGACAACCTATATGATTTCCTCTATTGTTCTTAATTGTAGCCAATAGAAATCTAGAAATCCAGAGTGGACTTAGGTAGAGTGAAAACACGAAATAAATGATGGTATGTTGTATAATAAGTGGAGAAGGAATGGCACTTTATGGATGTCCCTCTGATGAAAATGAGGCTGTTATTGTCAGTCAAACAGCATGTTATTTGTAGACTGGCTTGCATTTCAAGTGCCAAAGCACTCTAGCAGCAAACCCAAATGCCAGTGGCACTGCTTATGTACGACAGTTATGATAATAGAAAGGAGTTGTGCCATTAAGTTCCCATGAGCCATAATTATGTATAAGAAACTAGCAAAATACCAGGTGAACATGGCCATAAACCCAGGGGGTTGATTTAATACTGGTGGAAAGGGCGGTCTAGTTTTAAGCTTTAAAACTTAAATCGGGCAAAGGGTTTCTATTGAGAAGATAGATAAAGAAAATTAACCAACAATTTCCTCAGTGCGATGCAACTGATTAATTAGTGTTTGATTGGTAGTGGGTCAAAGCAGGGATCAGTTAATCAAATTTGATCTTACCTGGCGAATTTTTAGGGGAGAGGGGAAAATAATCTTGAATGGAACTGACATCAAAGGATTTGGCGGCAGGCTGACTTGCTATCAGTTTGACCATGAACGCCTGAACTGAGGCTCAACTGCATTTTTGTCAGTTGGCATGACTGCATCTGGCCTGACAAGCAACGGGAATTCCCCAGGGCCACCCCACATAGGGGCTGTCCTAATTGATTGGAATGGGTTCAGGATGCCCAACCTGCCAGTGCTCAGTCATTGGGGCATTTGTTTGGTCAAATTAGTTATGTCTACTGCAACTCACGATTCATCAGATAGGGGTTTTGCATTGTCTGCAATAGTTCCCAAAGATAACATCTGCACATTGGGGATTATCCCTGATGATTTTGAGGGGTGTTTGGTATTGGTGATTATACTGTTGGCTGAGTCAAAACTGTCAGCAATTCTAGCTGATAATTCAATACTTGTCTCTTTTTGAATATTATTTTCAGATCGTTGGGCTTAATTCCCATTGGTTTCAGACCATTTAAATTTGATTCAGTAAACTTGGAGCAGATTTCCTCAATTCAGTGGACAAGTTTGGCCAAGGTGAGTATGGGTACTGGGGGAGGAATCTTAAGAGGGAGTGCTGTCCCCAAGCGCTCATCTACCATGTGGGCGAGGTCACCCTGGGTGATGAGGGGTAGAGCCCTCTTAGGACCCCTCTTATTTGGGAATGGAAAAATCGCCTGATCTACGCAAAGGGGACGTTCCCCTGGACTTACAGTTACAAAGGTCAAGCTATCACTGGATTTAAGGCTTTATGGAAAACACAAATGGTTGAAGTCATGATAATTCCTGGATGAAATGCTTGACTTAATTTAAATCAATTTGGATGCCTATATTACTTATTGTCATCATGAAAACCTAACGCATAACTTCAGCATCAAGTAGTATCTCCTTGAGCCCCTTTCCATACGGTAAGCATTATAGTTATAGGTCCTTACCCACAAGATTTCATGGCCATTGATATAAAATATTGGCCGTGGACCTCCTCACCAAATGGATTGAACTATATCTACCCTAAAGCCACTGACTAGTCAACTGCATTATTCTTATATTGACATCTCTTCACAAAACATAGTACCTAATGGTGCTCTTAACTGATAATGGCCTAAATTTGACTTCAGAGTTGGTCTGGAAATTTTTACACTACTCAACGCGCACCAAGACGTTTTTGCACCTTACGACCATTCCATAAATGGAGCCTTAGAGATGATTAATGACACAATTATTTTCATCATAAGAAAATTGGCTTCTATTCTCTTTAACCGCTCAAAGTCACTTTTGAGCGATTTTAAATTTAAGTTAATTTATCCACAGCCATCTGCCCAAACCTATTCTTTGATGTCCTTGGCTCTGCCGCCTGCCACCCCAGTGTGGGGCAGCAGTGCACCCCCACCTAGCGTTTTCCGCCCTGTAGGCAAGCGCGTTTGGACAGGTTCAAACAGCCCGCCCACTGCTTCCAACCGTTTTGTCCCCCCATGAGACCTAGCACTCCACCTGGCGCGCATCCACCCTTCTCGCCCCCATCCTCTCGCCCTCCCTCCCTCGCTCTGCTACTCGCTATTGCCTCAGAGTGGACTATGGACGTTTGTTCCCATATGCCAATAAGGCAATTATTGACCTAGCCACTACAGCCTTTGCGCCAGCTGGCTTTATAGACTTCCGCCCTTTTAAGGGCTACTTTGACGTTGGGTTCCAATCTGAGGAGGATGCTGAAGCGGCAGCACAAACTCCTCTAATTTATAAAAAAAAACCCATTCCCACAACCCGTACTCGCCTCCCTTCAGACACCACGCTAGTGGTATCCTTTGCAAATCTCCCATCCCACCTTCCACCCCAGGTTTTGTATGACCAGTTGGTCGCGGGGCTCATGGCTTATGGCACTCAGCCCAACCTCATCTTTGCCATTCCTTCTGGTGCAGAACGCCTTGCTGCTCCTCGTGCAACAGCCACCATCATACCACACCACCCTACCATAGCCCAACAAATCCCACCCTGCGCTAGTGTGGCTGCAGCACCTGATCATTTCTTTTGGGCTCGGGTCAATAATGGTAGGCAGATTTGTTCCCTCTGCTTTGGCCTCGACCATGCAAAAAGAGCGTGCCCTAAGGCCAAATCTGCTGATGCAGCTTCTGAGCCCCCTCTGGAGGTTCAGTATGGGGTGCTTTGCTGCCCCATCCCACCCTCCAATCTCGTTCAGTGGGCCCACATGGAAAATCAGCCCCACCCAAAACCTCCAGACTCACTCTCCCACCTAAATCTACGACAGCCAATCAGAGCAATGCTTGGACCAACATTCGTACCCAAGCAGCTGCCCATTCGCCCAATCCTACCCACTCAAATTTAAATGCCACTATTCCAGTGAACCAAAATCCATGGGATCTATTGGCTGAAACTGACGAATCAGGTAATATCCTTATTAGTAAGCATACAGGTCAACCTCTCTGCCATGGCGATTATGGTCGGGCAGAATTTTTCCTTCCCGACTTTGATGAAACCCCTACCCCTCGCCATTTTGCTCCTCTACCCAATACAACCCCCTTCCAAAGTGACCACCAGCTCGCCTTAGCTGCGGTGGCCTCTCCTCATTGCCCAAAACTACGCACCGCGGTGGCCCAGTCAGTGGCTCAGCTCCAGCATGGCCTGCCCACCATCTTCTTCCCCCCTGACTTCCCTGAATCTCCCTGCAGTGACATCTCAAAATTATTTGATGATGCTGAAATTGCTGTTATGAATGTCGCAACGCTTGCTTCATTCAACCCCTCAGCCAAAATCACCCGCCACAGTATCTCCCTTTTCACCCAACTTCCTGAAGCCCGCAAAGAAGCTGAAGTTCTCCTCGCAGTTTTTGTTGAGACACTTTCCCGTCATTATCTTGATGCAGAAGTGGAAAACTCCTACTACGCTGACCTCAGCCCCCACTATGCAGATGCCCCAACGCCCTGGCTCTCTGCTCTGATCCGGTACTGCAACCAACACCCCTTGATTGAGGCGGGTCTTTCTGAAAACCAACCCCCCGACCCCTCCTCACCCTCTGCCATGGTGGGTTAAGCAGTTTCTGCTTCCCACCTGGTTAGTAGTTTGTTTTGCCATTTTGAGTGTTGTGATCGGTACTGTCCATCCCCTGGTTGGCGTACCTCGAATAAATCAAGAAAAATGGCTTCTACCAACAAATTATGATGTAACCATTTCATACCAAGTGATTTGCTTGCTTATTAGTCTTTTACCACTGGGTAATAAAGATGTCACCTTTCGAGGCACTTTATGGCATTAATTTCTTCTTAACAACCAGTCAAAACCCATATTAACTTTGGCAACTCCAATGTCCTCTGAGATTACCTTATGAGCTCAAAGCTGTGATATCTTATTGCAATCTTTACCCATGAATGCCTTAGAACTTACTACAACCAAGAAGACTAGCCAAAGCAACTTAAAACGACCCTCCTTGATGGTGTAATAACCTGGAGGCTTAGTAATGTTTCACTAATGCCCTGAGAAAGAACCAAAAAGCTTGTTACCTCCTGGCCCAGGACTTACATGGTCCACATAAATGTAGGTCTTGATACTAAATTATTAGTGTTGTGGAAGGCATGGTTGTCAACTGGGTACATGAACAATTCATCAGAGCTTTTTTACCTCTCTGACAGGATGAGGGGGAATTTTTGGGACTAAAACCTCAGACAATTATGATGAATATAGTCAAAGTCAAATCCGCCTCCCTACCAATACTTTAATTGCTGATGGAAAGTTGCTAGAGACACCATACCCTTAAAAAATATAAAGTAATGAGAGATATGGAATCACTTAAAACCACAATGTCTAAAAACCACCATGGAGGTTCCCAAAGGCTACAATGGCACAAAGGAAATTGTCTCATCCCCTTCACTTCCTGAAGCTTGGGGAGATCCTGATTGTTGATCCAAAAGGGAACATTCCAGATGTGATAGCATTCTATTACTTATAAAAATTTAGAAAGCTTGAGATAGACTATCATTTGTTTTTAAAAAACTAGTTTAGTTAAGTTCTCTATTTTTAGGACTTTTACTGGGTTTATTCATAAAGACTTAACCATACCAATATTTTTGGCCTCTTGCTGTACTTTATTAAAAAACAAGTCTATTTATGAGAATCTCCAAAGCCTATTCCTTTTTCCAGCCCTGCGTATCAACAGTGGCATCAATAGACTTCATAAAAAGGGCTCATGGATACCTGCTTGCTAATTAGCCATATCATCTTATCAACCTCCTAATCAAAGCTATCAGAGGCCATAGAAATTGTTTGTTGATGACGGGCTCCAGATGTTATAAATTGTTTTCAGAAGAATAGTTCTTATGAGGCTTGATTTGAGACCCATTAAGGAAAGTTAGCAGAAGTCTTACCCAGGTGATGCAGGTGCCAGTTTAACGTTCTAGAAAAAATTCTATCTAATATACTAAGAGAAAGGAGTTATAATCAACTTAAAATATCTTTAGGAACCATTAAAAGGTAGAATGGCATTGCACAATTTTCGTGGAATCTGAATGGGTTGGTAAAGACTTTGGACATAATCATGGGACAATCAATATGGTTAAATATTTGCAGCTCTATCTTCTATACTATCCTAAAATAAGATCCATGACTTAAAGTATTACGTTCTGCCTATGCAGTCTAGATCTTTGTCAATGTCAGTAAGATGAGGATATAGTCCAACCACCCCAGCAGAATTCAGGGGATCCAAATCTTAATGTACGAGATTATTTTTATAAAAATAAATGAAAGAAGTGATTAAAGACTAAACTCCTTAATCAACGCTCAAATTTATTTTTGATAAAGGTATTAGCAATAGGTAAACCTAGAAAGTAGGAGAAAAAGTGTTTTTGTTTTTGACTCTATAAAACTAATAAAGGTGATAGGTTCTTTAAATGAGTCAGATTTACAAGCCTCTAATTTACCAAAATCTAATCTAATTGGGTTTTTAGGGATTCAGGGATTTCCAGATCTAATGGTTAACTTGATCTTTTTACCTCATTAATCAGTTTGGACCTAATTTGAGAGGTGCCTCAACAGAGAATCAGGTGAACCCTGAGATTGGGTTTAAATCCTAAACTAGATTGACTTGACTCCTGATCAGGAGCCATAATACCAATAATGAGACCTTCTAGATCTTGGCGCAGAGGGTAAAGGGCTGAAAAAATTGGCTGTTCACTCTATTTACCACAGTCCCTTGGACAGCCTTAACAATTAAATGTCTATTTCCTTGCTTATATATGACTTTATAGTTCCACTCTTGGTCGGGTTCCTGATACACTCTGGGTTGGGGTTTGATTGACACAGGTTTGAAACCAGCACAGGCTAAAAAACTCGGCGTGATATATTTGTCCCAAAGTCAATTGCCTCGTTTACTTTTTTAGATGACTTTATAGGGTCAAAACCAATTGGACCATAATTTGATATTTCTTCCTCCAGGCCATTGATGGTAAAATAGGACGAGGTCACCTGGCTGGAAGGTATGCAAAGTGACAGGCTTCAAATTAAACAAATTGGTTTCTCTGATAGTGGTAGCAGACAAGTTATCAGAAGCCAGTACCTGAAAGCAGATAATATTAGTAATACTTCTTGTAGTAATTTCAGGGGCTTCAGGGGGAAGCTTAATATAACATGGTCTACACTTTAGAGGGCAGTTAGAGATTTTATACATATAGAGCTTGGAAGGGGAGTATCTTAATAATCCAATGATAACTTATTCTATAGGTAAGGGTTGTCCTTGAGAGATATTGGGGACAATTGAGAGGGTCAGTCGTGGCCAAATTCCAAAGCGTTAAGGTTAATGTGCCATTTACCCACTCTACCACTCCATTGTTTGCAGGACGGTAAGGAGTAAAGAGGACCTGAGAGGTCCCCATAAGTTAAATAAACTCATTTACAAATTGAGATCTGAAATTCTGCCCATTTTCAGAAAGTTTTATATTTGGAAACCCATGTTAGGTGATAATCCTATTATATTGGAATGTAGCAGCAGCTTTGAAAGTAGCAGAGGGGAGGTAGATAGCTTTTATCCACTTGGCTAGATGATCCACATCCAGGAGGAGGAACTGATGGCCATTAGAGGCTCGAGGGAGAGGTCCCACAACATCAAAACTTATGGCATGAAAAAGTTCAAATGTAGAAACCACTGGATGTTGAGGCCAAGGAGTAGGCCAGCCTGGCTCTTACATAACAAACAGGACTCCAACACATCTTGGAACGAGACAAGCATCCTTTCTCAGTGGCATTGAGTCTTGAGCCATTAATAATTCTCCTTATTCCTTCATGGCCAACTTTAAGATGCCCCTCTAACAAAACATCTGCACAAGCTGAAAGTCGAATATAAGGTAACCATTTTTGTACCGCCAGTTTGTATTTGGTGCCATTTCTATCCTGGATATTTGTCGACCTTTTTGTCAATTCCTTTTGAGAGTTATGGATTTATTCTTCCATAGATTTAGTTTAAAAGATCTTAGAGTCAATCTTCTCAGGTACTGTTGAGTTAATATGAATAGCCTGGATAAACAGTCTGCGTTTTGGTGTATGGGATCTGGAAGATGAATAATGAAGAAATCATAGCAATGAAGTTTAAAGCTCAGCGGGCTAACATCCCGTCAGGATCCTTCATGTGTTGCAGCCCTCTTAAGGAGGCATGGGTAGTGATTATAATAAATGATTCTATATAAATAAGGTCGGAAATGCTTAATAGCTTGTAGTACTACCAAACAGTTGCGTTCAGCTTTTAGTATGGTTTTGCTATAATAAGCGATAGGATGGTCCACTAAGCTTTCATCGTGCTGGGATAATATAACTCTGATAGCTATATATCACTGTTATCAGTAAAAAGCTGAAGCAGTTTGTCTAAGTTAGGATGCACAACTACTGAAGAATGGAAGATAGTGACGCGCAATAGGTTGAAGGCCTGTTGTTGATCTTCTTTTCATTGGAAGGGGATACCTTTCTTCAGCAGTAATAATAAAGGTTCAGAGGTGTCAGAAAAGTGGGGTATGAACTTTTAATAGTATACCACCATCTCTAAAAAGACTTGCACATCACGTAGGGATTGAGGGAGAGACATTTTAGCAATAGTCATAACTTTGTCATTCATCAGGGAATTTCCAGCCTTACTTACCTTATGGCCTAAAAAATCCATTTCACTTTGAAAAGAGGAGCATTTGGACGGCTTTTATCTTAAAGGAAGCTTGGCGTAACCGCTGAAGACCTCCTGTAGGTGCCTCAGGTTAAAAGTTTGTGAAAAAACAGTGATATCATCAAGTAATCTAACTCAAGAGCGTTTTACATCTATTAAAGTCTGTCAAAGTCTCATTGGAAGGTAGCAAAAGCATTGTATAACCCATGCGTTATTCGCATAGGCACAAATAATTCTTCACTGGAAATAAGGGCACATTTTTCTTGGTCTTCTGGGGATATAATTTGAAAGTATTCACTGGTTAGCCATGGCAAAAAAATATTAGGTTTCCGATATGAAGCTTATAGAAACATCTATTTAAGGAATAGTAACTGTACTTTTGTGCAATAAAATTTAGTCAGTGATAATCCATAAACATCGTACTGTCCACCATCCTTTTTACGAATTAGCAGGAGCAAAGAAGCCCAAGGGCCTTTAGAGGGCACCAGTAATCCTGCTTCCAAAAACTGCCTCAGCCCAAGAGCTACTTAAGGGTCTTAAACCTTGGACTTATAGTAAGCTCAAGATTTAAATGGGGGGGGTGATCTACAGTCTCAAAATTGGTGGATTATCCCAGACATCTCTCCCATAGTCCCCAGGCCCCAAGGGGAAGATATCTTCATATTCATTGAGGAGGACTTCCACATCCTGGCGTTCACCAGGGTTTAGGTCATCCCCAATTTAACAGTTAACTAAGGTTATAGTTATCAGGGAATTAAACCCAAAGTCCTGTAGAGAGCTGAAGCTACTCACATCAGTGATAACATGGATAGGACAAAGTTTGGCGTAGGCAATGAAAGATATTATATTTACTTGGAGAGGCTGACTAGTTAAGTTTCTCAGCAAGCAGAAATTAATTTCTATATGAAGGGTCTAGAATCTTCATACAGGTCAGCACCTCTTTAACAGAAGGGTTGTAATGGCCACATAACTCCAAAACTAGGCTCTTGAGAATAAGAGCCTTACATCCAGAGTCCACAATAACCTGCGAACCAGGGGGAATACTAAAGGAGTAGGGGGCATATAGAGGTATTCCATCCTCTGCGTCCACTGCTTCAGGGGTAACTTAGTCTTGATTCCTAAGTTTTGATACTCTACTTTAAAATTAGAGGTGGGGTACTTAACAAGGCAGGTACACTACTTTATAGTCCCTATAGCTTTGCAGGAAGATCAAATATTAAGAGGATGCGGTATCCTAGAAGAGAACGGTATTTTTTTATGGTTAATGATGCAGTTAAATCCCCGCATAAACTGGACCCCAATAAGAAGTTCATAGTTATCATTTTCTAAGGCAATTGCAGGGACAGTGATCAAAAGCTTGACAAACTTAAGGAGTAAAGCTAAATAGGCTCTGATGCCTTGATGGACTGGGCTCCTGCCGTCCCATATTCAGCTTCATGGATGAGGTCAGAAAAATTTTTTAATTTTATGTATAAGTTGAGAGGATATAACATTAATGGAGATCCAGTGACAATTATAGACATAACATTAACTTTATGTATGACTACCTCTACACGCACCACTGAGGACCCAGATTGGAAATGTCCAGCTAAAAGGCGAATATTTGGTAGTTGTAGCGAGGATTACAGTGGACTTTGCTGGGCCAGGATTGGTGATTAAGAATTTTTTTGAGTGTTTAGTTAGCTAATGACTAGCTCTCACTTGAGGAGCTGACACGAGTAATCTGACTTGGCAACTGCCCAAAATATATAAGTAAGGAAAGGTCTTTATTGCCTTGGAGGGAGTGTGGGACGCTAACTTTGGAAGGAGCAGCTATCATGAAACACCCAGAAGAGATGGTCACTGAATTGGAGTTGCTGGGCGTCAAACTAGAGGGGAGGCACTTAAAATTAATCAGTAGAGGGAACCTCTTTCCTTATGCTTACAAGGCTTTTGCCGCCTTCTTCTGGACAATTTGGCAGCACTGGCTTATGGTATGGTTTCTGCGCTTGCAATATTTTTTATAGTTCAGGCATGGGAGAGTCAGGGGCGTTTCCGCAAAAATTTGTGGCTGTGCTTTATTGGGAGGACGGGAGGACCCAAAATCTTGAGCAGATCAGTAAAATTCCATGATAGCCTCCGTGATATGCACAGGGAGTTAAAGTTGGATTTTACTGCCTTAAGATAAATCTGAATGCTAGGAATAATCTTAAAGGCTGAGAGAGAAGCAGTATTAGCATAGTCCAGAGTGAGACGATTTCCAGTGACTAACGTCTGAGCCTCAAGATAAACTGCTGAGCGAATTCTTTAGCTGACGCTCCCCAGAAGAGATTTATCACCATAAAGGTCTGCTTCTGGTTAGTTAGTTTTGTTACTTTCAAACTCCTGGAGCAGCGCAGCTTTTCCTTCAGCCCGAGTGTGGCAGTTCATCAAGTGTGGGACCATTATGTCCCAAGCTACCTGACTGAGGCAATTAGTGAGGTGCTTAAGGCGCTAATGATTAGTCGCCCCTTCCATGGCGCTTTTGTAGCAGTACAGAAATGAGAAAATGCTCCCCTCCCTCGGGACAAAATTGTCCTTAAAGTAGGGTTTGAAGGTGCTTTCAGGGAGAGTTAGGTGACGTGCCATGTGTACCGCCACTGGTGGGGCACTTACACCCAAGGAAAGACAGTATCCTGAGGGTAGTCACGAGTGTGGAGAGCATTCAACTGGTTTCATAAGTCTTTTATATCTTTAATAATGAGGTCAACGCGCTCATGCGCAGCTTGGAAGCCGTCTTGGGGGCGAGAAGTTTAACCCACTGCTTCATCTCATTTTTAAAGTGATAGTGGTAGCTTGAAGCTCGAGTTGGTGTTGCTTGATTGTGAGCATCCTCTTCTCCAATCCCCGCACTGCAGAAGAAAGAGCGGCCATGAGTTCAAGTCGCTCATGATGGGCTCCCATAGAGACGTCAGCCTGAAGAGGCACTCCATCATGGATGAGTTCAGCGCCATGGGCTACACGTCCAAGCTAGGTATCTAGCTGTTAGACCTAATGAACTAATAGGTTGAGTTGACCAACGGGAAGATCCACCCAAGCACTAGACCCAAGAGGACCAGGGGCCTCTGTATCCAGGAGTGCCATTACAACCAGGCTTACCCAGTCCCCCAAACAGTCCAGGAGGACCTACATCACCTTATTGTCCATAGAGTCCTGTGCCACGAGCATTTTTTGGGTACCCTGTACATTTGCTTATTAAATCTTTAGGATGATGGAGCCGTTAATCCACAGCAAATCTCAAGTCATCAAGCTGGGCTTTTAAAAAGCAGTATTATTTACAAGCTGGTTGTGGACAGCCAATTCTAGCTGACTAAAATGATTGGTGAGCTCATGGCGAACAAATGTCATAATGCCTCTTTTGAGGCGGGTTACCAAAGTTTGAATTTCATTATAAGATGGCGATTTCTAAGATGGCGTGGCATTTCTCGTCAACAAAGGAGATGCTGATTGATAAAAGTTTGAAGCTGTGAGTGTTGAGCTTCTGATAATTGCAAATTCTGAGAGAGGTCCTAATGTAGAACCCAGAAGCTTGGGAAGATGTTACAGAGTAGGTTGCGCGAATTTGCACAGGTACTGTACAGTTTGGCCTACCCCAACCTGAGCTCCGTCAAGGGAGGAACTAAAAAAATAAATTTACCCTAAGTGGGGATAACACAATGTCCCAGCTTCTACTTGCTCAGCCTCCGGGGACAAAAGCCCCATAAGAAGAGCTTTAGAGCTTTGGTGAAATTGGAGATGAGTAACTGATACTGGCCCATGGTAGGGGTATAAAGGTCCACTTCAATTGAGGTGCGCATCACAAGGTCATGAGATGCAAACACTTCAGCTATATTCATGCTAACCGCCCACTCACTGAGGCGGGTGGCGTCATGATTGGCATAGTCATTGGCTGCTGATTTTTTATTGCTCGTTTTAAATTTGTGCTGGGTACTTGGGAAAACCTGGCAAGAGAGCATTAAAATTTGTTGGGATGAGGGGAGTAAAACCCAACTGACTTGGCGGAGCTCAGGGGATCTGAATCCCCAAGCACGAAGTAATCTTTTATAACATATTATAAAAGCGATGATTAAGGGAAAAAACTTTTTAAATCAACGCTGAGATGGTTTTTCTAAGGGAATTATCAATAGGTAAACCTAAAAACAAGAAAAAAGTGTTTTTATCTTTGACTAAATAGAACAAATAAAGGCAATAGGATCTCGGCGTGAGGCAAATTTCCAAGCCTATTTTTGGCAAGAACTAATATAATTAGTGTTTTAGGGCTTTGGTGATTTCTAGGTCCAATGGCCAAATTGACTATTTTGACCTCATCAATTGGGTTTGGACACCAATATCAAGAAGTACCTCAACAGAGGTGTCAAGTGAACCCTGATATTGGGTTCAAATTCTGAAACTAAATTGACTTGTATCCTGATTAGGAGCTGGAATTCCAACAGTCAAAATTTATACTAAAGATAAGAATTTTTAATACTTTTATAGGTTTTATATAACTTATCATCACATATTGTATCATTTCTTTTATAATAAACATGTGGAAGCCCAATGATTTAAAGCACAAACACCCTAGTTGTGATGTCTAGATGATTTCCTTATTAACATTAGTCACTGTTATTTGCTCATATATTAGGTCACAGTTTTTGAGCATGTAATTTATTGTAACAATATGGTGTAGCACATCCTTTGAAAAACTTTGATAAAAGACAAGCTTAGCAAAGATGATTTTATAGCTATTTATAAGTCATATTTTGGTCCTTTTATTGATAATCCTGAGAGGCTTTAGTGATATATCGACAAACAGATGTTCCAACGCCCTTAAACTCTATTATAAGTTAGTCCAAATTACCAAATTTATGTATTGTTTGTACTTCTTCAACCAGGATTATACGATTTAAAGTAACAATCTGAAATTATTTTAACTGAGTAAGGTCTGTTATAAATTCTTTGATAACGCCTGGATTCTCCATGGTATGGAAGAATGAATCCAGGCGAGGCAACAGGTTTAAGTTAAATCAGCATAGAGGTGCATCGTTTTTTGCCATATACTCTATAAGTTATTTTCAATTTTTGTTCTACAAAGATTTAATGGCCTAACAGAATAGTCAGACAAAAAATCAGACAATAGCAGAAATACCCATAATTCCAAAATCTTTGTGGGCAAGCTCTTGATATGCCACTTATCTCTTCTCAACCAACTGGAACTATGCCATCTTTGAATGCACTGGTACAAAAGACTGAGTCCATGACTCTGAGTCCTTTTTCTTCCTATTTTAGTATAGCGGAATGGTCTTTCTAAGTATTATCAACGTGTTGTATAGAAGTCAGCATTTTATACATATGTAATTATATATAAAAGGTAACAATAATTTTTTAATACTAGTAGAGCCCAAAACAAGGATGGGGAGCGTCAAAGATTAATAATTGCAGCTATTGAACAAAAACTGATATAATAAATTTTCTACTTTACACCACAGTGGCAAGCCTTAACAGACATGCCAGATGTGGAGGGAAAATTATGGATATAATTGTCTGGTAACTTGTGCTAAGATGTGCTCCATAGCAGATGACATGGGGTAGGAGCATCAGCAACATAAAGAAGAATATAAAAAAAGTGATCAAGGTTATCTTTGTTAGTAATGCCCATTTTAAAAAGAAACAATAATAATGTTGCAATTTTTGATTTTAGTAATGGCTATTTGTTGAGAAGTGCTCAACTATATAAGTTATTCCTTGACCTATGGGAAACACCTCTTGAATAAACTCATTTTAATATTTCTGATAACAATACTAATGAATTAGCTAGTTAGAACAATAATAAAGTCCTAATTGCCATGACCAGCTATCAAAAAGAGCTCTAAAATCTAAAGCCCTTTTATATGCTTAAGAATCCTAAAATTTTTGACAAAAAAGCCGGTATATGCCCCCTGACAGCTGAAATGATTTAGAAGCTGATCAGCATGATGTCAGAGGACATGTAAGATAAAGTTAAGGACCCAAAAATATGCACAAAAAGTTGCAAATGACGCCTCAGAGGAAACCCTTATATACCTTGGGTTTGACTGCCAATGATGAGAGTATTAACAAGAAACATCTGAATAGAGTTTCCCATTTTTAGAAAGCTGAGTGATGCAATTATACAAAAATATGAAGTGAATAAATTTCACAAACTCCATTGATTAAGACTACTAATGTGCCCATGCAGCCACAAGGGCCATAATGGCCACAAGAACAACAGGAGCATACAGAGCAGCAGCCACAAGTTCACAAGCAGGCCAGGGCTCTATATAATCTAAAAAAAGAGCCCAGAAGATCACAGAGTATTAAGGAAATGATTTCCGTTGGCGCTGAAAGCATGAAGCAAATGTCATTCCCTTTTGAGAGAAACATAAAATAATAAAAATCAAATTCTTCTTTGACCAATTTTAATTCCTAATTACTATATACACTTTCCATCGTCATATCATTGTAGTAATGTTTTTTATAAAGTCTACCTTTCTATTGTCAATTTTTATTTGGTGCTATTGATGCCAAAATACCACTATTGGATAAGCTTTGAGTTAACCTACTATCCTAAAGATTTTATGGAGTTCTGATATGTTCAGGAGCAGCCCTGTATGCATAATTTTAAGGCCCCACCTTGGTTGGACACGCTTGTAACCATGAGTAAAAGTCCCACATACATAACAAAAAGACCCTTTAATTTGAATGATAGCTCACCCTGTAAACAAGCATATCATTCATTGAAAATGGCTTAAACCCTTTCATCAACACCCCATGAGCGGGTGGACCACTTTTTCAATAACTGGTGCTCACTACAAAGGGCACCACTAAGTGATTAAAAAGAGTTATACGATAGTACCATGGAAGTGTACCATGTATAAGAATTTCAGACTTGATTCTGGAGAGTATGCACAGAAAAACAATTTAATTAAATATGTGTTGCTTGTTTGACTGATGAGCGAATCAGAGCCAGATAGTCACCAGCATAGGCAAGAACCAGGGAGCTGGACTTGATTTAAGTGGAAGAAAAGTTTGAGTTCTTCAAGAGTGAGAACAATGAACTTGTACAAAGCCTAAACTCACTTTTTACCGAGCTGGAAAGCCTTAATGACCAGTTAATTTGCTTAAAGAAGGACATAAACACCATACAATTGAGATGTCTTCCACCCCACAAACCATTACCTATTTTAAAGAATTATTGGTACCAAATCACTAGCAATTGTGGTATATTAAACACGTCAGATAGAATTTGAAGATAATCTTATTTTACAAACGTAATTCAGGACTAAGTTCACACCTGGTGAGGAACTATAGCCAAATTTCTTCAGTTGTACAAAAAAGGCATATATGAGCCAGTGACAAACGTAAAAGATCGCCGTGCACAGGGATGTATGAGCAGTGAATCACAGGAGGTCCTTGGAGCTACACTTTACCTCGTCACACTTAAACCAAATTAAAGAGATTCTTATATCTGAGTTGGATGAGCACAGGATGTTTGTTGTTGGTTTGACCAACCATCTGGCTTCTATTATCGTAATTATCTTATTTCTATTTTATATATTAAGGTGATAGCAGATTTGATCAGTTTTAGAAATTAGTTATCCTGTGGCCCAGGTATTTATATGTAGGGGTTTAACGTACAAAAAATTATTTAATCCCCAAATCCTCGCCTGCACAATTCTTTTTATCTTAATTTATGGCCATTAATGATGTGGCCTTGATTGCCAAATTGCCTCATATTTTAGTTTAGTGTAACGAATTATTTTTACCTGTGCCAGCGTAAAAAAATTGGTAATAGCGTCCTTATATCTATTACGCTCATCTGACAGTAATGTGACTATTCTTGGCATATTGCATTTTTATGGAAATTCCTTAAACCCTAGTTATACGCTTTCTGACCCATTTTGGATATTGTGGTTTTCATATATCATTATGGATTTTGCTTAGTAACAATGATAAATCACCATTGAGAACTCTATTATAAGTAGAATATCTTGTATGGATTGCCATCTGGAAGGTGGATCTTTTTTGATGAAGCTGTGAAGTACCTATCTGAAAGATTAATTGAGTGAGTCTGTGAGCCTCTGGCAGTATTTGATACTAGAGTGCGCTCACTTGTTTTCTTAAATAAAATTCATATTGCTGCAAATATGGGTTCTTCTGTTTAAGTTTTTGTCAAAATTAAAGCTTCACACAGTACTTTGCGTTTTTGGTGCATTGACATGTGTGATTTAGATACAGTGCCACAGTATCACTTTCAATGATGCTTAAAATATCAAAACAGAATTTCTTATCATTAGAATGGGGAAGTTTGATTCAATTGTGGAATAAAAAACCAGTATCACCTCAAGGAACATCAGCTTTGGATGACTGGGGCCTTAGATCTAATCAATATAAGAACCATCTTACTTAATTTAATGGAATTAAACATGCAACTTGTGATGCACATGCCCAAGATAATGAAACCCACTGAACCTCTGAAGGCCATTAAGAAGGGTATATTGACGTTAGGATGCATATAATACAGAGGCAAGGCCAAAACCATCAAAATCGTTAAAACCGCCCTTTTAAAAAGTCTATTTATGTTGTTAAAAGCTGAGATGATAAACCAAAGAAAAGACTTACCGCCCTATTAAATAGAATTACAAATTCCCGCCAAAATTGACTTGCTTAACTGTCAGCAAGAAGGACATTTTGGAGAAGTTGTAATAAGATAAATGAAGAAAATAAAGAGGAACCGAAATAGGAGTAGCAGGATTAGTCAATTAGGCCTTACAATACACTAACAGAATCAATGATGAGGAGTGTCTCAAAATTGACTGTGGGCTCCGCTAGTGTGGCAGGCCAACCAGTATGTGAATAATTGACCCTTTGCCGTTTCACCTTCATTGGTGTACCAACCCCTATGGTTCTGCGTTCAACCCGCCAACACAGCAGACCAGCGACTTCGCCTTAGCCCCAGGGTCCATGGTGTGCCCTGGCGAGTCCTGCCCCATCCTTGGTGGCCAAGGCACTCCTGCACTGCACCCTGCAGGGCTGACGGCCAGTCATCAACGTTGTTGGTTGCCAGTTGGCAAAATTTATGCCAGTTCCTCCTATGGGGAAGCTATGAGAGCTGGAAGCATTGGCCACTCTAGGTGTGTCACCTTTTCGCCAACTTCAGGGATCTCCAGCCCCATTTTATATTAACCTAGCTGAAGAACTACTAACAATTTAAATATAATAGGCTAGAGAGATCTTTACTAGGAGGGAAGAATAACAATTTATCTATAGGCTACTGTGCCTATGAAACCCTTCAGCCATCCAAGTCATCATTTCTATAAATCCTCAGTCATTCATGGTAACAATTCCCTCCTAATCCGCTCATCTGCTTCACCTTAATATTAAATTAGTTTGACCCATCCTTGGCACAAGTCGTCGGTCTATCATATATATAATTATATATAAAAATATAACTTCAAGCATCCTCAGCATAAGTCACCTTTGCTCCAAATTAGTCAGTGGAACCATAATTGAACAATCATTGACGGATTCATTATTTTTCTGCTGGAAATTCCCACAATGACCCTTGATTTGACATTTCTTTGGCAAACGCAGATTCCGCCAAACCTAAACTGATTAATAAGGTTATAACATTAAATAATATTGAAATAGGCGATTAGCCGGCAATCACGCCCAACTAACTGAAACCCCTAGTCCTGATATTATTAGAAGGAATCCATCTGGTTAATTTCTCAACAAGGAGCTTGGATCATGTTATTCTTTATACTATGTCATAAAGGCTCCAGATGAACTGGTTGTGCACGCTTGCCTCAAACCTAACCAAGTGAAATTTGAGCCTACCAAGCAGTCTTACTTGTCTCAAACTTCTAAGCTTAATCAGATGGTTGAAAGTAGCTCAGATGACAAGAATTTAATAGAAATCACATTTAAGAAGCTTTCAATTGAAGAGTGCAAGTAACCCAAGGCTTTCAGGGAGTCCTACTTTCTTATGTAATTAGAAGGAGTCAAAAAACACTTAGTGTCATCCTTACTATGGGCATGATTATTGGAAAGAGCATTCAGAATAGAAGTCATTATACACAAAGACAAAGTCTTAGAAGTACTGGATACTGGCGCCTCAGTTAACGTTATGTCTTCCAAGCTCTTGAAGAGGTTGAAGTTTGCACTTGACATTGATTATCAAACCAAGTTCTAAACTTTAGGCATTATTCACTTAAAAACAAAACCTAACCATGGTATGCTTTCATTTTGGAAGCTTTGTATTGTCTGGACCAGATGTTGTCTTATGAGTGACAATTAAAATCTACTTATAGTAATGCAGTTCATAGATGCTTTTGGAGGAATAATTTTTTAAAAGAATATAATCAGTCTTCTAAAAACCAGATGTCACTTGAGCTTAAGACAAAGAGAAAAAGAAGAAGAATAAGCGCGTATGCTTAGGTGAACAAGAGAATGTCATTTACCCAGTCTGCTATACCTTAAGAGAAAAGGAGCAAAGCAGCTACCACCAACCGTAAAAGTAGAGTCTGGGTTGCCCTTGTATGCCAGCGAAGAGACTTACCTATCTTCTGGAAACAGAAGGTCATGTTAGTCAACACCAGTATCAATATACCTCAGTAGAAAATACTTGAGACTTACTGTCTCAAAGGGTTTAAAGAACTGGCACCCAGAGTGATGCATGGATTCTACAATTCTAACTACCAAGGAGAATTCAAAGTCTTCTTAGGAAACATTGTCAAGCACCCTTTAAGGATCAATAAGGGTCAAACTGTTGCAATTGTGAAGATGTATCACTACGCTGACATTGATTCAGTTCAATCATTGCTGATGTCAGAACTTAAACTGCGGACAAAGACAATTGGATAAGTTTATAGTCTAATCTCTTCCATCTACCAATATTCAATTTCTGGTACTGAGTTCATGGAGGCATCAACCCCTGAACTAGCAAACAGAAGAAAAAAACCCGGAATCATTTAAAACTAAGATGAAAATAAACCACTTTATCAATTCTGGAAGACTAAATTAGCTCAAAGGAAGTCGTCTCATTATGCGCCTCTTTCTGAAGCTCAAGGAGATCCTGATCATCGTCTAAAAGGGAAATTTCCTGGTGTGACAAAACCAAGTACCTTAAAAATATTCTAAGCTTCAAGTAAATTCTATATAAGAGGAGGATACTCCAGTGATAGAATATGGATCCTCTACCACTGCCTCCCTAAGTTTGAAAACTGGTTAATGAACTTTGGTAGGGGACAATTATGACTGTTTTGGCGTTGTTCACCAATGCCCTTAACTGAGATAGAGAATAGCAAAGGCGGTTCATAGAGTTCCTGGCCTATCATACACCATGCATGGAGATTTTCTGGATTTTATCATCTTTGTCATTCATTTGATTTCCCCTTAATCAGTGTGGTATTATCCCCAGGTCAGCCCACATAATAAAATTCCATTATTTGCTATATCATTTAATGCTTATATAATTTCTAATTAAGCTTCCTGTTTCTAATACTTTATTGAGGTTATTCATACCTTGGCATATATTTCTGGCCCCTTGCTGTATTTTTATTTAATTAAAAATACATCTAAATATGACCAGCTTCTAAGCATGTCACTCACTTGCCCCTGTTATCTATAGTGCCAACAGCTGGCATTAAGAGATAGGGCTTCAAGAGCCATCTACATAGGAAAAGCATGAGCAAAGAACACTTGGATCAATATCAAGATCTTTTCACCAGCAGACCTAATTAGTTTAGCTTGTGGAAGGGTGGATTCACATGATTGACACTGGGAGCTTTATACTCTTCTATTTAAAGCCTTACCACCATTTCAAGGAACAAGAATAAGTTGTTGGGATTCTCCATATGCAATGTGGAAGCCTTGTACCAGGGAGAATATTGACGTACATCAGTATGAGGAATTTGATTTCTGAGCAGTGAAATGTTATCATAAGCCCCAAAGTAATGTTCAATTCCCCATCCCGGTTTAAACTCTGAATTTGGGTATCATTTTAATTGCTCTAAATTCAGTTAATAAGCATGTTAGTTTATTTGCGAATATTTTACCTAATTCTGAGGCCACATTCACATGACTTTATCAAGAATGGCCCTGTCAGAGGGGGATAATGGCTGAAGGAATCGGCTCTGTATTCAATTCACCACAGCCCCTGTTTGACAACGGCAAGGGAGTATTCTGAGATCACCTTACTAATGAACTTATAAGGTCTAGACCAAAGAAAGTTGAGCTTGTTCTGTTAACCTCCAGGCTGATGGTGATAAAAAATAATGAGGTCAACTAATTATATAATTAGTAAGGAGGGTCCGCCAAAATATAATTTGGATACCACCCTTTCTGTGGTAGTGACAATGGCTTGCATGGCTTGTACTTTAAGCTAGACAATCTCAATATCTAAGGCCCTCATAATTAAACCAGAGTTTTCAAGTATGAAGTTATGGAGCAGTGGCTGAATTCTATTTGTCAACCAGGAGCACGCTAATATAGATCTTTGAAGGGGTACATCTTGATTATCTGATGAAATTTTATTCCATAAGCAAGTAAAGCGCTGGGTAGATAATAATTACAGCGAGTAGGGTCATAGGCAGCCATTTTTCACAAAATAGTCAAAAGGGTTCTATTAGAACATTCCACTACCCCATTGGTCAAACGATTTTAAGGACCGGTAAAACTCTGGTTAGCACCAAAAAGCGAAGTAACTGGACTACCTGCGTGGTGAGTTTAAATTTATTGTCTGAAAGTAAAGTTTGTGGGCATCTGTTCTGGGAGAAAACTTGATCAAATAAGAAAAAACTGTGGTTTTTGCAGTGACAGCAGGAACAAAAATTGCTTTTACCCATCTGGTCAAATGGTCCATGGATAGTAAGATATAATTATGGCTATGCAACACCGGTGAGAAGAGGGCCTACTAAATCTATGTTGACAACATTGAAAGGACCCAATAGGGCAACGACTGAATGCTGATATTGGGGCAGTCTTAACCTTGAGACTGTTATGTCTTACAAGCTTTTAGGATCTATTGGATGGTTTCTACCATTAAGTCCCAGTAACATCATGTCTTTGGCCACTCATGAGTCTTATTCATTACCACATGTCTCACAGTTTCATGCTCCTCTAGGATAGCATCAGTTTGAGAAGAAGGATGGACCTAAGGGAGCCATTTATTATTGAACCTCATATAAAACATCCCTTCCTTGATCTGAGAGTTTAAGTCATTTTTTGGAGCTCGCCTTGGATCTTGCGTGCTTAAGCTTCCAAAATTCTTATAGGCTGATTAAATTGAACAGTAAGCCTTTATTGGGGGTTAAGTCAGCCAGTACCGGCATCCTAGAGGGGCCATCAGAATTCCGGTAAATTGCTCCTGCATGATGGACAATAGTGAAGTTGTAGCTCTGCAGCCTTAGGGCCCATCTGGCTAACTGGCCATCTGGGTCTTTCATTTGCTGCAGCCATTGGAGTGAGAAATGATTGATGATGATTGTGGGTGGATGCCATAGAGATAGGGCTGGAATATGTGATCGCTAACAAGTCAGCCAGGCATTCCCATTTGGTAACACTATAGTTCCGTTTAGCCTTGCTCAAGGTCTTGCTGAAATAAGCTATGTATGATCGACCTGAATTTCAACATAATGGGTAGGATGGCCCTAAAGGTGAAATTATGTACATATGTGAATAGCAAGAAAGGTTGTTTGAAATGTGGATGGACTAATATGGGTCTAGTGCGAAAATCGGTCCTCAACACATTAAAAGCCTGTTATTGTTAGGCTGCCACTCAAAAGACATATTCTTCTTCATGGATTAAAATATGCGCTTAACTAGGTTTGCAATTGAAGGATGAATTGATAATATTAGCCCACTATTCAAAGGAATAACTTATATCTTTCAGGATCTGGGTGCGCGACATCTTCTCAATGGCGTCAACATTTTCTAAAATATGCTGAATTCCATCTTTTAAGACCCTATTCGCAAGGAACTCCATTTCTTACTGAAAGAAAGAGCACTTCGAAAGTATGAGTTTTATTTAGGCCTTCTTAAGACAATTAAAGACTTCCTAAAGGTGTTTCACATGACCAAAGAAGATTCGTTAAAAACAGTGATATTGTCAAAGTGTATGAGGACACAGGATAATTTTAAGTCTCCATGGATACCATCCATGGCACGTTGAAAGATTCTGGCACGAAGAAAAGGCGCTGGAGCTTCAGTATAGGTCTGAATAGCCCTTCATTGGTTTTGAACGCTTACTTGTCTCAGTCTTTGGGAGTGAGCTACACTTGCTAATACCTGCTAGCAAGATTAATTGCAGAAAAGCTTCGTGATCCACGAGCAAGCAGAGAGTGCTTTCAATTTAGGGCAAGGGTAAACTGCCCTTCTTTGTAATGGTTTTGAGTTGAAAGTAGTCCATCACCACCCAATGTCTGCCATCCTTCTTTTGAACTAATAGGAAAGGGGAGGCTAAAGGGCTGCGCAAAGGCACCAATAGCCAAGCTTTTTCAGTTGTTTGAGCTCTATCGCCACCTGGGCTTTCTTCAAATCTTACTATTGTGGTAAGGTCAGGACCAAAAAGGGGAGCGTCCCCAATCTCCACATGAGTAGTACCACACACATTTCAAAGTTGTAGATAGAGGCAAAAAAAGGTCTGAGTACTCCTCCAAAAAAATCTTACACCCCGAGATGTTGTTCCCCAGTAATTTTCTTTCTGATACAGGTGTCTACTAGAGCCACTGAGGGGGCGTCTCCAAAACAAAATTTTCTTCAGACTTTTAAATCTATGAACATTGTAAATAGCTTTTATGTAGAGAAGGCAGACATAAGCCGCGGTACTAGAGCCCATTAACCTAGCTTTGTCAGTAAAGTTAGCCAACAACACCAATAGAGATATGGTAAGGCGGGATCTAGAACTCCTGGACAGGGTAAAACTCTTTGACAGATGGATCATCTAGCCCCCAGATCTCAAGCAGATATACGGAGGGAATTTGAAGTGGACCCAAATGTCAACAATAACCTGGGAGTTCTGAGGTATAGTGGTTGGTTTAAGTAGATAGATTGGCATGCCCTCTTGGCCATTAACTGCGGGCAAGGGCATCCGTACTCAAGAGCCCCTCATGTGATAATTATGTCAATCAATTTGGCTCTCTCTATTTAATAGGAAGGCCCAATCCTTGGCCTCTGTTTAAGGAGTTTCATGAGGTTTCAAATAAAAGGGGAACCTGATGTCCTAGAAAGGATGATCATTTATCATAATGTACTACCGCAGCGTAATACCAGAGAAACTGAGCTTTTCAGAAGAAGTTCATATCTTGGGTTATTCTTTCAATGATGAGGGTAGTCAAGGAAGGTTTTTCAAAATGGATAGGTAGGGAAAAATAATACCCTATGAATCATGTACACTGCGGCCCAGCCATGTCATATTCCATGTGATGTGGCAAGACCTGAGTGATATGATGCATATCATCAGTTTGGACGAAATGACATTCACAGGGGAACCGGTGTTGATAATGGTGTGGACCAAAATTTCATGAACTCAAACAGTGATGTGGGTAATTAAACTCCCAAATTGTGGAGATAGCATTAGAAACATAGGATCCTCATCAGAAGAGGAGTAAGCAGTATTAAGTTCTTTATTAATGGGTACCAAGATTTTAGATCCAGGTATGATAGCATCAATTCATTAGAGGTCCTGGAAGATTCTTGAGACGAGTTAGGGATGTCAGCATGGAGTGCCTCGTCCTTCATGCTGACGGCCCTTTACCTGCTTCTTTAACAAGTTGTTTTCAGCATGCCTTGGTGCTGTGATGGAAGCCATTGCAGTAAGCAAATCGGGGTCAAGAATTCTTCTGGTTCTTGACAACATGAACACAAGGATGTTAAAGGGAAAAATACAGTGGCCTTAGATGTAAGGTTGATGCAGGTATCTTGTTAAACACTTCCTTAATTTACTTAATACATGTAAAACAATTATTCTGGATGATCATGTGCATCTGAACCTCAGGATAAGACCCCAATGCAGAGATGACTGTGGTTATGGAGTCCCAAGTTAATGTGATTTTTAGTTATTAAGGCTGTGCTTAGGCTTATAGATGGCTGGTGAACTCCACAGGGCTCTCCTTTGTTCAAAAAATACTCTTGAACGCTTGTTTTTGATTGACCAGAGTCTGGTTGCAGAAAAATTCTTGGACTAAGGCGACACACCTGTTCATATGTGTGGATGCCTTTAGATAGAAAGTCATAATCTCCTGAGCAATGCTATTCAGGCAGTAATGGTGTTGGGATTTTTGCCCATATTCCCAGCCTGCTAGATTACCTGGTATCACTAGGGGAAATTTCCCTAAGGCGAAGTGAATCAGAAATCGGTTGGCCCAAATTTTGGAGGAACTATGTTTAGGGAATTTTGGGATATTCACCTGGTTATATCTGTCAGGGATTGATCAGGATGAATACCTAAGATCTCATCAGGCGGAGTGGCCAATGAAATAGGGGCATCTGATAGTGATTAACTATCAAGTGTACTGATTGGGATTAGTCAGGTTTCATCACCAACTGATTGGGAATAAATAGTGAAGTTGCGAGGCAAGTGATGCCACCTGCAACTAGCGAATTGATTGGTTGGTGAAGTGACCTGCCATAATGGGTAATAAGTACCATTACCTAAGCAGGTCGCTAGCCAATTATGGTCAGTTCGCTTGGATTGAGAGGAAAACGTTGGGGACACATTTTCTGACTCTTTTCATTTGGGGTCTCAAGGATGTCCAACGATGGAATCCTAGCCAGGATGGGGAAACCATCACTGCAGAGATGAGGAAGGGTGATCCAATGGCTCCGGCTGCTGTTACATTAAAGAGGTTTCAACCAAGGGTTAGACATCTGAATCCCCTACTATATAATTCCCTAGGATTTACTATAATAAAAAGCCCTTAGAAAACTCTAATTTTAAGATAAAAAGTACTTTACAGTGATATTATCAAATCAGTGTATAGTTAGACTATCAGCTTTTATTTAGTCATTCTATCTAAGAATATTATTGCAGAAGGCAATAATTGGAAGTCTCTCAGAGAGAAGAGAAAAGATCTGAGCGGGGATCTAGAGACAAAGGAATTATAATAAGGGATAGCTGCTGACTGTGTGTTGGGCTGAGAGAGACTGTCACCAGAGTATATTAACAAAGATCAGGTGGAAAGAAGATAGGGAACAAATCCCTACAAGTGCGACTTACAAAGTATTTAATCAGAAGTACTGGCCGAAGAGTTGGGCCTAATAATAGTTAAATCTCAACTATGGATAATAGTCTCCATACTATTATTGATTAATACATTCTATACAATGCAATGAAGTGCACGAGGAAATTGAACCTGTGCAGTAAAAAGGTTACTGGGTTTACAACTGATAATCAACCACTAAGTAAATTTTTACAAGTTGGTGCTCACTACAGGGGTAGTTGAGTAAAGAATCTATTAGAATGTAATATAAAGAAGAAATGCGTAATCTGTGGAATGAGATCGCCACTGTGAATCAGAATGCCTTAAACTCTGCAGACCATCGGGAGTTCGCAGCCTTGGAAGAATGAGTCGCCAAGAGTGGAGGAAGGAGTAAAAAATGTAGCCAACTTTGGGAATGAGGTACTTGACAAAGTAAACTCGTTGAAGAAGAAAGAAAGAGACCTTGTTTGAGAGGTCCTATTCCAGGAAATAGAGTTAGAAGCAGATTGTGTTAATTTAAGAAAGTTTAGTGTGTATATTGAGAAATTGTTTAAAGAAGTAGAGGAACTGAAAGCTCACAGATGTGCTTGTGAGCCTGATATGGCCAGCAATGCCAAAGAGAGAAGTCCTCACATGATACTTGGGAAGTTGAATACCCAAGAAATATGCTGCCCACCTTTAATGCCATTTTGGATATGACGCCCAAAGTCACTCCACAAGTTAGCTGGGTACCTGAACCAAGAGAATCAGTCCAAAATGACTTAGAGGAATTTAGGGCAACGCCAAAATTGCCAACATTCCATCAGGGATAACGCTCAAGCATTTTTCCAAATGTTCGACATGACTATGAATGGATACAGGGATCGTCAAAAGGCATTGATGGTCATGAACTGCCTAAACACCGACTGTCAGAACCTAATGTTACCCCACTTGGTGGGGGACAGCTGGTCGTATGCTGAGGCAAAGGCGGCCATAATGAAGGATTTTGGTATTCCAACCCGCATGTCAAAATGCAAGCAAAAATTTATGGGAATTCATTTCCACTAAGATGATTCTCTTGCTAGCTTTGCAGATCAATTTTACCTGAAGTCGTAGATCCTGGCCAGAGAAAAAGTGTTAAATAACTTTGATGCTAGAATTGCTTTGCAAGCGGCCCTTTGGCCCTATCGCGATTTTCATTAAATGATGTCTTCCATATTCGCGAAGGAGATAACTACCTCACAATTTGTAGACAACCTGAAGATTTTGGGAGCGACGTTTGATGCCTGAATAGAAGCTTCAAGTCTAACCTGGTCTGAAATCTGAATCCTACGAAGGGAAACGAAGGAGCAAAGGAGGCTATCAACTGAACTGTGCCAGGAAATAAGCCTTAAGAATTCAGATGGTTAAGCAAGAAAGAGAAGGTTTGCTATCAGTGTGGCGGGAAAGGACATTTCACGGTACACTACAAAAAGCCAAAGGAATAAATTAACGTGGTAAAGGCCAAGGAGACAGCAGATGCCAAAGATTCAGGAAAAATCCCGCTGCCTAGACAATGAACAGTCTAGTGCAGTGGAGAAACTTGTTCCTCCCAATATCATGAATGAAGAAATAGACATTAGCGATCTGTTCATATATGAAGAGCAGGATCAGCTATACCAAGAGGTCAATATGGATGTGAATGCCGTGACCAGAGCCAGGGCAAAAAAAGATTGACCCTGAGATAATTCAGGAATTTTCCCGGCCGTAAACCTGACAACTGCTGGAGAAGATTTGAACCACTGAGAATCCTGATGAGTTATCAGACGTCCGTTTAGATGAAGCCAATTTGTCAATCCCCTCATCGTGATAAGGGAATCATTTTCTGAATTATTGGCGCAGATTATTCACACCCCTAGATTCAGCTAATAATGCCACCATTCACTCAGTAAATACTATATTAAAATACTCTGAGTGTACATATATAGATATTCAAGTGAATTGAGTGAGGGTGAGGGTGATTGTCGACAGCAGAGCACCCATCAATATTGTGTCTACCAAGCTGGTAAAGAGGATGAAGATCTCGCCAGACTTGGAACACAAGAGAGAATATGGAACAGATGGGCCGAACACCACCATTTCCTGTGGAGCGTATAGTGCACTGCCACCTACAATTCAGGTCATTGGTGGTATCCGCGCCAGCAATAGTTTTGTCGAACCAGAACTATGATATCCTGATTGGAATGGAGTTCCTACGAAAGTACAGAGTTAAATGTAACTTTGAGGATAATATGTTGACCATCCTAGGTCAGATTTTACCATTGGTATACCAGAAGGATGGTGAAGCTCCATTGAATTGGAGAAACAACTTCATTAATCTTATATACAATGATGGCATTGTACCGATTTGATACCAATTAGTTGGTAGGAAGTGATGTGCAATGTCAGCGGAAATCCTAGAAAACTGTTGAATTCCATTAAAAATCAAGAAAGAAAGGACCATAACAGCCAGATCGCAGATAATAGTTGACACAGGATTGACTTTGGAGATTATGGAGCTGTTGTATGGGGAGGTTGGAAGCCCCTGGAAGAAGTCCAGAGTGGAGCATTGGGTGGCTCCCAGGATAATAATGCTGGAACAGGGAGAAATACGAGTTCTCCTGGCGAATTTGAGGGAAAAATTGATGAAGATCAAGAGGAATCAGATCATCGCATTTATTCATTTGATCTTGACAGCCAAATTGAGACAATTCAGCGATTTTGGGTCTCTTGATGAAATGGGATTACTGGCCAGGGTAGCTGAAAGCATCAACCTAATGGTTGATCAGGAGTAGCTCGCTGATCTGCTGGAAGGCCAGAAGGAGGAGGTGCTCAAATTATTTGAGAAATATCAGTAAGTGTTTAATCAGGATGACCACGATTTGGGATGCGCATGAGGCGTAATTCACAAGGTTGATACCAGGGAATATCTACTGATATGATAAAACTAATCTGAAGATGAAAGCCACTGAAGTGGTAGTGGAGGATGTGATCAGCAAACTAGTGAAGCATGGGCTTCTAGTTCCGTTGTCAAGTCCCTGAGCGATTCAAATTCTGATTGTGAAGAAGAAGGATAGATTGAATCAGGTGGTTATTGACTATCGGAGGCTGAACAAAATTATGAAGAAGGGTTCATATCCCCTACTGAGGATTGACAATGTGCTAGATCGTTTAGGAGAAGCGAAGAATTTCTCTGCAATGGACCTAATCTTGGGATACTGGCAAATAGACTTGCCAGAAGAAGATCAAGAAAAATGTGTGATTAAAACCGCGCAGGGGTTATACTAGCCAACGAGGATACCCAGGGTCAATGAAATGTGCCTGCGACGTTCCAGATGCCCATGGACGCAATATTAAGAGACCTGAAGTTGTTGTGTGTCCTGGTATATCTGGATGATATCAACGTGTTCAGTAGACCATTTACTGATCACCTGCACCACTTGGAAGAAGTTTTTAAGAGACTGTCTGCGGCTAACCTGAAGATCAAGCCAAGATAGTGCCACTTCTTCAAGAAAGAGTTGGAATACCTGGGATTCGTAATCAACTTAAGATGTATTGCAGCTGCAAACCCATAAGATAGCAGCTATTAAGCATATGGCTGTACCAAAGAGTTTCTGAGACATCCAAGTATTCCATGGGATGGTCAGATACTATAGAAGATTTATTTGGGACTTTGCCTGAATATCCAAGCCTTTATTTCATTTATTAAATGATCCTAAAAAAGGATTCAATGGAGTGAAAAGCTCAGGACATCTTTGATAAGTTACGCCAGTATTTGATAGGTTCACAAATTTTGAAATATCTGGATTTTGATCAGGAGTTTATCATTCAAACCGGTGCTTCAATGATGGCGATCAGCGCCATACTGAGCCAAGTAGATGAACTTAGGAATGAACATTTGGTGGCGTATGTGAGCTGGACACTCTCAGATGCTGAGAGGAACTACACTATAACTGAGTGGGAATGCCTTGCGGTCAAATATGCATTCAAGCAGTTTCAAGTGTACGTCCATGGAACGCATTTTAAGGTGGTGACAGACCACTCTTCGCTGTGTTGGCTACACAATCTAAGAGAACCGGAAGGACGACTGGCCCAATGGCATCTAAGCTTCAGGCTTATGATTATGAGATAGTCCATTAAGCAGGGGCTTCTCATCAGAACGCGGATGGCTTATCGCAGTTGCCAATGGTCCAGTTGGTATACCTGCAGGCGGATGAGCTATTCCAGAGAATGGTCAAAGAAAAATTGAGGACGAGCCCTGAGAAATCCAAGGTGTGCTTCAAAAAGTGATGTAAAACACTGAGACTATGAATGAACAAGTATTCAAGATGATCAATGGGAAGTGGCTATTATTCCCAAAACCGTTGGAAAGAGCAGCAATAGTACAAGCAGCTCACAAGGTTTTCAGGCACGGAGGCCTGAGGAAAACAACTGACCATATTCGCCAGTATTATTACTGGGAATTGATCAACTACAATGTCAAGGATGATCTGGCTTGTTGTGTGGAGTGCCAGCTGCACAAACCACAAAAAAACACAACTGGATACCAACTGGTCCGCCCTGGATTCTCCTGGCACACAGTGTCCATTAAAATGATGGGACTGCTGGTGATAAGCACAGGGGGAGTCAAGTACATCATAGTAGCCATCGACCATCTGATGAGATTGGTCGAAATTTAGGCCCAAACCACAGTAGACTCTACCAGTACTGCGAGATTCATATTGGATCAAGTATTATACTGGCATGGATGTCTGCAAGTTCTGCTGAGTGACAATGGGACCAACTTTATGTCTCATGTGATCCTAAGGTTAAATGAAATAATGGGGATCTGAGGTGTTGTGTCAGTACCATACTGGCCAGAGACGAACAAACTGGTAGAACAGGTTAATGAGATGCTGGCCGCGATGCTGAGGAAGCTAGTCGCAGGGAGAACTTCTATGTGGGGAATGTACCTGAGTTTGGTGACATTTGCCAACAGTATTAGTCATCATATGGCGACGGGAAAGACGCCTGTTGTAATTCAGTGGAATCCTGGAGATACGCCATAAAGGGTTTGCACAGTATTTAGCCCACTGAGCAATAAGACCAACAATATGATGTTTGTGGCCCTGGGTAAAAATAGAATAAACGTTATAATAATAATTATGGGGCACTTGCTCCCACCACAATACTTTATTTTGATATAATAAGCTACTTGGATCCTCTCTATTTTGCTCCCTTTTACCTATTAACCAACATTCCCTCTTAATTGCCCATCCCACTCATATACAGTGGCTTCAGAAGATACCACACTCGTTGCTTGGGCTATTTGGTCCCACCAATTCTCCTCGTTTTGGCTAGTTATTCTTTAATTCCCTATCGCTTAATTTGCAGGAGATTTAATTTGTATTCATCTAATGTTAATATTGCCCAATCGCCTTATTTCAAGGCAATCCAATAATTATCCATTATATCCCAATATCACATCATCCTAAGGCACTTGAATAATCATAACTAATCTCATTTAGAAAATTCATCTCAGCCGCCCTAACTGTCCCAGAATTATCGTCCAGTCATATCAGAATCGCGACATTACCCCTCCTTGACTGGACAATAAGGGTCTTATTGTATTTATAATTGGAGGAACTTCATTTGTACCTGGTTAATAATTTGACCCCCCCACAGGTTCCTTAATGGTGTAGGCGTCACCCCCGGTTTTCTCAATGATCTTAAATGGTCTGCTCCATATGCTGGTGAGCTTGTTCCTTCTTCTGAACCCATGTTTATCATGAAACAGGACAATTCCCCTACCCCAAACTGTGGAAGACTGCGGCGTCTACATTGATCAGCCGCATGATCCCAAATCTTCTTCGCAAGGCTAGTAGAATATGCCTCAGTTTGGAGCTTGATCAGCGTGTTCATTAAAGTAGACAAATAGCAGTGGGGTTCAACTCCACCGGGTCCTCAACACAGGAGTAAAGCAATGCAGGCAGCGCGGGAAGTCGTCCATAGAGCAATTTAAATGGACTCTTACCGGTTGATGAGTGGTATCTGATATTGTATGCAAAGACAGCGGTGGATAATGGTGCTCCAGTCTGACGGCCGCTCATTTATGAGCTTGCATAGAATATACTAAGGTCACATTGACCCACTCCACCATACCATTAGATTTAGGGTGGTAGAGTGTAGTTAAAACCCAGCAGATTGCCATAAGCTCGTTCAAATTGGGCAATATATGTGATTTGAAATTGGTTCCATTGTCCGTTAGGATAAATTGCAGACAATCATGGCGCTGTATAATGCACTCCAGGATGAACTTGGCAGTAGTGACAGCCCCCAAATCCTTGATAGCCCTCGCTTCTACTCATCTTGTCAAATGGTCGATGGCTACTATTATATACCTGGTGCAGTTTGCGCCAGTTGGAAGCGGCCCCACCACATCTAAAAAAACTGTATGCCATGCAAACTGAGGATTAACTAGCTGGTAGGTGGTCTTCCGGTGGTATGGTTTCTCCACTTGGCACTGATGGCAACAACCAACCATCTTGAGCACATCATAGTGCATGCTTTCCCAATAATTGCGGGGTCACAGCGAACTCCAGCGTCTTTTTCAACCCTATATGACCTACCGCTTTATGGGCATCCATAATTATCACAGGCCGGGCAGAGGGTTTTGGGAAACACAGCTTTGATTCCCCAATCCGCTTATATAATTCCCCATTGAGCAAGAAGGTATCATGCTTAAGCCCATCTAACACTTTGATCACAGGCAGCGGCTCATCTTGATATATGCCCACAATCATCTTTTTTTACATTATGTCCGCCACATCTGCTATAATGGTGACTGTGGGTAATCAGGAAAGACAGTCTGCATTCTGATGCTTCACCCCAGGTCAATGCATGATCTCAAAATCATAAGCTTGGAGCTTCAAAGCCCATCGCGCAAGTCATCCTTCAGGTTCCCACAGATTCTGTAGCCAGAGCAAGGAGGCATGATCCATCACCACTTTTATTCACTCCACGGAAGTAAACCTGGAATTGTTTATATGCATAGATTACTGCTAAACACTCCCGCTCTGTCACAGTGTAGTTTTATTCAGGGCCAGTTAAACTGTGGCTACAATATGAAATGGGGCGCTCCACACCGTCATCGTTCTTTTGGGATAACACAGCCCCTACAGCAGAAAGTAAAGCGTCTGTTTGCACAATAAACTCTTTTTTGAAACTAAAGTATTTAAAAACAGGTGCGCTAGCCAACGCGGCTCATAATTCATCAAAAGCGGTTTGACATCGATCTGTTCAGTTGAAAACAGCGTTTTTCTTAAGTAGCTCAAAGAGTGGAGCCCCAATACAGCTGAAGTTGGGAATGAACCGCCAATAGTAACCAATAATCCCCAAGAACATTTGGATATCCCGCTTATTGCTTGGCCGAGTCATCTTGTGTATGGCTTCCCCCTTGGCTGGCTGAGGGCTAAGCCCTTTGGAGTCTAAAACAAAGCCGAGATATTCCAATTGTTCCTAAAAAATGGCACTTTCAGGGCTTAATCTTGATATTAGCGTCAGCCAGGCGGCGGAACACTTGCTCCAGATGTCCAAGATGCTCTGTGAATGTCCTTAAAAACACGTTGATATTGTCAAGGTAGACAAGAATGCAAGAGAGCTTCAGGTCACCTAAAATAGTATCCATAGCCTGCTGGAACATAGCGGGAGCATTGCACAAACCCTGTGGCATACGTGTAGGCTGGAACAATCCTTTTGAGGTGATTATAGCGCACTTTTCTTTTTCCGCCTCTGGCAACCAATCTGCCAGTACCCTCATATCAAGTCCATAGCAGAGAAATACTTGGCCCCACCTAACTTATCTAACATGTCATTAATTTGCAGAAGCGGGTACAACATCTTTTTTGTAATGCTGTTAAGCTTCCAATAATCAATTACTACTCGATTGGAGCCATCTTTCTTTTTGACAATTAGTACCAAGATGCCCAAGGACCTTTTGACAGCTCAAACATCCCCTATTCCACCAATGTATTTATTTCTGCAGATGCAACTTCTTCCTCTGCCTTTGAGTGACAGATAGACCATGACCTGATAGGGGGTGGTCTCCCATGTCTACCCAATACACAACCCCACAAGCGCAACCCAAGTCGTGATTGTTAGTTGCAAAGATGCTGTGATACTTTTATAACAGATCCATCACCCTGTCCTTCTGATCCTCCAATAGACCAGTGAGTGCCTCCCGAGGAACCACAGTCATTACACCAAAGGTGGTTTTTAAAGGCAAGCTGAGATCATCCCATGAACCAGAGTCATGTATATGGTGGACCTCATCGTTTGGGATCAAATGCAGGTAAGCTACCACTTGGTGCCGCTGAACCTTCATCACCTCCTTCTGCAGATTTGCTACTGACACTTTTACTTCCCCCTGCCCCATTAACAGTAACCCAGGAGCCACATGAGGTTCAAGTCATGATTGTTGATAGGGCCCCACAACCTCTCCGTACATACCGCCTGGTATATCAATTTCAAGCTCTGTCCCAATTATGACTTGATGCCCAGAAGGGATAGTAAAAGCGTTTTCAGCTTGTAGCGGAATCCCTTTGTATTTGTAAATCTGGGTTGGGAGCATTTGGGTCTTCCTCTTCATCTGCAGATATTTTACAGGTATCAATATCGCTATAGGCGAGATTAATTTGACTAGAGCGGATTGGGTCATCTGGCACTCCCCTGGAAGTAAAGTAGATGGGAATAAGTTGTACCAGGATGACTAGGGTCTCCTCCATCGTGTCAACGACAGCCCCATAGTGTCTCATAAACACAGTCCCAATCAGCAGATCATAGTTGCTATTTGGTAATACTACCGCTGGTGCCATAATAACAGCAGATCCAAACTGCAAAGGAAGTGCGCCATACGCTCCCTCAGAGACCATGGTTTCCGTTCCTGTGGTCCCATACACCATCTGGAATTCTACGTTGGGTTTTAAAGCCAACTTTGTCACCAACTTATTGGAGACAATGTTAACAGGAGCGCCCGTGTCAATTATAGCTTGTACTCGGGTTTTGGCTACCACCACATCACAGTAAGTGCACTCCAAGTAAGATGAATGACAGTTATTTACTACGTGTACATTCAGTGGTTCACATTTTCCCAGGAATCCTATAATACCCGCACCAACTTTAGGGTATCCTGCTATAATAGCATCCACTGGAAAGGAGACCTCTACTTCTCTTACAGGCAACGCATCCACAAATGGTTCTAGCTGGTCTGTCAGATTTTGGTCAAATATTTGGCAATAGTAAGGATCTGGACCATCTAGTACTAAAAAATTTTGGATGCTCCAGAAACCCTGTGTCAGCCATATTTTTGAATTGTGCTTGGGTCAGCACATTTACTCCCCCAACTGGCTGTTGGTAGAGGAATGTGTCATCATACTGGGAGGCCTCTACTTCCTTCAATACAATAGACTCAGGGGGGACATATGACTTTGAGATAGTGGAAGTAGAGAGTCCCATCTCTACTCCACTCTGACTTATCCCTGATAACCTTGATCCTGTTGTACGCGAGGGATCTGTTAATTGAGGCACCATCGTCCCATGTGCCCAGTGCTATTGCAATTAAAGAAACTCACTCCATAGGGCCTACGTCTGTGATTACTATAGGTTGTCCCAATTGTAAAGTCATTCAAAAGATGATTGGCGTAACCAGACCCACATTGGTAGAATACCTGCTATTGATCAGCGTAGTTAGGGCTGAAGCGGTAGTTGTGCAGTTTTTGCTCAGCATTTATAGAACAGATGTTGAGCTGCGGGGAGTAGCCTGGCATGATCAGCATCGACTGGTTGCTTCCCTCCCCATGGTGAGAGTAGGCCCTGGCGTTAGTGGGAATCTGCTCAATATTGGGTGGAGGGAAAGTTATAGCTAACTGACATACAAACTGAGCAAGTTTAAGAAGAGGTACATCATCCTAACAATGAGGCCATAACATTGTTAAGCTCAGGTTATGGCTTCACCGCAGAGGCCATTGCAATGCATACATCAGTTTCATCTAGAATTCCAGCCTCAATCAGCACATGTGCTTCTGCCATAAACTGCTCATCGAATGCGGTGAGGCTCTCATTTTGTTGAAACCTGATAGTCAGGAACTCAGCTTTCCACTGCAACATCTTTGCTTTTCCGCTAAACAACCATATCACCATCTCCTTGACTTCTTGGTAAGTAAAGGAATTGTCTGAAAGGTAACAAACAACTTGATCAGCACTTCTAACATTTTAAGGTGGAGATTAACAGTTTTGCCCTACGCTAGTCCAAGCACCTTCAGTTGCAAGATTGAATTGTTGAAAGAACCCATGAATATTGCCTTCACGATCAAAGGGCGGTAGCTGAGCACAGCAGACTTCCTGAAGCAACTCATTTTGTCTTTTGAACACAGTGTCCAATGCAATTTTCAACTTCTTATATGCAACAGTCCTATAGTGTCATGAAGATTTCTTTTCAAAGCAACCTAGGTTAGACATAGCAAACGACTTGAGTTTTATTATTGTATTACTGATCAATGGGCCCCCTGTAGTGAGCACCACTGTTGTAATTTGGCGGAATCCTGGAGATATGCTGTAAAGGGTTAGTACAGGGTTTAGCCCACTGAGTAATAGGACCAACAATATGATGATTGTGGCCCTTGGTAACAACAGAATTAACGTTAAAATAATAATTATGGGGCACTTGCTCCCACCAATATACTTTATTTTGATATAATAAGCTACTTGGATCCTCTCTATTTTGCTCCCTTTTTCCTATTAACCAACAACCCCTCTTAATCGCCCATCCCACTCATATACAGCGAATTCAGAAGATACCGCACTCGTTTTTTGGGCTATTTGGTTCCACCAATTCTCCTCGTTTTGGCTAGTTGTTCTTTAATTCCCTATCGCCTATTTTACAGGCGACTCAATTCGTATTCATCTAATGTCAATATTTCCTGATCGCCTTATTTCAAGGCAATCCAATAATTATCCATTATATCCCAATATCACCTCATCTCAAGGCACTCAAATAATTGTAAATAATCTCATTTTGGCAAATTCATCTCAGCCCGCCCTAACTGTCCCAGGATTATTGTCCAGTCATATCAGAATCATGACATCGCCATTTAAATTACTATATGGATGAAAGGCTGCATTGCCGCCAATTTGATATTTGGTGGTAGAACCTACATTGGTGATGAGTACTGAGAAATACCTGAACTGACTGACGAGTATCCTGATTGATAAGCAATCCCAAGCATTAAATACAACCCTGAAGAAAAGGATACAAACAAAATTAACAAATGACAAAAACTGACCAGCATTAGAGGAATATCAAATAGGGGGAAGAGTTGCCTATTGCGATACACATGGTTTCAGATGAAGAAACATTTTAATAACACTGTGGTCAGGTCCATTCAAAGTAATTGCCAAAATGGCGACTGATGCTTATTCCATTAAGAATCTCTTGGATGGAAGATCTGTAAATCAAGTCCACACTAAATATCTAAAGCGTTGGATTGAGGAAAAAAATAAAAGAGTTCCTGAAGGATCAATGAACCAGTAAGTTGGACATGTCCTGATGATTAGATCAAGTCTGAAGAAAAGGACCTCTGAATCAATCTAGATAGTTAATTCTGAAAAAAGGACCTCTGAACCATGGATAACTGGTTGGTTTAAGTACCCAGGACCCAGTCTGGGGAAAAGATTGACCTCTGAACCAAAACAAGGTCAAGTTCCATAGGAAAAAATAAGAATAAAGATAAGAAATTAATAAAAAATATTAGTAAAAAAATTTAAAAAAATACATAGATATAAAAACTGATATATTTTTAAAATTTTTATTTTTATTAATTGTCCTCAGTACAGGGATAATTCCGCCTATGCCACCTCTTGGGGGAGGGAGGATGGATCGTGGTAGGAATAAACAGCCTATCAAAATAGATATGCAAACGGATTCTTGCAAGGGCGAGACCTACACAAAACCGCATTTGTTGAGCAGACGCCCAGCCCTGAGATAAAGTTACTAGGGGAAGGGAAATTGAAATGTCAGAAGATGCCAATTGCAAAACCCTGGAGCGGGGAGGAAAGCAGCAAATAAAGAAAGAGGCAATCAGCGAATAACCCTGAGTAATCCAGATTTGGTACCAGAGCCAGAAGATTTGTCTTGAGCGCCTGCTGACAAACTTCATTAAGGACACCAGACATGTGGGCTGGCAACGAAGAAGGAATACTCAATGAGGGTTGCTGAATAATGCCATCAACGCCATCAGCAGAAGATACCAATTGGAAGCTCCGGAGAAGAGGTAGTTGTGCAGAGAGCAGATTGCATCCTGCAAGCGGTGACTATGGGCTTCACAGAAGCTAAAGCTGAATGACTGGTGGAAACTTGGAGAGGCTGGAAGCTTCATAGACCAACTTCAAAGAAAAGCCAGCAAAGTGAAGAGCATAATTTACAGTATCCCAATCCAGAAGGTTGTCAAGATAAGAGGGATTCAGCACTAATGTCAAAGCCTCAGTGACTTGGGATTGGAGTTCAGCATAGTGGAGCCTAAAGTGTATGCTGTTACTGATTGAGAGCTCAGAAACCAGGACAGCAGGTTTGTAAAATTAACCAAGTTGGAAGAGGAACTCAGGGAGCAGGTCTGACCCAGCCAGAAATGAACGATCCAGAGCAACCAGCATAATCTCTGGAACATCTATGATGATGTTTGGAGCATCAGCAAAAGGAGCCAAATCCAGGAGGGCTTCGAAGTCCAACTCTGGAATTGACATCAGAGGAAGAGTCATCTTAGAGTTGTTTAAAACAATGGCCAGCCTGGTTTTGGAGGGATTAGTTACCTTTTCTAGTAATTCAATTGAAAAACTAGCCGCTTGCGCCAGACTAGGCGTATGAGTCCTGGAAGGACCTCAAAAGAGGTTCCATCAAGCATCCTGACTCATCTGCTGGAGGAGAAGGAGGTCTGGATCAGACAGACTATTGAGGAGCTGCTGGTAGTGAGATTCGGAATTTGACATATGAGCTGAATGAGAGGGGGATGTCAGACTTATATAGAAGTTGACATTATGCACTCTATAATACATTAGGCTCCAATTTTAGGGAATTAATCTCAAAATTAAAGAGATAAGCTCTCCAAGGGAAGAATTAGGAATAACTTACAGCCAAGAGAGTATAGCAAAAAAACGAGGGCAAATAGAAATAAGTATTCTTAATCAAGCTGTGAAATGAATATCAACAGAAAGAGTCTCCTGTTTAGGATGAGGAGAAAATCAGGAGATCAAGGATGCCGGACCAAGAATCCTGAATATGACAGCAGGTCGTATACCCTGACAGGGGGAAAACTGGATCCTGGACTAATATTGTCACAAGTAAATTGATCATTCTGGCATGACAGAAGGTTATGGGGACTGCACTATGAGAAGGCGGTAGCGAGGAGGAAGAGGAAGAACGCCATATGCCAAAGGTCGTCCTGAGCAGCGTTGAGTATTATGAGTGTACTCCACTTGAACCAATGATGTATTTGACCAAGTGTCTGAAGAGGTGTTCTCATGCCACGTTCCTTTTCTCATGGGAAATCTAGGCAAGAGAGGGGATGTGTTGGGATTTTTGCCCATATTCCCAGCCTGCTAGATTACCTGGTATCACTAGGGGAAATTTCCCTAAGGCGAAGTGAATCAGAAATCGGTTGGCCCAAATTTTGGAGGAACTATGTTTAGGGAATTTTGGGATATTCACCTGGTTATATCTGTCAGGGATTGATTAGGATGAATACCTAAGATCTCATCGGGTGGAGTGGCTGATAAAATAGGGGCATTTGATAGTGATTAACTTTCAGGTGTACAGATTGGGATTGGTCAGGTTTCATCACCAACTTATTGGGAATGAATAGTGAAGTTGTGAGGCGAGTGATGCCATCTGCAACTACCAAATTGATCGGTTGGTGAAGTGACCTGCCATAATGGGTAATAAGTCCCATTACCTAAGCAGGTCGCTAGCCAATTATTATTGGTTTGCTTGGATTGAGAGGAAAATGTTAGGGACACATTTTGCAACTCTTTCATTTGAGGTCTCGAGGATGTCCAATGATGGAATCCTAGCCAGGATGGGGAAGACCATCACTGCAGAGACAAGGAAGGGTGATTCTATGGCAACGGCTGCTGTTTCATCAAAGAGGTGTCAACTGAGGGTTAGACAGCTGAATCCTCTACTATATAATTCCCTATGATTTACTATAATAAAGAGCCCTTAGAAAACTCTAGTTTTCAAGAAACAAGTACTTTACAGTAATATTATCAATTCAGCGTATAGTTAGACTATCAGCTTCAATTGTGTCGTTCTATCTCAAGGATATTATTGCAGAAGGCAATAATTGGAAGACTATCAGAGAGAAGAGTAAAGATCCGAGTGGGGATCTAGAGACAAAGGAACCACAATCAGGGATAGCTGCAGACTGTGTGTTGGGCTGAGAGAGACTGTCACTGGGGTATCTTAATGAAGATCAAGTGGAAAGAATATATGGAACAAATCCCTACAAGTGCGACTTACAAAGTATTTAATCAGAAGTACTGGCCGAAGCGTTTGGCATATTAATAGTTTAATATCAACTATATATAATAGTCTTTATACTTTTATCAGTTAATACATTCTATACAATGTGACTAAGCCATGAGGAAATTGAACCTGTGCAGTTAAAGGTTACTGGGTTGATGGCAGATAATCAACCAAGAGTAAATTTTTAAAAATGAGTATGATTTAGTTTCTGCCAGTTGGTGGCCTCTTCCATGGACTCTCAAACACATATAAGAAAGAAGCAATACTTTTCTGGCCTAGGTGAACTTTCTTTAAAACTAGGCTTAAAAAATATCTACAAGAGGAGTGGAAAGGGTATTAACACCAGGAATTGGTTCAGGCTTAGAGGATTCAGTTTCCGCGTAGTCATAGGGGAGCCTGCTGATCCAAACATCAACTTAGACCCTCAAGATCCTATTATATATCATCCCAGTTTCGGTTTAGGGAGATGGAGACCTTGTGACATCTTGTTCTTTTTATTCTTGGATGTCAGCGCATTAAAAAGAAGAAGCTGACTTTCCTATTTGTTCAAATGGGTGTCAAACCCTTGGCAAGTTTGCTCAAGTTGGGAAATGCGACTATCATAATTTTTGGTTAAGGCGCTAAAATATCCATTCACTAACAAGGACTCGATTGAGACCCTAGGGTTGAGGGGGACTCCATCCATTCAGAGTTTGCACCCTGGGCCACATTACAGATTTGATCCTATAAGGCAGCGAGGGCTGCCAAAACGTCCTTTTTTTAGGGGTCATCAGGGTCACCAAGAGTAGGCACTGAGGGACCAGCGGGCCTAGAGGACCATGGGCACCTTCAGACCCTTAACTCTTAAAGGCGAAGTTGCTAGAGGCCAACTCCTGATAGTGCTTCTGAAGAGTCTGCTTCTTTTCCTTAACTTGGTGGAGGCGTTGGTTACAGGCAGCCTCAGGGAGTTATATTTTCTGATGAAGCTGATCCTTAAGGTAGCCCAAAATTCCGCTATCCAATACCGCTAGTTAGTTTAAGCCTCAGTGATTAACCAACGGTTATCAACAATGCCTTTCCAGATTATTCTGGATAAAGGAGGAGGCTGCATTATAATATCAACAACATGGGAGTGTAAGGTTTGTGTAAGCCCTAGCTGTCATGAAACTTCATGATGATGCAACCTGACTACTTGTAGAAGGTGGTGAATGCTAGGATGGACGAAGTTTTATGAAGATAGCGCTCAGTCCCCAAACTCAATTCTCCCACTGGTAGTTGGGCCAAGGTATATAGATCCACTTTATAGAAAGCACTGAAGAAGTGCAGAAGTAACTCGAGTAGCCTCCCACAGAATAAATGCCATTTTATAACTGTTGGATAATTTCATTAAGGTTCTCATATTGAAGTTGGTACTAATCACTGTCAATGGCAGATAGAGTGAACTGGAACATGGCTCAAAACCCTAAGCTTTCAGGATGCATGGGTGTACTTTTATCAAGAGTTACTAATCCATTGATTGACACTTCTTGACCAATCAACAGGTTAATTTTATTAAATGCTATTAATCTCAATAAATAGTGATTACCGTTTCAAATGGACATCTCAGACCCCCCTGTAGTGAGCATACTTATATTAATGTAACAGTTCTATTTACGGATGCTTAAATTCGAAAATTGGCTCAAAGCTGGAACTAGTTGAGTGGTGAAAAAAAATGAAAAGAAGGTTAATATAGACTATCTTATTGAGTAAAAAAGTATAGCTATTCATAGGGCGAGTGGGGACATGGTGCCTTAGGGGACCTTCATAGCTCAGTACAATCAGGATCATACAGTGCTTTCTAATCAACACCCTGGTTGACACCTTCATTGTTTTGCATTGTTTTCATGACCACAGCGTTTTTGGCCGCGCCTCATGAGATTAAGGAAGCGGGGATAGGATCCCTGAAGGTGTCTTAATAGATTATCATGTGCATGATGCTTATTGATAAACTCTCTTACTTGCGACAAGACTTAATTTGGGAGTAAGGATTTTGACACACACATCATCTTAAAATCATGACAGGCCCAAATAACCTAATATCTTCATCAGCTGTTTATTCTGGAATTTAGTAAGTTATACCTCTAACAGAGGACTATTGGAAGAGCTCCTACTTGAGGTTAATACCAATTTAACAGATGATACAAAACTATTACCAAGAGATCAAGAAGCTCAGCTGACCTTCCATGTGGGACACAGTGATGGACATACCTCTTGGTAATTAAGAATAATCGATGCGTAACTCTTTGCCATTCCCAGTGAATCATTATTTCCCTTTTACTTTCAACAGTACTATAAATATTACTAACTTAAATTTTAATGAAGTAATTTTTAGAGAATATCTTTAATTAATTCTTTATTATACCTTTATGATTTACTCTAATGAACAAAGTCTAATCCCTTGCTGCATCTTATGAAGCCCTGTTTTCTCAGCTGACCATAATTCACTAATCCTTCTGCAATTAGCCACTATGTTGAGCCCCTTAATGATTGCACCTGTGAGCGCATCAGGCGGAAACGTGACATCTGGTGCTCACTATAGGGAAATTCCAAGTGGAATGACAAGGAGATACCTTCAGCCTTGGACAAAAAGGAAACAGCTACATTCAGCACTCCAGATCCTGATCATTTGATTAAAATCTACTCTGGAAAGGAAGATTAACAGTAAATGTTGGAGCAACTTTCCATAGAAATTCTTTTTGTGTGTCCCAAAAAACTTTTTTTATTCTCTAAACTCCCAGTCATCTCAAACCTTTTCTTGACCAGTTAAGAACGTCTGAAGAATTTAAAAGAGATGTTTTTAAGCAAAAATGCCAACCATAAAGTAATTTGATTATTGAAGGCGCCATTCTATTACAAGGATCAAGCACTACATTTTAAAATGATGTGGGATACTATGAGAAAGGAAGCCTACAAAGATGTCACTCAGATGAATGATAATGGACACTAGGACCTGTTTACTGCGATGAAAAAGTCATGTACAAACATCTTTCAGCTTTAATTAAAACCCAGAGATAGTTATCAAATCTGCAAATTATTTTCCAGTCAAAAGGACAAAGGTCAAATAAAATAAAATGCGCAGATTCATTTATAACCATATGATTTTATTAGTAGCTAAATATTTATCAATTAACCAAAAACAAATTACATATCTTGATTTCATATTATTCTGCTATCTCAGAGCAGAAAAGGCAAATGAAGCTCATTGGATGTTTGGGACAAAAGTGCTAAATGACAAAATAACTTGGCCAACAAACCTTGATAGAAGATTGAACCATCCAAGTTGGGACAAGTCAGAAACTAGTTTCTGAACTTGATGATGGCACCAACTTTGAGAACCTTTGGGAGTTTCGAATACCACCAGCACTGTAAAATACTAAAAGCGCCGGACTAAATAATTTAGACTTACCTTTGCTCAAGTATTGATAAGCTCAATGACTTCCCTCTGATTGGGCCAGATATTGGCGGAAAGAATTATCAATCTTACCTGGTTCAGCTCTCAGCTTGGGATAGCGCTGGTACAGAACAACCAGAGCTGTATAAAATCAATTGATCCAAAATGATGAAACCATAATTGATATTGGTCCTAACAGAGCATGGTCCACAAAAAAATTTAGTGGTGTTAAAACTTTGGAGCCAGTACTGACTCAATTGAGCAATAAATTTAGATCTATGAGAATTCGTTTCTTCTTTCTGGATAATACTTGCTTCAGCTCCCTAATTCAGCTGCACAGATTCCTTGTATGTGCGTAGTCACCTTGTTGTTAATAAAGTTCTTAATAGCAGTAGCATTATGAAGAATAGTAGTCTAATTAAGCTTATTTTAGACTAGATGGGTATAAGGTCCAACATCGACCTGTTCTTGTCCTAATCTTGAATTTGTCTGGAATTTTAGGGACTTCTTCCATTTTCATCTGATAGAACTTAACCCAGATAGTTTCAGAGAATTCTTATTCCTTCTCATCACGCAGAGTCTGCAGAAATCATCAATAATATTGATAAATGATCTGCTTGTCCTTCCAATTCTATTACAAGAGCAAATTTTCTAAATTATAAAACTTTAATTTTTATCATTTAATCTGAAACTTAACTGCTTTACTATAATAAAATCAAGGGGATTTTTAGAGAATTTGGTGTACAATTCCAGTTGGTGCTTCAATTAGAATGGCAGCCGTTGGCGATGAATTACCCCTCCTATGTCAAGTAAAAAAATGATCTTCCTCATTGAATTAATTTGTTCTCTCCCTTACTCAAATGCGATCTCTTCTGATTTGAAACAAAGAACTTGTCCCAAGGAAATCACTCAACTCCCATCAATTTACTTTTATTTGTTAACAACCTGATTAGTTAATGGGACTTATAACCTTAAACAGCAGATTGCGATCCAGAAAAGAGTAACTCAAAAGTTTCTCTATCACAGGTGGCAATACTTGCCAGCAACTCTTTAACCCATTAGTCAGTCAGCAACTTAGCTGATCTTTTCTACTAGTCAATTAAATTACTGATAACGAAATGACAGCCTAATCACTTGTTTATTGTCAGGTATCATCTCTGACAAAAGATTCATTAATCTGGCTGATTATAGTCTGGCGGATCAATATACATTTATTGTAATATCTCTCTGAACAATATTTATCATATATAAAATCAGTAAACTCCAATTGCACTAGCTGAATGAATCCCTTAGTGGCCCGGCAGCTTAATCATAATCAAAGAAGCTGGGTATTGTGGGCAAAAATCCCAACACATCTCCCCGCTTGACCAGTTTATCCAGTGATGAAGTTTTCTAGGGGCATATTCTGCTTTGATTCAGACTGAGTCTGCCAGCGTGGTTTAAATTTTAAGTTTCTAGTCAATCTCCATTTCTTGCTCAATGCACCTTGGTTTAATCCTTCTTCTTTACTATTTAAATCCTGTGTCCTCCTTGCTGCCACCTCCACAGAGCACATTATCATGGTCACATGCTGTGCCAGCCTAGCTTGGATATTTTTGCCATTAAAAAGGTCTAGAAAGCCTGTTTTTCCTAAGTTCAGGGTTATAAAACACCTCGTCATTTAAGGGATCTTCTTAGGCGGCTTCTCCAATTCCTTGATCCCTGTATTCCCCCAGGCTGGGCTTCAATTCTTAATGGACTACTTATGGCAAATTCAGTTACAACCCATCCTGATTATACCAATGTTTTACTTCTTTCAGCGCCTTGAGACTACTGAAGTGGACTCAGTTTCAACCCAAGTTGGTCATATCAGTATCATAAGGGGACATCACCAGATCCTTTTTTATAATTAAAGATACATATAAACAAATTCTAATAATTTTTGCATTTTTTCATTTTTACATATTTTTTCCTTTAAGTTTTTTATCCTATACTATTTTTTGTGTTTTTTCATGTCAAGAAGTTGATATGACTTGATAATATATTATACGTTCTGGCTGATCAGAAATAGATTTGAGACAAGTCTTGATATTGAACTGAAAAGGTATATGGATGAAAAGTGAATCAATTGAAGCAGCAATAGTTCTGAGAATTGAGGGAATTCCTCTGAAGCCTCAAGATAACAAAAACTTAAAAAAAGGGGGAAACGAATAGGAGATTATCAAGAAGAGGATATATTTGGCTGAGACCGAGATTTAAGAGTTGAGTGAAAGATTGAGAGGGGGAGGTCTATTAGTAGGTTCAGCAGATAAGTCTGCAATTACTAGAAGTTGAATAAAGTGTTGATAGGTGTGATCGCTCCATATAGCATTTAACAGTCTTTATTAGAGTTGGCGATCTCCATATCATCTGACTTGGTTGCTTAGTGGCTAATACCCTGTGTAAAATAACATAGCGGAATCAAGCCATTAAGCTGAATTATTAACAGTGGTGCTCACTACAGGGAGCCACTGGCAACTATAGCTTATCAGCACTAGGGTAAAATGGTGAGCCCTCACTTATTATGCCAAAACCTGATTGGAGTTCACGCTAGATATACTTAGTGGCGTGGGAAGCATCCAATGATGAACCAGCACTTTTTACAGTGACGGAGCTGGGTGGTGAAGATGCTATTATCGATTTACAGTTAGAAATTTGTCCTGAGTTGGCGGCAGATCAACAAGGTCACTCTACAAATGTGACCCCCATCAGTTGCGTGGCATTATAGAATAGCTTCTATGGGAGTTTTTTGAAGACGAGGCGGGGGAGCATGCTTTGAGTTTGTTCTACAATCAATGGGACCAGGAAACCTGCTACACATTGTATATGTCCTATCCGGATGTGACTACTACTGGGTTGTCTTGTCAGCTTAGTACCCACAGAACTGAAGAGTATCTAGTCACATATGTGCAGCCATTAATCTGCCAGCTACTGTGTGTGCTGGCCCACCATAATATTGAGATTGGGGACATCATGCGGCTTATTCATGTGCAGCAGAATGATACACGCCTCCTACTTGACGGTCTTGATCACTCTTTTTGGAGGTGCAGGGGGCGCTGGTACAGGTAAACCATGTTGGGGATGTCCACCATCTGTTGGAAGTTTTGTTTCCCCTGTTGAATCAGGGTTACCTTGGGTGATTGGGGAACTGTTGAATCAGCGCAGTCTATCAGCAGAATAGACTGGGACATAACCACATTGGGAAGCAACACTAAGAATCTTATGATGGACCTAACGGATTGGGCGGAAGCGCTTGAAGCCACAATAGCTCAGATTATGGAAAGGTAACCCTGACAGAGTGGCAGATAACGGATCACATTGGCTCAGTGGCAGCTCAATTCAACCTACTTCAAATCAAGTGGAGTAATCAGCAGATGGATGAAAATGTGCTCATCCCATTGTTGACGTTCCCCAATTATCTCCAGTTGGTAGTTCAGGTTACACAATTGGAAAATCATTAGTTAAATTGAGAGCATTCAAGCCATTAATCTTCCATTCATTGAGATGGTATAGTACACGGATATGCAAGTATGGTTTGATATCCTTTTTTTAGTACTAGATGGTCCATGGTTTGATATCCTTTGATGGGCCAATAATGAGCTGGTGTTGAGAACGAGCCACCCTTATTAACCAAGTAGACAATGCTAACTGACAAGCAAGTGACACTGGCAGCAGCACGCAAGAATGCAGAGCACAGTGGAGGATGTTCTCTCCCGGCTTCAGGCAGTGGAGCGGAAGCTGGACTCTGAATGAGAATCTTGTCACAAGTTGTAAAATTGATATGAGATATAAGACTTAAATTTCATGATAGTCGGTGTTGGTGTTACTTGGTTAAAGCAGAACAGAGAAATTGACAAACATTTTTCTGAGCAAACTGGAAATAGGGGAAAAGCTGCAGTTAGCAGTGAGTTGGAGAGTAATTCTATGGATCAGACAATGAGTATCTTTGGGAGTCGTGGCAGACCCTCCTCACAACCCAACGTCTTTTGTTTTCAATTCAGCGGATTCACTTCCATCATCTCGTCCCTATGCTATTTCACAAGGGGGTGCTTCCCTAATCCATTTGGAAGCCAATTCGGCTGTTTCTCATAGTCAAAGCCCAGAGCAAGGAGAAACTGTTCAGATTGAGAAGTTATCGCCCTTCAGTCAGGATGGGAATATGCATATTTAATTTAAGCAATTTGAATTTTCCATGGAAGGGGCCTTAGATTGGCAGAAAGTGAAGCTGTTGCTGTCTGCTTTGGACATTAGAGTGCTAATAAAGTCACTTTTTACTTCCAGAATAGCTCAGTATCTTTCCAAGAGGTAAAAGCGAATGTTCTCCGGTTGTTTGGGGGTGCGGCTAATATAACATAATGAAAGGCTGACTTCCTGATCCTATAGTTCCAACAAAACGAGTTTCTGTTAGAATTTACTGAGAAAACTTCAGCGGAGGCACATGTGTTAATAGGAGTCAACATTTATCCACCAAGGACATAGGTATAGTGACGATGTTGGCAGTCAAACCATATTGAGATTTGCATAATACTATGTCTCACATTTTGGATGAAGATGCAGAGCTTATTTAAATTGTGAACGCTCTATGCCATCTCTCCACCACGTTCAGCTCCCCCAATGCAGAGCGAAAGGCTCCCTCTGTTGCTGCAGCATACTCCTTGGGATATGGGCAGCAATGACGAGTTATAAACCATTGGTAAATATTCGTCCATCATATATATCAGCAGATCCTTTTCATTCTATGTACGCTCAGCCACCTCCTCCCCAACCTTTCAATACTACCATTAATTTTTGAACCAGTACTCCCGCTGCAAACTATGGATGTGAGCACTTCATGAATAATTTCTTTACATGTGGATGAAAGGGGCAATATGCGGGTAATTGCCCTGGCAAATAGCAGGTGTATGCGGTGCCATCTGGTAAGATCGAGCAGTGAAAAGCTCAAGTGGAGTAGAGATGGGATGCTCTACCTCCACTAATTCAATTTTAATTACCCTAACGAATCTTAATAGTCTCTTCGCATTGGACTCAGGTTCTCAACCAGATGACTTGTTATACCAACAGCTTCTGTCAGATACCCCAGCCTCCATTCAAGAAATTGGTTATTCGCCATCAAGCTCTTAGTTCCACCATGATGTGCAGAAGCCATAAGCATGGTAGATCCTGGAACAAACTGACATAAGCAACTCAGGACCCTCAACAGATGTTGCCTCTCTAGTGGGGGTTAACATAGCAATTCCAGTCATAAAAATCTCTCTGGAGTATCCTCATGTCGGTATAGACATATCCTCCCACCTTAGTAACAAAATTTTTTTGGACATGCACATAATAAACATCGATGGTTCTCCCTACTCAGAGTGCATCTTCTGTGACGTTTTTTGTTAAAAAAATCCAAGTTATAATAGACACTGGTGTCCCAGATAATATAATCTCTACAAGGCTGGTGGCCAGGCTTCCTCTGAAGCTGGATGTGAATCACAGAGTAGTATATGGGACTGCGGGGACACAGAGCACTTTATCTGAAAAGAGTATACAACTCGTTGCCTTTGCAATTTAGTCAGTTAAGACTTCCGCTCCAGCGGGGGCTCTACCAAATCTAACTACAATATGCTAATTGGTGCTGCATTTATGATGAGATTTGGAACTGTGGTTGATATGGTGGAGGAAATTATTTGCATTTTGGGACTACAGATTCCCATTTACTTTACCTCCAGCGAAATCCCATGGATCTATTCCACTCCAGGCAAATCAATTTGGCATACAGTGAGGGGTGATTCTTGTCGTATATTGACAAATTAAGCGGAGACTGGAGCCTCCTAACCAGATATTTGAATATAAAGAATTCCGCTACGAGCAGTGAGCACATTGAGCCTACTGTCTGGGCACCAGTGCATAATAGGAACTGAGCTTAAAATTGACGTCCCTAAAGGTCTATACAGAGAAATTATGGGGCCCCACTAGCAATCACAGCTTGAACCTCATGTGGCTCCATGGCTACTGTTACCAGGGAATGGGGAGGTGAAGGTACTGCAGAAAATCTACAGAAGGAGTCAATGATGATATAAAGGCATTAAGTGGTGGCTTATCTTCATTTAGCCCCTATTGATGAGGTCATCATGTTCATTTTTGGATTGTGGGAGGATCTCAGCCTAATGGCAATTTAGCATTCAGTGTAATGACAGTGGTTCTGCAGGAAGCGCTAACTGGATTGTCAGAGGAACAGCAAGATGAGGTGATAGCTTTAATTAAAAATATCAAGATATTTTCGCAGCTGACAATCATGATTGGGGTGCGCCCAAGGGGTGGTGCATCGGATAGATATGGGGGATCACCATCCCATTTGAGCGCAGCCTATTATACGCTCAAACGTGGAGGAAGAAGTTGTCTACAATGAGGTAGATAAACTGATTGAACAAGGGATGTTATAGCTATTGAAGAGTCTGTGGGCATCGCCGTGCTCATTGTAAAGAAAAAAGATGGCACAAACCAGGTGGTTATTGATTGTCAAAAGCTCAATAGTGTAATGAAGAAAGATTCCTACCCTCTCCTGTGGATTGACGACACTTTAGATTGACTGGGTGGGGCTAATTATTTTTCTGCCATGGATTTGATATTGGGATACTGGCAGATCGAATTGACATTGGTGGAATGGGAGAAATGTGCTATCATCACTTCTAAGGGGTCATTTCAGCCTACACAGATGCCACAGAGTTTGTGCAACGCCCTGGCTACGTTCCAGCATGCTATAGATATGCTTTAGATGAATTGAAGCTGTCATGCATCTTAGTTTACCTTGATGATATCAACGTGTTCTCATGAATGTTTACAGATCGTCTTGCCTATCTGGAACAAGTGTTCTGCTGACTCTCTAATGCTAATATCAAAATCAAGCCTATTAAGTGTCACTTTTCAAATAAAGAGCAATTAGAATACCTTGGGTTTGTAGTGGATTCAAAATGGCTTAAACTGAAGTAAGCGAATATGGAAGCAATTTTCAAGATGACAGCCCAGGTAATAAATGTGATATCCAAGTGCTCTTGGGTGATCATCAGTTACTACTGGCGGTTCATTCCTAGCTTCAGTTGCATTGGGGCACCGCTCTTTTAGTTTTTAAAATAAAATGTTACTTTTTGACTGGACTGAATGATTCCAAAACGCTTTTTATGTATTACAAACCACGTTGGCGAGTGCACCCATTCTGCAATACCTTAACTTCAAAAAACAAAATATAGTATAAATAGATGCATTGCTCTCTGCTGTAGGGGGAGATTATTCCAGAAGGATGATGATGGCTTGAAGCACCCTGTCACATTTTGCATTAGAAGCTTAAACTGTCACAAACGGAACTACACCATGATTGAGCAGGAGTGCTTGGTGGTGATTTATACATACAGACAGTTTCAGGTATAACTACATGGGTTAAAATTCCAAGTGGTGACGGATCATGCATCTGTGCGTTGGCTGCAGAATCTCAATGCACATGAAGGACAGCTTGTGCATTGGGCACTGAAGCTCCAGTCGTATGATTTGAGAATGTACACCAGCTGGGAGCAAAACATCGAACAGTGAATTGTCTTTCATGACTACCAATGGTTGCTATTATGGTAGATTTGGCCAATATTATGTAAGAGAAGATGGTAGTGGGCAAATATCACAATGAGTCACCGCAAGTGATCAAAGTGCAAGATGAGCTTAGGCAGAATACTTTTCTACATGATGGGGAGATATATAAGTGGATTGGAGAATTAACGCTGAGCTTTCATAAATCTTTTGCTAGACCCACAATTATTATGAATGCCCATTAGCGGTAGGACATGGAGTAGTGCAGAAAACTTGGGGTTTTTGTGACCCTACTACTATTGGGAGAGCATGTATTATGATGTGCTGGAAACAGTAGGCTGTTGCCATCAGTGGCATGTGGAGAAACCTTTTCACAAGAGGAGCACATACCAGCTGGTTAAGCCTTGGTTCTCCTGGAATACTGTTTCCCTTGATGTAGTGGGTCCTCTGACAACTGGCGCAAACTGATCTAAGTATATAATCATAGCAATTGATCATCTGACAAGATGGGTGGAAGCCAGGTCAATTAATGACTTGGGAGCGGTCACTACAGTCAATTACTTTACTGAGTGTGCTATACAGTGACACAGCTGCCCGTAGTTCATTCTAATTGATAATGGAACAAATTTCACCTCACACATCTTGCCCAAGTTGAACGGTGGTAACGATCCATGGAGTTTTGACTACACCCTACCATCTGGAATCAAATGGAATGGTGGAATGGGTCAACGGAACTTTAGTTAACATACTTTATAAATCTGGTAAAGGATTGACCTTTGGAATGGAGTACCCTCCTATCTACAGATGTGTTTTCATATAATATTAGCTATCACTCATTCATTAGCAAGAGCCCTTTCCAACTACATTTGGTAGACATCCAGCCCTACCTGCCCTGTTTTACTCATGTTTAGAGGAGACTGGCAGGGTGGACCCACAGCAGTATTTGACAAATCTAGAAGAAACGCTTATCAAGCTATAAACATTTGCCTAGTCTACCAGTTTGCTAAGAAGATTTGTGATCAGGTGGCTAACTAGAAAAGATGTAGCGGACTTCCGCTGTTCACTGTAGGAGAAAATGTCTTGTTCTATAACCAACATGTATTTGGGCGGAATAAAAAGCTCTCAAACATCTGGGTTGGATCATTTGAGATAATCGAGAAGACTGGCATGTATGCCTACACTATTAAGGAACAAGCAGGTGGTCAGATTATCAACTGAGTTCATGCGAAGTTCCTTTATATAGATAAGCAATAGGAGTATATCATCCAGTCAAAGGGGGGTAATGTCGAGAAGTTGGTATGACTGGATAATATGCTATACAATCTGGTTGATCAGAAATTAGAGTTTGATGAGTCTCGAAATTGAACTGAAAAGGTATATGAATGAAAAGCTAATTGATTATAGCAGCAATTTTTGGAGAATTAAGGAATTCCGCTGAAGCCTCAAGATAGAAAAAACCACCTAAAAAAGGGAAAACGAATAGGAGATTATCAAGAAGAGGATACATTTGGATGAGACCGAGATTTAAGAGTTGAGTGAAAGATTGATAGGGGGAGGTCTTTTAGTAGGTACAGCAGATAAGTCTGCAATTACTAGAAGTTGAATAAAGTGTTGATAGGTGTGATCGCTCCATATAGTATTTATCAGTCTTTATTAGAGTTGGCAATCTCCATATTGTCCAACTTGGTTGCTCAGTGAATAATACCCTGTGTAAACCAACTCAGTGAAATCAAGCTGTCACGCCGAAATATTAACATATCTTATGTTATTTTTTCTTTTTGCAAAGGGACTTTGCTGTTAATAGGCTCAGAGGTCCATCTGTTCTTTTCCTAAACTTTAATTAAGCGTTCCATTTCTTTAAACTTAAACAACAATAGTGGTTTAGAGGTCTGCTTTTAAGACTTAACCACCTATTATGGTTCAGCGGCCACCACTTGTAACTTGACCAACACTAGGACTTAGTCTAGTTTTTATAGCTTCTTAGGTCCTTTGGGAACATTGCACTTTATTTCTCCCCTGGATCCAATACTTAAGATACTTTGTATTGGCCCAGTCACTACATGACCATATGCAACGTTCTTAAATTTTTTAGGAATCAGTCGCTGGTCTGGCAATTGCTATAAATGGATATGACCACAAATCATTCAGCTTATTTCTTTCTCCAAAATCATGGGTGTCGCAATAGGCTACCCTATCCCCCACATGGTACTTTTTCAGGATTCTCCCTTTTTTGGGGGAAGCCTCAGCTATAAGTTGCGACCCACCTATGGGTGGATGCCAAATTGGGATCCCCATTAACTTGGGTTGATCCTGATCTGAAGTATTGGGGATCAGGCCCAAAAATTAAACTATAATTTAATTCAAATTTGACACTGGTGACTAAAGCTGAGGATGTCAAAACTCAATTGGGTCGAAGCAAAATCCCTTTTGGCGCTTGCACCCAATAAATTTGCCCTTTCAGGACCACCTCGTGAATTATGCCAAGGATGGTCCCACTCCCCTTGTGTTATTAATTTATTTATTTATATTATTCATCAATTTCAACTCCCTTTTCCATCCCTTCCCAATAAATTAAGGTTCTATAAATACCTCAAGGAACATTTCAATAAAGTACTGTTTCTCACCTCTCTTTTCCGTTTTTAGCTTTACTTTAGGCCTTAATGGCCAATCAACTCGCTGGGGGATTCAGGGCCCTGATTAATAGGGGCCAGGTTGGAGTTCCTCCCCCAAAGTCCCAACAGTTGTGCTCACTACAGGGGCACCCAAGTTCTCATTGAGAGCTAAGATCAGAAGGAGGAGGGGTGGTCCCTAGCCTCTGACCCAAGAGGGAAAGCTATGATAAGGGGGATAATGCCCCCAAAACTAACCTGGGCAACTAAGCCCAGGTTACCAGGGGTCTCATCCCTGATGCTGGCTATTATGCATATGCTGTCCCAACACAGATGCCAGGACCTCCTCCTGATGCCAGCCCCCACGCTGATCTGACCCTAGCGCCAATGCCAGGTGTCAGCCCCAATGCCATGACCTCCTCCTAATGCCAGTTACCACACCAATACCAGCCTCAGCACCGATGCCAGCTCTTATGCTGATGCTGGGGCAACTCCCTGATGATGATCACCAGATCTCGCCATTGAGTCCGCACTGGCTACCTTAGCCCATTCCTCCCTGCTGCCCGGATCTGGTGCCCCCACCTTGGATCTGACCCCTAGTCAAGGCTTGGAGGAGTCTCTGTCAGGATTCTCGTTTTATTGGGGGAAGCCTTGCCTAGGGGTCACGACCTGATTATGGGTGTATGCTGGATTGGGCTCACCATTAACTTGGGTTGATCCTGATCGAAGTATCAGGGTATGGCCCCAATAATTAAATTATAATTAAATCCAAATTCAACACCGGTGACTAAGGCCAAGTATGTTGAAACTCAAATGAGTTCATGGCAAAATCCCTATTGGTGCTCGCACTTAATCAGGTTACCCTTTCAGGACACTGGCGAATTATGCTGAGGATTGTCCCACTCCCCTTGTGTTATTAATTTATTTATACTTTTTTTAGTTGATTCTCAATCCTGAACACCCATTCTCAATCCATTGAGGTTCCATAGATACCTCAAAGATTATTTCAAAAAAAGATCGTTTCTCACCCATCTATTTTCCGTTTTTAGCTTTACTTTGGGCCTTAATGGCCTATTAACTAGCTGGGGGAATTGAGGCCCTGATTAATAGGGGCAGGTTGGAATACCTCCCTCAAAGTCCTGACGCTCCTGTATCGATATGTCTTTGTCATCTTTCAACTTCTCTTTAATTCTTTTCTTTAAGGTGGTATCAAATGCCTGCAATTGCAGTTTAATTATAATACTGACCTTTCAATTCGGTTTTAGTCAGTACTCATCCCCGCTGCTGGCTCTATAGTAGAATACAAAATTGTTGGTAAGGCTTCCCTTCGTCCATAAAGTAATTGAACGGCGTTTTTCCTGTCACCATATGATGACTTATGTTGTAGGCGAAGGTAAGCAAACTTATAAAAATTCCACAAGTGGAAGCCTTCCCTGCAACCAATTTTCTTAACGTCACAGATAGCGTTCTGTTACCTCATTCCATCATTCCGTTTGTTTCTGGTCACCATGGAACTGATACTACTCCTCTGATCCCCATCAATTCATTAAGTCTTGAGATTACATATGAGGTAAAATTGGTTCCATTGTCAATTAAGATCACTTGAGGGCATTCAAGCCTGGAAACTACTTGATTCAATTTGAACTTCGCTGTGCTCACAGCATACACTTTGCTCAAGGCTTTGGTTTTGACCCATCTAATTAGATGGAAATGGTCACTTTGATATCTTGCACCTCCTGTGCTGATACTCAGGGGTCCCATCACGTCTATTGACACAGTGTGTCACTAGAATCCAGGGCGTAGTATCTGTATCATCTTATATTTTATAAGGTTTGTGGAATTGGTATTCCAAACAACGGGCCAGGTGGTCATCTGCATCTTAGTTGATTGATTCCCAGTAGTAGTACTGGCAAATTTGGTCCATGGTCTTCCTTAGGCCACCATGACTGACAACTTTGTGTGTGGCTCAGATTATCAAGCTCATTCTGACGGCTTTGGGAATAAGAACCGTTTTCCATCAATTGTGTTGTGTCAAATTGTCCAATTTTTATCTCATTGTTATTCATTGGCTTATTTAACGCGCCTTAAATTCTCAGTTAATTTATAACATTGCCTTCAATCATACTTTGTATTAATTCAGCCACTTGATGATAGACAACTTGAATTGTAGGCAATCTTGATAATCCGTCAGCGTTTTGATGCACTTCTCTGGACTTGTTTAGTATCTCAAAATCTTAGGTTTGTAATTTTAAAGCTCATTGGGCCAGTCGCCCTTCTGGTGCCTTCATGTTATGAGGCCAGCGTAATGATGAGTGGTCCTTCACCACTTTGAAGTGTGTTCCATGAATGTACACTTAGAATTGCTTGTATGCATATACTACCATGAGACATTTTTTTCACTATTTCTGGTATAATTCCTCTCCGCTGGCTTTAGAGTTTGACTCAAATAAACCAAATTTTCTTTCCCATATTCATCCAATTGGCTCAAAATAGCACCAGTTGCCATCAATATTGCATCATTTTGGATAATAAATTGTCAATTGTAATTTGGGTACTTTTGAGACAGGACTAGTCATTAGATATTGGCGTAATTCATCAACAACTCTAAGTCATCTTTGTTCCACATGTATTTTTGGTTCATTCAATAAGTGAAGTAAATGCTCCACAATTTATGAAAACTTTAAGAATTTTTGATAGTAGCTAACCATCCTGACAAAAATTTGGATATCCCAAACGCTCTTTAAGATCAACATCTGTTTGATTGCCATAATTTTCTACTGCCTGCGTTGTAGTCCATTGGAGTTAATAACAAACCTCAAGTACTCAAGCTCCTTATTGAAGAAATAATATTTTTTGGCTTGATTTTCAAATTTGCCATCACCAGGTGTTTAGACACTTCTTCTAAATGCTCCAAATGGTCCTTGAAGTTCCTAATGCATACATTTATATCATCCAGAAATACTAAGGTATAAAATAGCTTTAGATCACTAAGGATAAAGTACATTGCTTTCTGGAAGGTGGATGGTGCATCACACAATACTGGGGCTTTTGTGTCGGCTGGTAAAGTCCTGTGCATTAATGATAGCACATATTTCTTGGTCCTCCTCTGGCAAATCAATATGCCAATATCCTAAAATCAAGTCAATCACCGAAAAGTATTTGACATTCCTTAGGTTATCTAGCATGTCATCAGCCCACAGCAGTGGATTAGAGTCCTTTTTAGTGTTTTTGTTCAATTTTTGATAATTGAACACTATACAATTTATCCATCCTTCTTTTTAAATATAAGGATTGAAATCACCCATGGACTTGATTATAGAATGAGGAGCTCATCTTCAACTATCTTGCTAATTTCTTTGTTAACTACAGCTACAGGAGCTCTAGACCTTCGAACAGATCTCATCCTTATTGGTGAATTTTCTGTGTCACCCTTGAGGATCATGATCTTTGCGTATCCAAAGTCATATTCATTTTTAGGCGAATATGTCCTGATACTTCTCAAATGTCAAAGCACAGCTTCCTGCTGCTGTTTGGATAACTTTGTCAGCTGCTCCCAATATACTAACACGTTGACACTTTCAGCAGTTCCTGCCAGAAATCCCATTTCAGTAGCATTCCAATACCATGTAATGGCTGATCTCTGCCATTTTTTTAGTACTAGATGGTCCCAACCCAAGGGGGGATTCATCGATGTTTATTGAATTACGCCTGGGCTCCTAAAGGCCTGAGGCGAGGGAAGGGGAGGGAGGAGGCATCGAGAAAGGGAGGGGGTTTGCGCGCCAGAGCCGTGCTGCAGTGACAACTGAGCGGGGGAGGGTTGGCGACATAGTGCAGACCTTCAGGGCCATCTCAAAGTGTACCTGAAAGTGGGTGATCATGTGTGGAAGGGTCCACACCTGCTGGTCAAAGGCAGAACGAAGGAAGGAGTTATGGATGGTCCAGATGGCTGTGGCATAGGCGAGGACACGGAGGGGTCGGTGGCAACCAGGCAATATCTGCTCAAACATGAGGTCTTGCACAGGGTGTCCAGACCAGGGCTGAGCATGGAGGAGCGCGCGGGCCTTTGGCCAAAATGCGGCGACACCTGGACAGGTGAAAAAACGATGGAGGTGGGAGTCAATAGGCTCCACACAGCGGGGGCAGCTTCAGTGCTGGAAGGTAGGGCCAGTCCGGTCCCCTGTCCTGTATGAACAGTGGAGCACCCTCCATAAGGTGTTGGACACCTTTGCTGACAGGATGGGGTGATAGACGTCCTTACACAATTCCTTAAGGTCAAATCTCACGGAGGGAGGGAGGAGCTCAAGGAGTCTTGGGCGGATGGGAGGACGATCTTGGGGATTGAGGCGAGTTGTGACAACTTGTCCATTGTGCACAATTGCATGGCGACGTGGGCTGAGGCCAGGGCCTTCCCTTCTGTATGGGAAGGCATGGTGGATCCGCGCGCCTACTCGTTTCAGGGCAAGGAGAGCCTGGTTCCAGTAGGGGGATGAGGATGGTTTTAGGCGACGGCCTGGGTGGTTTGTGAGCCACTCCCTAATGAGGTCAGAGATGCTCTAGGAAGACCCAGAGCTGCTGACACTGACTGGCGGAGGGCGGGCGCCCATTGGGGCATGGGGGTCGCGTCCCAGCAGACCTTCGGCCATAGGAACTTCAGGAAGATTGTGGTGGCGTGGGATCGCGTGTCCAGAAGCCCTAGGCCCCCTTCATTGCAGGGTCGGGCAATGGTTGAGAGGGCCATTGGTGGATGGTTTGAGCCCCAGATCCAACAGCGGAGGAGTACATTGAGCCGCGTATAAAAGGCATCTGTGAATGGGCAGACGTGCGCTAAGAACCAGACTTTGGAGAGAAGGAACACATTGGCCATCAGAGCTCGACCCTGGGGGTGATGTGCCGCCGGTTCCAGCTGGCAATCCTGGAGTTAACTGCTGCAAGGAGCAAGTCCTCATTGTCTTTTAGCGCAACTCCTTGTTGGTTGGTGAGAACGCCCAGGTGACGGAAGGTACCGCGCTCAGGTTCAATACCAAATGGTGGGGGGAAGGTGGGGGAGCCGACCTGTACAACTGTTGTCTTGGAGGTGTTGACCATGGCGTTGGACGCCTTGGTGTACCTCTCAATGGTCACAGCAGCGAGGGCAACATCCCCAGGGCAGCCAAATGCAATGGCAGTGTCATCTGCAAATGCCATGGTTCGTGTGGGGGCTTTACCTGGGACCAGAATCCCTGTTAGCTTGTCCTGTAAGGAGGCCAAGAGGGGGTCAAGGGTAATGTTAAAAAGGATAGGGCTCAGGGGGTCCCCTTGCCGGAGACCTTGTCCAACTGGTACTGCCACTGTAAAACCCATTGGCGCCAGGACTCTGGTGTGGAGCTGGTCATAGAGCGCTGATATCCAGCGCCTAGCTGCGGGTGGGAGATGGAAGCGGGCCAGGGAAGCATCAATATACTTCCAGGCTACCCGATCATATGCTTTCTCCATATCCAGGAGAGCCACAAAGCCATTCACCTTACGAGAGTTAGCAGTCAAAGTCACGTGAAGGTCATTATAGTTGTCCCATAACGACCTCCCCGGAATAAAACCGTACTGGGATGGGGAGAGGCGAGGTGACACCCATTTGGTGATGCGGTTGGCCAGAAGCTTCGTGAAGAGCTTGTGGTCTGTGTTGATCAACGCTATGGGGCGCCAGTTCGCCAGGTTCTCACGGTCTGACTTCTTGTGAATGAGGGTCGTGATTGAGCCTCTGGAGTCGGGGAGGACCTCGCCATTCACCAAGAGTGCAGCAAAGAGGTCGCGGAGGGTTCTGGCTATCACTGCAGGTTCCAGAAGGTACACCTCAAAGGGTTAACCGTCTGGGCCTGGGGCTTTAAGCCGTGGGGATTTCAGAAGGGTTTCCAACACCTCCTGGATGGAAATAGGCGCCAGTAGAGCCTCATCAGCCCGTGGGTCAATGGGCGGCTCTGGAGCCCGCCACAGGAAGTCTTGGATGTCCGATGGGTCCACCTGGGTGGCATGGAAGAGGCTGGAGTAGAAGCGGTGTAGTTCCTGCGTGATTTCCTCCTTATCTGAAGTGGTTGTAGTGCCAATCTTCAGTGCAGTAATATCCTGCGCTGTTGACCGGGATTTCTGTTTCTGAAAGAAGAAGCGGGTGGGGCGTTCCCATTGAGCATAGTAACGAGATGTTGTAAAGTTTGCTGCCCGTTCTTCCTGCAGTGTGAGCTCCAAGCGGAGTGCTTCCTGCGCCGCTTCCCAGTCTTCCAACCATCTGGGAGAGGGCGAAGGCTGGCAGTTTCGCTCTAGATGTCTGATTCTGGCTTCCGCCCTTTTGACTCTGGCGCGAGCTGCAGTCATCTGGGCTTTGGCACAGTTGTAAGCAACGCGGGTGATGCCCTCCTTGGTCACCGCCCATTTAGCCTTGTGGTCAAGCAGGTGGGGTGGGGGGCCGGTGAGAGTCTCCCGGATGGTCATAGACAGCTTCTCCTTAGTGAAGGGGTTGTTGAGAAGAGCTGGGGCAACCCTAGGCCAGAACCTACGCGACGGTCTAAGTGTGGTGGTGAGGACAACGGTGAGTGACCTGTGATCACTCAGATGGTTGTCACGAGAGATGGGAGAGGAGACGCGGCCAATTAGCAGGGGCCAATCAGTGCCATATCTATGCGTGACGCTGACTGGAAAGCTCCTCCATCATACTGGATCCTAGTCATGCAACCTAGGCCAGACGCGGAGGGTGGAAGCGCATCTATAAAGCCACTCAGGCGAAGGAAATCCTGGAGGCGACTTGATCCAGGGCGTTCCTTTGCTGCAGGGGGGTAAGAGTCACGGACGCGACTTATGGTTGTGTTGAAATCTCCTAAGAGGACTGTATTCCGTGGGAGATTGAGTTGGAGGAGCTCTTCCAAGAGCCGATTTTGCTCCTGACCTGCATTAGGCAAATAGATGCTTGCAGCGAAGAAGGAGAAGTCAGGAGTGGTGAGTTTGGCCAGTATGAGGCGGCCACCTAGATATTGTGAAAAAGAATGGGTTTTAACCCGGGGATTCAAAACAATAAGGGCGGCATGGTTTGTCCAGAAGGAGTTGCCTCCAAACTGTTCATTCCATGCAGATTGTTCGTGGGGGAGGATATGGGGCTCCTGGACAGCAGCGATGTCAATTTGTGCTGACCTGAAGTTTCGGAGGAGGCGGGCTCTCCGCTTAAAGTCCCGCAACCCATTTGCGTTGATGGATTGCAGGGCCAGGGTGCTGCCATGGGGACTCATAGCTGTTCCCCTCCATGTCCTGGGGGTTGCCAGCGCTTAAACCTGCTGCTGTGAGGCGGCTAGTTTTGAGTCCTTTAGCTTGACTATTAGCTGCAATCCGTGAGGAGCGTCGAGGGTTCTGAGGGGAAGGAGAGGGTGGGGGGCGGAGGACCCAGTAAGCCAGCCTAGGATGCTGCCCCGCTCCGTTGCAGGGGAAGGACCTGAGGGTGCTCAATGGTGACCTCCGCGGTGTCCCCATTTGATGAGTCTGAGTCCATATTCACTTCCTCCAACACTGCAAAGGATCCGCGCGAAATGGACTGTGGGGTTTGGGTAGGACTCTTTGAGGTGGCACTTCTACCGCAGGCCGCGAGTTGCCAGTCCATGCTGGTGGGCATAGCTCCATTGGGAGCTGAGGGTTGATGCGATAAATTGCTGGTGGAGGTTGGTGGGGGTGCCGCGGAGCCCTGAGTGGGGTGGCTGACGAGGGGCACCCTGTGGGAGATGCCTTGCGCTTGGTGAGAGAGGGAGTTGACTCTGGGAGATTGGAGGGGGTGCCCATTGGAAGGGGGGCATGAGCGCGAAGGTATCCCATACCAATAGTGGGGTTAGCTGTTTCTACTGCTAGGCGTAAGGCCTCAGGGGACAGGTCTTGAACGGGAACCCATTGTGTGGTTTGTGGAATTGCTGCTGCAGCCACGTGGGATCGTTTTTGGCCTGGTTTAGGCCCCTGGGTGGTGGCTAAGAGGGCTTGTTTTCGAGCTGTGCAGCCACTATACAAGTGTCCAAGGGCGTTGCACCATGAACACCGGGGGCGCGCCTGATCAGGGTCAAAAAAAAGATCTCAGGGCATGCCCCAACTACCGCCACACGAGGAATAACCTCAATGTTGCGGGATACAGTGGGGGAGGGGATGAACGACGCCCTAGCAGTGCGAGCTCTTTGAGTGGGAGCATAGTAAGAGGGGACGCTAAAGTCCACTGAAAGAACAAACCCAAACTCCATTAAACCACGATGGAGTGCCAGTTTAAGAGACTCAGGATCAACAGTCGTTGGTAGGTTGGAAAAAGTAACCCATGAAATTTTCTCCAGGTGAGAGCGTGTGCGGGAGATGCGAAGAGATACGCGTGGAATAATGACCTGGAGGGTGGCAGCATGGTCAGCAAGGGCAGCTTCAGTAAAGCCCACATCGATGTAGTGGCCCTCCACTGATTCATGGATGGTGGTGTTAATAGGGAATGTCTCCGCAATCGCTGCAAAGTATGAGAAGTAATCCTCTGTATAGAATTCAACAGGGTTATGCCCATAATAAAGGCGAATTGCATGGGAGAGGGTTGTGCGAGGTAGAGTTTTTTGCGCTCTAGTTTCGGCCCATTTCTTCTTAACATCAGCAATAAACGCCACTTCACGGGGACCAGCTTTGGGTAGCGTTGGTGCCAAAGGTTTTTGCCACTACCCAGTGGCTCCTTTGGTACGTTTGTGTTTGCTTTGGGCTGCAATTGCAGGTTAAGTGTGAGCTGGTGGTTTGGACAAGTTTGCAGAGTTCCCTTGTTTCTGGATTGTTACAGCAGTTGCTGGCGTCATATTGAATTGAGGGGCGGTTTGTTGGGCCTCGCTAAATTGGGGAGGCCCATCCAGATTGGAATTAACTCCAGCCAGTTGGGAGGAGGGAGATGTTTCATCACCATCTCAATCTATTTGGGTAAATTCAGCCCGAGTATTTGCTGTGATTTCGTGGGCAAAACTCACTGGCTGATTGGTGAATTGGTCGTTTTCAGCATATTGAGATAAAGTGCCGACTTGAGAAGTGCCGATTATGGGGTTTAAATGGGACGGGTGAGATTGGAACTGGTGTGAAGTTCCAAAATCTGAACCATATAAATCCCCATTGGGAAGAGTAGATTGTCCCAATTTGGTGCTTAGTGAACCAGAATGTGCGGCTAATCCAACCTTACATCCGAGGGTTTGAGGGGCCAGGTGATTGTTGGGCCTCGCTAAATTGGGGAGTCCCATCCAGATTGAAATTAACTCCAGCCAATTGGGAGGAGGGTATGTTTCATCACCGTCCCAATCTATTTGGGTAAATTCAGCCCGAGTATTTGCTGTGATTTCGTGGGCAAAACTCATTGGCTGATTGGTGAATTGGTCGTTTTCAGCATATTGAGATAAAGTGCCGACTTGAGAAGTGCCGATTATGGGGTTTAAATGGGACGGGTGAGATTGGAACTGGTGTGAAGTTCCAAAATCTGAACCATTTGAATCCTCATTGGGAAAAGAGTAGATTGTCCCAATTTGGTGCTTAGTGAACCAGAATGTGCGGCTAATCCAACCTTACATCTGAGGATCTGGGGGCCAGGTAGCTGGGTATCGCCCCTCATGGAGGGAGCCAGAAACACGGCGTCAGCAATAATAGATGGGGCTGAATTAGCTGACACAATGGGGGAGGTGAATGTCTGGATGGGCTGAGTTGCATTCAACTGAGCAGACGCCATTAAAACAGCGTGGGTGATGGCCTCCTTGGTTGGAGGGGGCCCAGCGGGTTGGTGGGAGGCAGCGCACACAGAGCTGTTAGGCGTGCAGGTTGCAGAAGTGCGATCAGGTGAACTGGCGCTAGTTGGAGTAGCTCCAGGTTGGGGGGTGGTGCCTGCTTTCATGGCTGCTGCTTGAGAGCGGGTGATTCTGGTTGACCCTGAGGTGGGTAACCGAGGGTTGCTTCGTTTGAGGGTGGTTCTGGCTCGTTTGGCATAGCCTGCGGGTTCTTTTGCGGGGTTTCCCGCCATATTTGCTAATAGTTTTTGTAAATCTCTTTAGTGGAGCTAAATTTCAGGCTGAATTGATTTTCAAAAAGTGATGCTTAGCAGAAAGAGATTCAAAATGGCTGATCTCTGCCATCAAGATTAGTTTTAGAAATGTGGCGAATTGATTTTTTGCCATATTTATTAATTTTCACAGATTATCCAGTAGCACGTTTCTTTCTCCATGTCCAGTTTTAATTTATCCCTAGTGCTACCCATGGTTCAATTATTGATTTCCTCTTTAAAATGACTTCTCCATTTTAGTTGCTCCAAGATTTAGAATGTCAACCCTGAGTTAACGAATATTTCCATCCCAGGAAGTATAGTTACTGTCATTTTTGTTCTCAAAGGTATCCAACAAATTTCTAGATTCTTCTTTAGCATTTCTGTCCATTTTGCCTAACCAACTTGTACTATATTGGGTTTTTTTTTCCATTTGTAACACACTCAAGCGAATTTAAAATTACAGAAGAACTAAACAACTCCAAAAAACTGACAAACAGCAAAACACCAATGTCCTCAGCCTGACCGCCAGCTTCTCCAAAATGGGGCAGTGGCAGAAACCCCCTAGAATCTTCCTCCCCAGCGGGAAAAATGCTTTCAAACCAGATTGACCAGCCCCAATGATCTTGCCCTCCACTTTGCATGTTCTCAAACGGTGCCTCATGGGCCCATTGTGTTCCACCAAAGCAAGATTTGATTTGGCCTCGGGGTCAAATATAGCAACTTGTTCTCCTACAGCGACAAACAAATAATAGAATTAGCCCTGGCGCTTATGAAGCCTGCAGGGTTTATCAAATTTTGCCCTTTAAGGGGTACTTTGACCTTGGCTTCACCTGTGAAACTGATGCTGCAATTCTAGTCAACATTCCTCGGTGTTCCAGGAAACCCCATCCCAACCACTTGCACCCAGTTGCCTAATGACACCACTCTTGTGGTTCAATTTTCAGGCCTCCCCACCCACCTACCCTCTGAAACTTTATACAATGAAATAATAGCTGGATTGTCAGTATATCGCGCTGACCCCATTTTACAATTTGTGGTTCCAAATGAGCCTACTCGACTTGCAGGCCCTCACGCCTTTGCAACCATATACCCAATATCAAATGAAATGCCATTTTGATTCCTCTCACAGTGTTGTCACCTCTGCCCCTGACCACCCTTTCTGGCCAAAGTAGATAAGGGGCGCACTATCTGACCCATTTGTTTTAACCTGGATCACTTAAAGTGGCACTGCCCCACCATAGCCTGAGATGGAGCCCACATGCTCAACTCCCCCATGATGCTCCCAAGCAGACAAAATCTTTTTTTAAATGGGGCACAATCCTCCCTCCCCTCCACCCAAAATGGTAGATGCAACTGCACAGATTCAACTAATAAGGAACCAACATGCCAAACCACCACTCCTACTCCAACTAATCAGGAGCCAACATGGACCCCATTAAATTTAAAAAACCCACACAGCCAGCAATCCAGACCACCAATATGCCAATAAACCTATTATCTTCAACCAAAATCCCTGGGATTTTTGGAGGAAGTTGATGATTTGGGAAATCCCATCCCTAACTCAGTCAAGGCCTTAGGCCTTTTAAATGTACATAAACGCAGATTATGCGGCTCAATTCCCAACTCGTAACTATGCCCTATGCTCAGATGCTGATGAATTCTGAAGTGACCATCAACCCACCAAAGAGGCTGTTGCCTCCCCTGATTGTCACCCCCTTTCAAAAGGCCGTAGTGAAATCAGTCACAGTCTTGGCTAAGGAGGTACCCACCCCGTTCTTTCCCCCCATGCAACAAAATCATAAAAAAGAATTCTTCTGATTCCAATAAGTTTTCCATAAAGCAGTACAAAAAGTTGTGATGGTCACAAAATTTGGACCCAAGACCCACATTACTAGCAACAACATCGCCACCTTTACTACGCTACCAAAAGTTCGCCTTGAGGCTGAAAAAGCCCTATCTTAATATATCACAACCCTCCTCATAGCTAAATTTAAGCTTCCTGGCCATTTTGCTACCTTGACCCCCATTTTTAGGATGCACCCACGCCAGTGCTCTCAGCTCTCTGCTGTACACTGTCCAACACAGAGGAGGAAGATGAGCTTTGAGTTCTGGCTCACCCCCACCATGAACGCATAGCAGTTTACCGCATCCAATCTGGTTGGTTCATTTTAATCTTTATTTTTATTTTTTCATATTTGTTTATGTGATACGCTCATCTCTTTCTGTTCATTTAAATTCTAGCTTAGTATAAGTTTTGCTCCTTGGAGCTTGGTATTGTTCATCCCATGGTCAGCATACCTCAGTTAAATAACTTTTACTGGATTGGAATGATGCTGTCATTGTAAATTAAGTTTATAAAAGTGTTTTTTAGTCAGTGGCAGCTCTCCTTCCCGTTGATTTACCAATTTCAGGTCTGCCCTATAAATGGCTAAGGTATTCTCCTCAAAATTACATTTCATTCCCTATTTTCTCAAAAACTCCATCCCAATCAGGTATCATAATTATATTTTGCCAACATGATGGCAGGAGCTGATATCACAAGTGAACTGAACTGGAGTCGCAGCGCACTGTAGGCTCCACAGAATTATGTCATATCTGGTCTGGCCATTCATTATTCCTTCTAGTGATCTAGATCCAGTGAAATCTTCATTCATTTCAACAATGTGGTCAAAAAGATGTTTATGGGCACTCCACTGTCGATAATTTCTCTAAATCACACTTAGTTAACTATGTTATCCGCATAGGTACACTTAAAAAATTGTAATAGAGTATTTACTAGTGAATGACAGCATTATTTTTCAAAAGAGAGAATAATTAGTTGCATGGATAGATCAGGGGAATATTTCTCATTGCTCTACTTAGAATAGATAAGTTTGCCTTATCTAAACTCATCTTGAGTAACTCCTCCTTGTTCTTGGCGGATTTAATTGTCCACTAGCTGACGAGCAAACTATTGAGCCATTTTCTTCATGATTCTTAGTCAATTCCCCTTGTTTTGGTCAAGTGATGACGTTCACGTTTATGTTAACAGCCTGTTATAGTGGATTGGTTGTTTCACCGTCTACAAAGATATTAGAAAAACCTATATTATCATTCATAATATCAAGAGGAACAGTTTTATGTGCTGCCAGATTGTTCCATCTTTAGACTGTAGGACATTTTCCTAACTCGTGGATACTTTCCTTCTCCTTCACCTAAATTAAGGTGACCAGCTCCTTAGGGCTTCTTTCTCCAACATTGGGGAGCTACGTGTCCAAGTCTACCACACTGATGGCAGCAGATCTGCGTCATGTCTGCTCATTTCTGTACCTTGGTCTTGTTCCCCAACACGGCTCAATTTGATTTCTCCTTATTTTGTCTCAGCGAATTTTACAGTATTTTGGGCCTGTGTCTGGATCACTTTGAATGCTCATTTTGTGCTTAAAGAATGGCTCCTAACATATTCAAATGATCTACCTTCTGAAATGTGGATGTTTGCGTAACTAACTCTGAAGCCATCGTTTGGTGCAAATCACATTAGGGCCATAATGCCTCTTGAATCACGATTCAGGCATAAAAATTCATTAACACTTTCACACTCTCCAGGATCTGTGATACCTGGTAGAATCAATCCACAAAGCTAATAAAGTCTTAATTTTCTGAAATTATATCCACATAAATTCCTGCTTGTGGTTAGACATCAGCGTAGGGCCTCATGAATTCTAGCATAATGGCTTCTTTGGCTTCCTGATAAGACTAGTTGTCCACGTTTAGATGCTGTTAAACCAGATTCTGCAAATAGTGTTCAGGAGTAAACAACGGTCACTACCTTTTGTCAGTCACTGATACCAAATATTATCATCTCAAGTAATTGGAAAAATGAAGGGGCGTTATCCCAATGGTACACGGGTAATTTCAGCGTGCTTCAAAATTCATCCATGGCTCCACTAACTTCTGAATCCTGTCTGACGATTCTATTGAGCATTGGAGTGACTTCAGGTGTCATTTCCAAAATTGCTCAAAACAACTCAGGTATATTTCTGGGTGGGATTTTTTCCTAAATTTAGTTTCAGGCGTTCCATTGTCATCTTATTCCTCCTCCATCTAAGCTCAATCGCATTTATGGTCCTCCGGTTCTTCTATACACTTCAACTGTTATGCTATTTCTTTAGTAAACCAACATATGCGTTCTAGGTCTGCCTCTCATTTGATCTTATAAAACAATACTTTTTTGATCAATTCACCCAATTTGCGCTTGAAAGAGTTAACTTTGCCACAGAAATCATGTTGAAATCTTGTCCACTTGTTTGACCTATTTCTCAGCCTTCATCACCCGTTCCTCTAATGCAGTGAAGTTGGCCTGTGACGCGAGTTAAGTTCATTAGTGTTGACGGTTTCATGCTCCGTCCTAACTTGCATAGTTCATCCTTATAAGGCATGTTTGATACGATTTTCTTATTAAATTTGGCTAAACTCAATTATCCCATGTAGTAAGCAATAATTGTTAAAACTCTGGAGCTGGTAGTGACTCCTTTGAGCACCAATAATAAATCTATGGGATTAGATTCCTCTTTCTGCATAATACTCACTTCGGATCACCTGTTCAACTTCATAGAATCATTGTATGTGCGTTATTCAACTTGTTGATAATAATAGATTATAATCGGTAGTAGTAGCATGAAGACTACTAGTCTTTTAGAGCTTATTTCAGACTAGATAGTTATTAGGTTCAACATCAACCTAGGTATTGTCCTAATCTTGAATTCGTCTAGAATTGTAGAAACTTCTTCCCTGTTTCTTTTTTTTTTAGTACTAGATGGTCCCAACAACTTCTTCCCTGTTTCATCTGATAGAACTTAGCCAAGAAATAGGCTCAGAGGTTCTTCTTCCTTCTCATCATGCAAAGTCCGCGGAGATCAACAATAATATGGACAAATAATATTATTGTTTTTCCAACTCTAATCACAAGAGCAAACTGTATAAATTATAAAAACTTAGTTATTTTTATTTTATATAAACTAACTTATTTTTATAAAAAAATCAAGGATAAATTATAGAGAATTTGGCGCACAAATCTTCTTTTGGCGCCCAATTGGGAACATTGGCTGTCACCAAAGAATTACCCTCCTGGGTTGCACAAAATAATGATCTTCCTCATCAGATTAACGGGTTCTCTCCCCTTTTGAACACAACATCTTCTATGTTGAAATGAGGAACTTATAACGTCTTCACTCAAATTCCATCAAATTACCCCTATTTGTTAACAACATTATTAGGTAATGGGACTCTTAACTATAAACAGCAGATTGTGATCCAGAAAAGAGTAACTCAAAAGTTGCTCTATCACATGCAGCATTACTCGCCAGCAAATATAAGCCCATTAATCAGTCAGTTACTTAGCTAATCTTAACTACAAGTCAATTAAATTATTGATAATGAAATTGACACCCTAATTGCATGTTTATTGTTGGTGATCATCCCAGACAAAACACTCAAAAATCCAGTGAATCATAATCCAGCGGATCAATAAATATTCGTTGGAATATTTCTCCATCAATTGTTATATAAAATTGATAACTCCAATATCCAATAGCGGGATTAGCCCTAGTGGAACAGCGGATTAATTATATTTGATGAAGCTGGGCGATGGGGGCAAAAATTTCAACAAGTGGCCAGCGATCCAAGGCTGAGAGCACAACTGTTAATATTGAAATTAAGAACTCACCATTAAAACTTCCAAAAGCTGCTCTAAACAGCAAGACAGCCCAAGGAGAATTCAACTGACCCCAGATCTGTTTTTTAAGTTGGGAATAAGATTATTAACCTGGATTGGCCTAATACTGCTGATAAACTGGTTAGAGGATTTACCAGCTCAAAGAGTTTTCTTATACTTTTAGCCTAATAAAGATTGAGTGTGGAAGGTCCTGGAGATAAAAAGGGAAATGAAGTTAAACTGAAGGGCCTGAAGCTGGGTCAAACCTCCATATGCGAACTTATGAGTGCTCACAAGTCTGGCCCCTCTAAGGGCATTAAATCTTAGAAAGCATTCTTGAGGACATCAAGATGGCCACACTAAAACCAAGAAGGAGCTCTTGCAGTACAAGCGCAAGTTATCAAAATGAAATTGGCCTTAAAGAGCTTTTGCAACGAGCTGTTGGAGGTAAAGCTGAAACTTGGAGACCAGTCTTGGAATGCCCCATGAATCATTCCAAGGTTACCTGTGACACCCTCGCCAACCTAGCCACCACGCCTGAGGGAAAGATTTGCTCTTCTGACGCTGATATTCTGTACTGAATTATAATCAGTATTTAAGCAACATACTGACAACGACTAGCCTCAGATGTTGCTGGCCCAGTATGTCATCACCAGATGGCTCAATACGCATGACACCAAGTGTGAGGCTGATCAACTCTGGAAATATTTCATCATATGGCCCAGGCTCTCATAATATGATATCCAGTGTGGTCAATTGACCCAAATAAGGTTGACTCAAATTAGAATGACCATTATCAGATAAACATTTTTGAGGCCCAAGAAAAAATTCATCAGTAAGGGGTCCCAATAAGATAATTAACCAATTTACAACAAGAGTACATCATGAATACCTCAACAATTAATTAAGTCTGTTATTTCAACAGGGAGCAAGACTTACTCCCCTTGGACAAGGCTTGATGGGGACTATGTCGGTATTCTCCATATTCAAGGTGGAATCCTTGTCCCAGGGAGAATATCGACATACTCCAGTATGCAGTACTTGATTTTCAAGCTTCCCAAATGGTCTCATAAGTTCCATATTAATGTTTGATTCCCCGTCCTTTATTTGGACTTTGAATTCAGGGTATCACTTTAATTACTCTGAATTCAATTAATAAGAATTTTAATTATATTTGCAAATATTTTACCTAATTCTGAGGCGCATTCACATAACTACATCATTGATTGGCCAAAGGTACCAAAAACTTCATCACCTGCTCATTCTGGAATCTAGCAAGTTGGACCTATAGTTTTGGAATGATATTGAACTCCTAATTAAGGTTAATACATTTTAACAGATGATACGAAACTATTACCAGGAAATCAAGAAGATCAGCTGACCTTCCATGTGGGACACAATGATGAACATACTTCTTTGGAATAAATTATGATTGATGAATCACTCTTTGCCATTCCCAGTGAAATGTGATTTCCCTTTTACTTTCAACAGTACTATAAATTGTACAGACTTATTTTTAGAGAATATCTTAGATTATCTATCTATTACTTAGTTATATTTTATTTAATGAACAAAGTCTCGTCCATTTCTGCATCTTAAAAAAGTCCCCTGTCCTCTAGGCTGACCATGTTACACTAAGCCTCCTGCAATCATCCACTATGTCAAGCTCACCAATAATAGCACCTGCAAGCATATTAATGGAAGCGCGACAGAATTTATTTAAAGGGAATACAGAAATTTATGGATGAAGGCTTGGTAAAGCCCTTCAAGTGTCCTTAGCTTCGCCCTTCTGCAAGTGAGAAAAAAGGATAAAACTTATTACATAGTCATGGACTAACAAATATTAAATGCCCTGGTGAAGAAAGATACTTATCCCTTGATACACATTGACAATACCTGCAATTTTAAAGATAGCGCTACTTCTTATAAATGGACCTGGCGTGTGGATATTAGTATTTGGAGCTGTCATTTGAAGACTGGAAGAAGTGTGAGCTGAAACCAGTTAAAGACTTTTTGGACCAACGCGTATGCTACAGGGCTTGTGCAATGCCTCAACTACAATTAATGAGTAATGGATCAGATTTTTAGAGATCTTAAGATGTTGATTCTGCTCATTTATTTGAAGATATAACGGGTTTCAGCAAGACGTACCAGGATAACTAGCACACCCAAAGTGAATATTTTACCCAGAAAAGAAAGAGCAAGAACTTGTTTAAGACAAGCAAGTACTCATTAATCAAGATCCAGTTTAAATTCTTTTTCCATGAAGTAAACTTAAATAGTATTAAACCCCACATGAGATGGAGTGAAACTATCGTCAATATAATTTCCCCAAGTGCATGAGAGACGCCCAGGTGTTCATGGGATGGTGGGTTACTACCACCAATTTGGGATGAACTTTGTGGACATCGCTAAAAGTGCTCATGCACCTACTCAACAAGAGAGCACTATTCAATTTAGAACAAGAGCAAGAATATTCTTTTAATCAGCTAAGGCAGAAGCTAATGGAGGCCATGAACCTGATATACCCAAATTTTACAAAGACCTTTACGTTTATAAAAATGCCAGCGGCGTGGGTATGGGCGCCAACTTAGCACAGTAGGACAAAAGAGGAGTATATCACTCAATAGTGTTCTACTCAAAAGCATTCACCAGAGCAGAGCGTAATTATACTCTGGAAAGTGCGAGTGCTCAATAACAATTAGAGCAGTATGCCACTTCCTACCATACATATATGGTGTACATTTAAAGAAATTTATGGATCATAACTCTCTGAGATTGTTCTGAGGCATTAAGGATCCGGACGAAGACTACTAAGATAGTCTGATTATCTGTAAGGCTACAATTTTGAGATTATGCACTGAGCTGGATAGAAGCACCATAAAGCGGATGGCTTTTTGTTGTTGTCCACCTTCTGTTTCAAGTCCAGCAGAGCGATGAGATCTTTGGCCTTATAGTAAAACCCAAGGATGAATGGAAAAAAAGGAAGCAGAAGTTAAGATAATTTTGGATAGCTGTTCCAGAGCGTTAAGATTATAATATGGGAAGGTGTAAAAACAAGTTTAGGTGAAATGGCTCCACTATATGAAGGCAGGCAAATAAAATGGCGCTAGTAATGGAAGGACACAGTCATTTAGGCCACAGATAACTACAGAAGACGTACAAGCATCTCAAGGAGAAATTTTACTGAGAGGCTATGTTTGACTATATCAGTTAGGCTCTTAATCTCTTCATTTAATTCACCCAATATAAGCCTCTCCTGAAGAAGTTTGAGTTCTACCCTTTCCCTCTAGCACCCTTTCATATTCTTTACATCAATGTTGTTGAATCATTACTGAAGTCATCCATAGGAAAACAGTTTAATTATAAAACAATAAATCATTTCACCAAGTGTACAGAAGCAATCACAGTCAAGGCGATTACTGCAGGGGTTACCGCGTGTTTTTTTATAAACAGGGCATTACTCACCATGAATACCATCAGATACTCCTTTTAAAATAATTGACTTTTTCTTATATCAGATGTTGTGAGGCATATGTTGGACTTAGTAGGAGTCAAACAGCATATCACCAAATTAAATACACTATCTAACAACATTAGTGTGGAAAGTATAACAGAACTCTCACATAAATCTTAAGATCGCTGTTAACCACATATCCAAATGAGACATTTTTTCCATCAGCCTTGTTTGCTTAACGGTTAAGCTACCACAGGACTATAGCCATGTCTCCATTCAAAGCTCTATATATAAGAGAGACCGTGTTAACAAGCTTGCTAGCTCCAGTGATGGACGTGGATATGAAGAATCTACCCCCAGAAGATACCAGGAAGAGTTAGCAGAGGAGCTAGTCGAGATTCAGCAAGTGTCAGCAGTAATTTTGAAGTCACTGGAAAAGAGTACCAAAAAGGTTAAAAAAAGACTCATTTTTCCCGTATCTGAAGAGAGTGAAAGTTATGTTCTAGCATATGTTTAAAAGACAACCTGAGAAGCTAAAGGATGTTTAAAAAGAGCCTAGAATATTGTCATGAGAAAAGGAATCAGGTATTCCATCAAGGAGGGCACCAACAATATCATATAACTAAGTCCATACGTGGCATTTGAAGTCTTTTACTAGGTTTCACTTAAAGGGGGTAATTTTGATTAATATATAGTTGTAGAATTTAATACCTCAATCTATGGAAAAACCTCCTGAAACCCCCATTACAATATGACTAATAATTATACTAATGAACTAGCTAATAAAAAAACAAAGATTAAGTCCCAATTGACAAGCCAGCAATCAGATAAAGTTTTTAATATTTAAAAGCTTTTTTGTAGGCTTTTAAGGGACTAAAGTTACTGATTCATAGGCCATTATATACCTCCTGACTGCCAAAACTATTTGACAGCCGGTCAACATGACATCAAAGGACATACATTTATAAATACCAATCTTGACAACCATACACATGATGTCATAAATGCGCCTCTATGAAACCTATTATATACCCTTGGTCTGACTGAATTTTGAATGGAGTTTTATTGAAAACCCATTTAAAGATAAATTATATGTGATAAGATTTAAGGGATTTCACCAAAATGAGAAGCAAGTTAGTATTGTGAGCTTCACCAATAAAAAAACCAATGCACCCATGTTTAGCAAGATCACAAGGATCACGAGTTCAACAAGAGCATTAAGAGCAGCAGCCACGCATTCACAAGCTGGTCAAAGTTCCATATAATCTAATAAAGAAGACCAGAAGATCCCAGAAAATAAGAAACGATTATGCTGGCCATAAGTTAAGAAGCAAATGTACAAGCGCCTTATATAAAAAACTTAAATGATAAGAAATCAAGTTCTACTTCTACCAACCCAAATTCCTAAATACTATATATATCTCCAAATGTCACATTAATAAAATCTTGTCTTTTACATATAAATTATTATTGTCATTTTTTTCTAATAGCGCCAATTATAATGATGTTATTAAAAGGTTCAACTTAGCCTCCCTGTTGTCGTCAGAGGTTCTAAGATCCTCTGGTAGTGCTCAGGAGCAGTTATGTATGCATAATTCCAAGGCTTCAACTTGGGTTGACACACTTGTAACCATGAGATAAAAACACATGTACAGAAGAACAAGGAAGCCAATTCGCTTGATGGCGCGCCTAAGAATAAAAACCAATGATTTACTGCAAATGGATCACCCTTTTTTCATTAGCACCACTTTTGAGCGGGCCACTTTGGCAATACTATGTCTAAAGATGATACTATTAATATGAATAGCAGCGCAACGCGTTATGTGCCCCAGTGATAAAGTTGTATTTGGCACAGCAGTTCCATATCTCTTGTAATAGTCTACATCAGGCGTGAGCCTAAGTTTTTTAATATTTTAGTGCTTATGATAATGATTTAGTGCTCCAAAAAACTATAATAGAACAAACCTTTAGCTTATTCACAGTAATGGCAATATAAGTGAACTCTTATTAATAAGCACCAGAAGGTTATTTAAGTTGACACCAAGAGTCTCATACTAACATATCTATGATTAAAAGTCTTTAAATACTTAAAGATTGCTTTCTTCAATCTCATGATAGTTATGGATACGTGGACTTTTCCAACTTTAGGTTTTTTCCTGATTTGACTGGAGTTCTTGTTGTGTTAATTTCTGAGCCTAAGGCTTAAATACTAGCTTTTTGGGTAATTAATTCTTTTCCTTGTAAAAATAAGTTGGCACTTCTACCAAATTATCTGTGAACACTTCTTGAAAAGATGTAGGTGGGAAGTCATGGTATTTAATCTAAAATTTAGTGCTTTACAGATAGTATTTTGCTCTTAAAAATATGATTTTTTTGAGGATTATCAGTAGTGAAATCCTTTTCTATTTGCCCCTTCTATTACTGAATTTTTTTCACTTGATATTTAAAAAAACAAACCTCAAGTTTGTCAATAATATCAGTGCATTAATTGGAATACTGCCCTTTCTTCTTTGCATATTATAGTAATTTGATGAACTTCAGATTGATTGGGGCAAAGGCTTGTTTTGATATTTGAATCCTTTTCTGGTATTTGCAATTTTAATATTTGTGAGGCTCATAATAACCTTTGTTTGTTTATCTGAAAGCAGTGATGTATTGGAAAAGATAAAAACCATTTGTGAAATGTTATTTTTATCATTAAAAGCAGGCATCATCCCATGATATAACTTATTTTAGGGCTCTCAGGCATGATATAGGAGATTTAAGCATCAAAATTTTTCAAAGCCCAGGCTTTAGGTAAAGATCTTTAAGATATAAATTATTAGAAAATCCAGGTCTTATCTGTCCTTTTTATTTGAGAAGTTGAGGAACGCGAACTTCTGGGTGGGCATTATTTTCACTCCCCAAAAACTTTGATAATGAGATTTTAGAATTTTTGTAAAACATTTCAACTTCATCTAGTTATGGCATCACTAGCTCTTGGCTTTCAAATTCAGTGAAATCATCATTGTGGACATCTTTGCTGTATTGAGGGCACCCTCGTTCTAAGCTTCAAAAATCTCTATTCATTTTACATACATTAACATAATTTGTAAACTTAGCCAAGTTGATTAAATTAGTAGTGACTTTTATTTTTTGCTGGGTAGCCAATAAGGTTCTGGTTGCCTTTCATGGTTTATTGAAAGAAAAATGGGGATGAAACATTTGGGCCATCAGGAATGATATTAGATGAGTTTGCCAGAGTAGCATGAGCTGAAGATCATTGAAGCAGCACAAACTGGGGTCACCAAAGTAATACTAATGGTGGTGTCAAAAACGGTGCTTATAAGTCAAAATAATAACTTTACAGGTCACTAAGCACATGATTAACAAGGTACTGTTTGATGAAGTTGACCTTAGAAAAAACTCAAACATAAAAACTTTTTTCAGAAACAATTACCCAATAAAATAAATATAAGTATAAACTATAGTATCAATACTGACAGTGGCTTGATGGCTCATGGTAGATTGTTCTGTTGTATTCAAATTCCACAACTACAATAACACTTTTTGGGTACAATCTGGCAGGCCTCTTCCAATGTAACACTCAAAATTCTTGTTTCTAAAGTAAGATATCAAATTACTTAATAGTATTGACAAATAACAGGTTAATTGCATAATGATTAGAAGGGCAGGGATGCTAAGGTCTTGGAATTGGGTAATTTACATAATATTGTAACAGCCAATTATTATTGAGACACCAGATGATAACCAAAGTATTATTAACAAACCTATAAGCAGCAAGTATATGCCAGCATGAGGCAATGTGGTTAGTGTGTTATTATAATCAAGATATGAATACCACAGCCACTGGTTGAGGAAATTAATATTTGTTCTTCCAGAATTGCCCCAGAGGTGATTGTGAATTTAATTATACTTTATAACTACCATAAATTGGCGTCCAAGGCGAGGTAATCAAAAGTTATTAATACCAAATAACAACTACACATTAAAATTGATTGGGGGCAAGGAGCTCCATAGCAACTTAAGCTTTAAGAATTAAGAGTAGTGAATATTGATCAAACATCTGGTTAAATATTACTTTAATATACAATATATTAAAAAATTATCTATAAAATTTTTTAACAAAATAGTGACAAACGTACCTGGAGTATATGTTTTTTAATTTACCTTTAGTTAGTATTTTGAGTGAAAAGTAGCTTTTTTGCATGAGTAGCACCTCATATTTCTTATTTTCTGACTATGAAGAAAGGGTTTCTCATGTATTAAGTTTTTTGGAGTAGTTCATTAGTCGACTCTGTTTACATTTGATAAGGACATACTTGATCTTGTTATGCAATAATCTATCATTATAGTAAGATAGCGGCGCCCCTCCTTGATGATTGTTCATTTTATCTAAGTTTCAAATGTATAAAGAGGTCAAATCTAATTTACTGTTTTCTCTAGTCATTTTTACATTCTGTCATTTTTCAGAATATAAATGCAGAGGTTCATTTTCTCTGTATAGCTTATTATTAAATCTAACCGCTCAATCCATATCCTTTTTTGAAGCTAGTAAGGATTTATTATTAGCTTCTGTTTCTCACCATTAATTACAATTTAAAACTTGTGATCTAACAAGATATAATAGTAGCTAATGTTACTATCCACCAATCCGTTATGTTGGATAATGGAGTTTCAATTTTTAGTGAGCCTCTTGGTATAACACTTTAGCGTCTGTATGACACTTCATTTCAGCCCAAAGATACTTTTCTAACTTAAAAAGTGGTTTTGGGTGACGTCATAGACCCATTGGGGTGTTAAACATCTATTATATATATATTTCACCAATGGCACAAACCAGATGGTCATTCACCTGGTAAGAATATATTAAAATCTAGAGAGCTTTATTTTAAATAGCGTTGCTTATATCAGATAACTGCTTGTATGTCGTGGAAGATAATATCCAACCTCCTATAAAAATTATAATACAACAGTTGCGCCTCCATATAAACAGCCAATACACTTAATTAAGAAAAGCTCAACCAAAATGAATTTATTACTCGCCCCATGGAAAACTCCAAAAAAGCTCAACTTTATAGATAATAGTGTTGATAATATCCTATAGCCGGCCAGGACAATGTTTGAGTCCCTCCTACAGATGCCAGCAATCAAAAATAATTTTATTGATTTTATTACCTCTATTATAGGCTTTGGTTGACTTAAAATATTCTAGCAAAGGATCTCCTGTTTAATTTTGATGGTTGACTCAAAAATAAACCCTTTGAGAAAACCATCTTTTCTGATAGATTACTCCCATTGATGGATCCTTTGATCATTCCCAATTCATCTGCATAATCTGATAAATCAGATTCACCTCATAACCGCTATGATTGCATCTGAAGTAACCCAATTATCATAGCTAAAATAGCTATGATATAATCACATTATGGCTGATTATGGGTCCATTTGGGTGCAAAGTGGTCTCACGGCATTAACTAAATTGCACCTCCTAAATTAGTGCAATAATACTAATGCACTAAGGCGGAATTTTGGGTTTGATTAATGAAATCAATTTATTAAGCACTTAAACATAGAAGTCCTGATTAAGGGCGTACTTAGTGCTATTGAGAGGCCTGCTGATGTCCTGATTAGGGGTGCATCATCTTTATCATTCATATATATTTAAATCCCCCAATTATTGTTATTTGTCAAGTTATGATGTAGCTCTAATCAGGAAGAATTTTGTGTTGAGTTCACAACAAAATCGTCCTAATTATGAGAGTAAAATTGACTTCAATCAGGCTAAAACTATTGTTATTTTTAGTCAATTCATGGGCCAGATTGACTTGGGCATATTTCATGATTACTGCCATGACCAGCAGAGGATTGGAATAATATGAATGAATTCATCTAATAGATGAGTCTGGCCAGTAGATTCCTGAGAGGTATATAATACCAGCGCCTGGCAGATTAATAAATCATCATCATTTATCATTTATATATTGATCATTAATAACTACTGTCGCTTAGTTTATTAATTATTGTTATCCATCTATCATCCATCTGATATTTGTATCCATTGCCTTTACATCTATATTAGATAGTTGTGTGCGTTTATACTTCCTGAAAAGAAGTACTAGTTACCTGCCAGAGAAGTAGTCCCAAATTATAGAGGAATAATTTCCTAATTCTGTACAAAGACAGAAGGTCTCAAAATTGTTGTTGCCAGAAGACTTAAGAATCTTGAGTGTACCTGAGTTACTTGTCTTTTATTGAGGATTATTTGGAGAATCTACTTCCTGATTATAAGCAGGAGTTTCATTCAAAAAGTGAGTTTTTATTATCAAATTCATTGTTAAGTCATTTTAGCTTGCACCATTGGCTGAAAACTTAACATTTTGGTACTCACTACAGGGGATACAACTACCTAATATGAATGTGGACAATCAGCTTTCAGAATTTTCCAGAAAATACAGCAACAATGAGATGGAACAAGAGATGTTCAGTTCAATTAAATTTGTACATCAAATTGTTCTAACAATGAGGAGGGGAACAAGTACGCAATAAAGCTAATTAACTGGGCTAACAATTCAAATCCAAGAAGGGCTTTATGGCGAAGTTTATCAACCTTGGTCTTAAACTTGACTCAAACCTAATGTGGTGCCTGAGATAATTATTCCCAGACATCAAGTAATTAGTGTCCTCTATTCAAATATGCAGAATCAGCCAATTTATATCAAAAGGCAACAGGTGGTTGCCTATCTCCATTTGATTCCTATCACAGAGATTGAATCTTTCCACGATTTTAAAAACCCTGGATGAGCTAGGGCTTCCCAATGATGAGTTGGATTATGTGCATAATATCATACCTGTGGCCAATTAGAGGAATTAAATGATCAGGAAAATGACCAAGTTTGAGGATAAATTGAGAAATACCACAAAATATTTGCCAAGGATAATTTTTTACTGGGATGTGTGAAAGGAGTAACCCATACAATAGATACTGGGGATCATATCCTATCTAATTTAGGCTGATTAGGCATTCAAAAACTGCTGAAGAGGTTGTGTCAAAGGAAATTAAGAAACTTCTTGACCGTGGTATGTTGATGCAATCCAAGAGTCCATGGGCTGCCCCAATTCTCATTTTAAAAAAGAAATATGGGAGCAACAGGGTTGTTATTGACTACTGGAAGCTTAACAACATCACAAAAAAGGATTCCTATCCTCTTCCACATATTGATGATGCCCTAGACAGACTTGGAAGTTCAAAGTTCTTCTCAGCAATGGATTTAAATAGTGGGTATTAGCAGATTGACTTGCCCAAAGCTGAGCGAGAAAAGTGCGCCATTATTACCCAAGAAGGGTTTATGCAACCAGATTGGATGCCCCAAGGACTCTGTAATGCTCCAGCAACCTTCCAGAGAGCGATGGACACTATACTGGGCAATCTTAAATTGTCATGTGTATTAGTATATCTAGGCAATATAAACGTATTCAGATGTACTTTCATGAACATCTGGAACACCTGGAAGAGTTTTTCAATAGGCTAGCAGCTGTGAACTTGAAGATCAAGCCCCGGAAGTGTCAATTCTTTAAGGAACAGCTGGAATACCTTGGGTTTGTAATTGATAAAGAAGGTCTTCATCCACAACCAGCCAAATTGGAAGCAATATCTAAAATGGAGAGGTCTAAATCCAACTGGGATATTCAAGTATTTTTGGGCATGATCTGATACTTTCACCAATTTATTGCCAACTTTGCTCAAACCAGAGAACCTTTATTTTATCTACTTAAGGATAAGGTCTTTTTTGAGTGAAATTTGGCCTGCCAGGAGGCATTTCACCAGCTTTGTTTGGCCCTATTAGTTGCACTAATGTTGCGCTATCCTGACTTTGACTGGGAGTTTATTGTTCTGACTGATGCGTCATTACCAGCAATTGAAACCATTTTGTTTCATGTTGGAGATGATGGCGAAGAGCACCCAGTAGTCTATGCTAGTAGGACCCTAAATGCCCATGAGAGAAATTATACTGTGACATAAAGAGAGTGTTTGGCAGTTATATATGCCTATAAACAATTCCGAGTATGCCTTCATGGAGTGCATTTCACCGTGGTTACTGATCATGCATCCCTAAGCTGGCTTAACAACTTGAAGGAGCCAGAGGATGGTTGGCTCGCTGGGCACTTAATCTGCAGGCTTATGACTATACCATCAAGCACCAGGCTGGTGCTAAGCATCAAAATGCTGATTGTTTTTCCCATCTTTCCATCATGGCAACCCTTTGCCAGCCAGTGGATGCCTTGTTTCAGAAGATAGTTAGTGGAACTTTTGTTGATAAGCCTGAACAAGTGCAGAAAATTCTCTCCAAATTAAGAAAGAATAACTACACTGAAAAAGGAGTCTTATTCAAGGTGATTGATGGGAAGAAATATATATTTCCACATCCCTTAGCTCAAGAAGATCTAATTTTGGCTGTGCATAAGGCCACCGGCTATGGAGGCTTTAAGAAAACAAAGGAGCAGCTCAAGCAAAATTAATATTGGGCAATGATGCATTTTGACATCCATGAAACTTTGAGTTGTTGCCAAGAGTGCCAAGGGGAAAAACCCTTTCAAAAAGCTACGTTTTACCATCTTGTTCAGCCCAAATTCACTTGGCACACTATATCCAATGATGTGGTTGGACCCCTCCCAATAAGCAATGTGAAAGCCAAATATATTATTGTGGAAATTTGATCACTTGACGAAATGGGTTGAAGCCAGGGCTATTTAGGACTTAGCCTAAACAACTGCTAAATTTATCTTGGAGCAAGTTATTCATTGGCACGTATGTCCTCAATTTATATTAATGGATAATAGCACAAATTTCACTGCAGTTATTCTTCAGAAGCTCAATGAATTAATGGGGGGTGCGTAGTGTTCTGTCAACTCCATACTACTCAGAAACAAATAGTGCAGTGGAACGAGTTAATGGAACACTTGTCAATATCCTAAGAAAACTGACTTCTCAGAAGCCCTCCGAATGGAGTACATTCCTCAGTTTGGCCATTTTTGCCTACATCTCTTACCATTTGGCCACAAAGATGTCTCCTTTCCAACTTCTATATGGGTAGCATCCAGCCTTAACGCAATTAATGTATTCCTTGCTTCAAGAACCCCAATAATTGAGTTATTCTCAGTATGTCAAGCAGCTTGCAGAAACCTTAATTAAACTGCAAGCCCAGGCTTTTGATAATAACTTCAGAACTTCATAAGGTCTGACATGAAAAAGATCAAAAAACCTAATATGATCTGCCTAAATTTGCTGTGGGGGATGAGGTATTATTTTGTAATACACACAGTTTAGGCTGAACACACAAGTTAAATTGCATTTGGGTTGGCCCATTCGACGTTATAGAGAAAACTTTGAACTTTTCCTAGACTATTAAGGAGAAAAAATCTCGAGCATGTCTATGATTGAGTCCATGCTAAATTCTAAGAAAGTTTAAGAAGAGGGCCAATTAGAAGAGAAGAATTCAACATTTGCATATCCAATTATAAGAAGATATGGTAAAATAATAATAAGAAGAAGAAGAAAACTAATAATATAATGAAAGAAAAAAACAAATAACTAACTAAGGAAATAATAAGAATGATAATAAGAATACATAATATATAAGAAAGAAGATATATAATCAAACTTTAATAATGAACTAAACCATCAAGGCTTTTATTCCTCTGCTTTGAGGGGGAGGCAACTTGAGAACTAATTCTTCATTTTTATGCACCAATTTGGCCCAGTCTAGCAGCTTAATTAAAAAAACAGGGCCAAATGGACATCAAAAAAGTTGAAAAAAATAAGATACCTTAACCAGGACTTTAAAACAATCAAAAACATATTCATATAAAATGCCTGGTCCAATTTATTAGAATAATGACCTTGTTTCGGAATAAGAGCAGTGAAGAATTTCTGATATGCTGAAGTGTTGTTTACAGATATGAAGAGAGAATCAGGAAACTCAGGTCTATATTCCAGTCAAATGAGGGAAATGTTAGATTTTGATGGTTGACTCAAAAATAAACCCTTTGAGAAAAGCATCAATGCTGATAGATTACTCCCATTGATGGATCATTTGACCCTTCCTGATTCATCTGCATAAACTTATAGATCAGATTCACCTCATAACCTGTAAGTCCTGGGGAACGTCCTCTGGCTGTTGATCAGGCCATCTTCCCATTCCCGAGTAAAAAGTCACTGAAGAGGATGGCAATACCCCTAGTTACTCAGGGCGATCTCGCTCATGTAGTAGATGAGCAATGGGTAACAGCCCTTCCGCTTTGGATCCCAACCCCAGTACCCATGCTCACCTCAGCAGAACTGTTATGGGAATTAACAATATTTGTGCTGAAATTGCCAAATTATAATTGGCCAGATCAAATTCGAGTGGCAACCTGGCTGATGGCCAAAACTCAAATGGTTGATTAGGCATGAAGACTGAGGTATCAGCCAGACTGCCCGATGGCTCCAATTTGATCAATAAGCTGATAGAGTTAACATTGGAATCATCAACGAGGGTTCAAAGCCCTCTGTTGGTAATTTGGGCGTTGCACCCAATGTGATTCCATTGACTGAATGAACGGTCCAGCGACTGAGCGTGGGCAGGTTTGGTGTCCCAAACCCATTCCAAACCAAATGGACCCACCCCTATGTGGGGTGGCCTTGGGGGATTCCTGTCACTCGTTGGGCCAAACAATGTCACGCCAGCCATCATAAATGTAACTGAGTTCTAATCTGGACATTTGAGGTCAAATTAATAGCAACTCAGCCCACTGTCAAATTTTGTGATGTCAGTTCTCAAGTAACAAAACCCCCCATTCCCAAACAATTTGCCAGTTAGGTCAAAATTGTGGGACCTGATCCTGGCTTCGCCATTAACCCAATTGACCACTATTTAATCAATTGCATTACACTGAGAAAATTGTTGGTAGTTTTTTCTTTCCTAAATTCCTATTAAATTTCCTTTCAAAAAAATTAATTTTTATGTGTTAAAAACTAAGCCACCTTATCCACTAACGTTCTTGTACCCCTCAGGGTTAATGGCCATATGCATCTGGTACTTTATTTTGTGCCTATATGAAATTCTAGCTTACCAGCAAATATTGGTGGAAACCCTTTCTGGTTCCATATTCGTCATATCAGCAGCTGTGCTCCAGGCATTCTGGCTTGCTGTTTGGATGCTCTGGCACCCAGGTGGCAGGTCAGTCTAATTCTCACTTGCTGTTCGCCTGACATAATTGACCAACCATTATTCTTAGCCATTTCCACCTTTCTTACGTGGGTGGACGCAGCAATGGTTCCTTCTTTCCAACTGAGACAGGAAGTAAAGAAGATGATATCTGACCACATTAGTCCGCTCACACTCAAACCTCTAAAACTATACCCCATAGTTGCCGCAGCATTTTGCCCATTGGTTTCCCCAGATCCCATCACCATCTCTTCAGTATCACCGGATTCATACACAGCTACCAAGAAGGAGAACTACGCTTACTTCTTAGTACCCATGAAAATTAGCGTTGGTTCTAATCACGTCTCCTTTGAGGCCCTGGTGGACACTGGAGCTGCAGGAAATTTTATGAGTTTTGAATTGGCGTAACAATTAGAGCTGGAAATGGATGTGGGCTTCTCAGTGATGGTGGCCTCATCTGTTTATCAGCCCTCATATGTCATTTGTTGACCAGTACCTTTTTCAATCCACCAGTTTAACTTCTACAATCACTTTTTGGCTATGCCAGACTTTGTGTTTTTGGTGATCTTAGGTGTAGGGTGGTGGCGTTGACAACATGTGAAGATTTATTTAGAGTCTAATTTGTTGTCATTTACCAATGATCATTTGGAGGGAGAATTTTCTTTGATTGACACCCTCAAGAAGGTATAAGGAACTAGCTCTATCACTACCTTAGTCACTGCTGCGGGCGTTCCAGCCAATTTTCTCAAAAACTTAATGCAATATCGGAGAATCTTCAATATGGAAAAGGCGGAGCATCTGCCTAAACACACCAGGTATAATTGTGTGTTTTGAACGACCGTGGAGTTGGTGAACATCAACTGTCCGTTGTATCCCCATACAGCGGAGGAAGAAGTTAAACTCAATACCTGGTTGGACGATATGTTGAGAAAAGGTTGGATGTTCAAAGAGACCTCACCCGTCGCCTCCCCCATTGTCTTCACCAAAAAAGCGGATGGTTCTCTCCATCCCTGCGTGGATTATGGCCATTTGAATAAAATAACAGTTACTGATCCCTATCCATTACCTCTAAAGCAGACAATTAGTCAGGCAATCGCCAAATCTCATGTGTTCTCAAAGCTGGATCTGGTGAACGCTTCCAACCAAATTTGGGTAATGGAAGGGCAGGAATGGGTAACAGCAATCCAGACGAAATGGGGCATCTTCCAATTTCAGGTAATGCCTTTCAGGCTGAAAAATGCCCCACCTACATTTCAACGGATGATTGATAATATACTGGGTGACCTCCAGTTCACCTGTGCTATTTCATACATCGATGACATTCTGGTCCACTCCCCAACTCCCAAACAACATGCAATCAACTTTGAAGCAGTGGTGGTTGCCTTGCATAAGGCAGGGTTGTTCCTCAAACCATCCAAGTGTGAGTTTTATAAAGAAGAGGTCACTTTTATTGGAAACCTGGTCCTTAAAGATGGTGTCACAATCCCTCCTAATAAGTTGGATGAGCCCGGGAGTGGCCACTCTGACTACCCAGAAACAACTCTGGAGTTTCTTAGGAACTATTATCTTCCTAAAAGTTCTCCCCCACACTCTCTCAGCTCGCCGCCCCACTCCACCCACTCACAGGGAAAAACGTACCTTTTTGGCGGATGGACAAATGCCAGCAGGCATTCAAATTGATTAAAGAGGTGTTTGTATCCCCTCCCATTTTAAAACACGCTGACCCCACCAAGCCATATATTGTTGTATGCGACGCGTCATCAGTAGCTGTTGGTGTTGTGTTGCTTCAGGAGCACGATGGTTTGGAACACCCTGTCGCCTAATTTTCCCAAAAATTTACCTCCACAGAGCAGACTTGGGCTATTTATGATAAGGAGTTGGCAGCCATTGCATGGGCCCCAACTCATTGGCGGTACCTGTTACAGGGTGCTCAACATGAATTAACGGTCAGCATGGATCACCAGGCCTTGTTGTACTTTTGTAAATCCCAAAAATTGGTACACCGGCAAGCCTGTACCTATCAGGACATGTGTAGTTTTAATTTCAGATATGAATTCCTAAAAGGAGCATTAAATGTACTTCCCAATTTTCTCAGCTGCAGCCCCACCCACAGTTCCATGGAGCTGAAGAAGTAGATCTCGTTATTGTGATTCCTACCACCCAAATCTTGTCAATTGTCCCCCCTGTCATTTCTTCTGTCGCTCTTGCCCCCAATGCTCCATTAGTTGCTCAGGTCTTGGAAAGTCAAATGGCCTGCCCTGAGGGCGTGGAGTTGATTAAGCAGTTATTTACTAGAAGCATAAACACTCCCTATATTCACTGAAGGAGGGTCTTATTATTTTAGATCTCGCGTTTGGGTTCCCCCTCTTTCTGAAATGAGGTATTTCGCGCTCATCATGACCCCCCACAGTTGGTCACCCTAGTTCTAAGAGATGCATCAATTTGATCAAATGGACCTATAACTGGGCAGGTTTAACAAAAGAAGTTCCGAGCTTGATTGCTGATTGTGTTACTTGTGCCAGGGCCAAGTCAGATCACTCTTGTAAAAATGGCCTCCTGCACCCCTTATAGCAGGCGGAGGGTCCATGGACATTGGTGTCCATGGATTTTATCATTGAACTCCCTTGTTCTAATGGGTTCACAGCAGTGATGGTAGTGGTGGATCACTTTACAAAGTTTTCCCTCTTTATCCCCTGCACTTCCAAGATTACATCCAAAGAAAATGCCCATCTTTTTGTACGCCATGAGTTTTTGATGTTTGGTCTCCCCCAGGAGATCATCAGCAACCGTGGTTCCCAGTTCGCTGTGCGGTTTTGGAGTGAACTCCTATCAATCCTGAAAATATCCCCCTGTCACTCCATGGAGTATCATCCTTTGTCTGATGGCCAGACCGAGCAGGTCAATCAGGTTCTTGAACAGTACCTGCGTTGCTATTCTACAGCCACGCAGGATACTTGGGCTGATGATCTCCCCCTCGCCCAATTCGTGTACAATAATGGAACCCACACATCCACGGGGTTTTCCCCTTACAAAGCAACGTTGGGTTATAATCCTTCATTTTTGGTTGGACCATGCTTGCAGCGAGAGGTTCAAGCTGCCGCGGACCATGCTGCTCATATCAGATTGACTTAAGGCTTAGTGCAGGAACCCCTCATCAAAGCTATAGATGACTATAAGCAGTTTGTGGACTGGAAACATCTTTTAGGCCATGAGTTTACAAAGGTTCTTATGTTATGCTCAACACCCATCACTTAAAAATCCAGGCCCATTCCTGAAAATTTGTCATCAAATGTTTGGGACCTTATTTGGTGGAAGAGGTTTTGGGTAATGGGGTGTTCTGACTGAAGCTTCCCGCGCATTGGAAGCAGCATCCCATTTTCCATGTTTCCCAGCTGTCTCCCTTCAAGGGTGCAAATCCCACAGAACCAGAACCAATTATTGTCATTAATGAAGAGTAGGCTGAGGTAGAAGATATTCTGGCAATTCTGGAAATCCTGACGTTCCGTACAATATCTTGTGGCCTGGAAAGGATATCTGGCTTATGAAAACAGTTAGGTCAAGGCGCACGATTGTACAAATTTTATGGACCTGGTTGATGCGTTTCATTTATCCCACCATGAAGCTCCCCATCCCCCCAGAAAGTCGCGACTATTATGGTAATTAAATTACCCAAGGCGCACAAGAATGTGGCTCTGGTGCAGTTTCCCGGTGGGGGTGTCATCTCTTTGGAAGAAGGAAAGGGTAATGTAAGTCCTGGGGAACGTCCTCTGGCTGTTGATCAGGCCATCTTCCCATTCCCGAGTAAAAAGACACTGAAGAGGATGGCAATACCCCTAGTTACTCAGGGCGATCTCACTCATGTAGTAGATGAGCAATGGGTAACAGCCCTTCCACTTTGGATCCCAACCCCAGTACCCACGCTCACCTAAGAAGAACTGTTATGGGGAATTAATGAAATTTGTGCTAAAATGCCAAATTGAAATCAGACAGATCAAATTTGAGTGGCAACCTGGCTGATGGCCGAAACTCAAATGGTTGATTAGGCATGAAGACTGAGGTATCAGCTGGACTTCCCAATAGCTCCAATTTGATCAATAAGCTGATAGAGTTAACATTGGGAATCATCAACGAGGGTTCAAAGCCCTCTGTTGGTAATTTGGGCGTTGCACCCAATGTGATTCCATTGACTGAATGAACGGTCCAGCGACTGAGCGTGGGCAGGTTTGGTGTCTTAAACCCATTCTAAACAAAATGGACCCACCCCTATGTGGGGTGGCCTTATGGGATTCCTATCGCTCGTTGGGCCAAACACTGTCACGCCAACCATCAGAAACATAACTGAGTTCCAAACTGGACATTTTGAGGTCAAATTAATAGCAACTCAGCCCACCACCAAATTTTGTGATGTTGGTTCTCAAGTAACAAAACCCCCCATTCCCAAACAATTTACTATTATGTCTAAATTGTGGGACCTTATCCAGCTTTGCCACTACCCCAATTGACCACTATTTAATCAGTCGCATCGCACTGAGAAAATTGTTGGTAAATTTTTCTTTCCTAGATTTCTATCAAAATAACCTTTCCCCAAAATTAATTTTTATATGTTAAAAATTAAGCCACCTTATCCTCCAATGTTCTTGTACCCCTTGGATTAACGGCCATGTGCATCTGGTACTTTACTTTGTGCCAATATGAAATTCTGGCCTACCAGCAGATATAGGTGGAAACCTTTCTGGTTCCATATTCGTCATATCAGCAGCTGTGCCCCAGGCATTCTGGCTTGCTGTTTGGATGCTCTGGCACCCGGGCTGGCAGGTCAGTCTAATTCTCACTTGCTGTTCGCCTGACATAACCGCTCTGATTGCATCTGAAGCAACCCAATTATTGTAGCTAATAATAGCTATGACCTAATCATATTATGGCCGATTATGGCTTCACTTGGGAGCAAAGTGGTCTCACAGCATTGAATAAATTGCACCTCCTAAATTAGTGCACTAATATTAATGCACTAAGGCGGAATTTTGGGTTTTATTAATGAAATCAATTTATTAAGCACTTAAACATAGATGTCCTGATTAAGGGCGTACTTAGTGCTATTGAGAGGCCTGCTGATGTCCTGATTAGGGGTGCATCATCTTTATCATTACTATATATTTAATCCCCAATTATTGTTTTAATTGTCAAGTAATGATGTAGCTTTAATCAGGAAGATTTTAGTGTTGAGTTCGCAACAAAATTGTCCTGATTATGAGAGTAAATATGACTTCAATCAGGCTAAAACTATTGTTATTTTTAGTCAATCTATGGGCCAGATTGACTTGGGGATAATTTATGATTACTGCCATGACCAGCAGAGGATTGGCATAATATGAATGAGCTCATCTTATAGATGAGTTCAGCCAGGAGATGCCTGAGAGGTATATAATACCAGCGCCTGGCAAATTAATAAATCATCATCATTTATCATTTATAATTTGATCATTAATTACTACTGTCGCTTAGTTTATTAATTTTTGTTAATCATCTGACATCCTTCTGATATTTGTATCCATTGCCTTTACACCTATATTAGAATGTTGTGTGCGTTTATACTTCCTGAAAAGAAGTACATAGTTACTTGCCAGAGAAGTAGTCCCAATTATAGAGGAATAACTTCCTAATTTTGTACAAAGACAGAAGGTCTCAAAATTGTTGTTGCCAGTAGACTTAAGAATCGTGTGCATACCAGGGTTACTTGGCTATTTTCAAAGATTATCAGAGATCAGCTTCCTGATTATGAGCAGGAGTTTCATTTGAATAGCGAGTTTTTATCCTCAAATTCATTGTTAAGTCATTTTAGCTCGCACTATCAGCTGAAAAATTAACATCTCCTTTTATCCCACTTTCTATAAAATAATTTACCAGTTTTTAGCAATGACTTCACAGGATTCATCAGTATAACTCTAGATGAAATGATCATGCACCAACACTGCAAACATAGGCTCTAGAGGAGTTCATTTTTTAACCTTTGGGTCCTTCCACTAATGACAGCCAAATTTTAGTACTCTTTTCTAAAAAAATATTCCCCACTTGGTCAACTCTTTTTGAGGAGAATGTTATTAAATTGGGAAATCAATTGAATACAAACCAGAAAATTGAGGCACAGATTAGGCCACTTGGACATCTTCAAGAGCCTTGTGAGCCACAGGAGCCACTTTCAGGCTTAAAACAAGAAACATAAAAACATAACAAAATCAGAAGCATTAAAGTACAACTGTGGAGGAGATCCACAATCTCAGCTAGAATCTAGTATTTGGAATCCTCTGACCCTAAAACTAACAAAATTGAAGATTTACATTTATAATTCTGAGATATTCTCCTAGGTCCCACTTATCCAACTTCAAGATCACCAATTAAATATACTTTCAGTTAGACTAAGTAGCGACTATAGTCACTAAATTCTTTTTTAAGTTGTTTAACTTGGTGTTAATAACGCCAAATGCAATAAAAGTTAATTTAGAAGGTTTGGTTTTACCTGATTTTACCTGAAGAGGTTGAGATGATCTCTTGTAAACCTAGGAACAGTTATTACAGGGAATTTACTAAGGTTTAGAATGGTTGAAAAAGCTTGTAAGCATGTATAAAAGTCTTTATATCCAAAATAAGGATTTTTCAAATAGCTCATTGACGCACCGTGTTAACAAAAAGATTAGTTGTTGTAGATGACCACCTTTATCAATTAGCACCCTCTTTTTGAGCAGGCCAGTTTGGCAGTAACTGGTGCTTAATAAAGGGAGCCACCAAGTGATTGTGGAGAGTTCTATGGTGATACCATGGAAGTGTACCATGTAAAGGTTATTCAGGAAGAAAAAAATCAGAGGGAATGGTTAAGTTGTCTAATGAGTTGAATTAGCAATTAGTTCATTTGACAAGTGTGTTAAAAAGAGTCAGACCTCCAACAGAATAAGAAAGTATCAATGAGCTGGCCTTGAACCAGTTGGATGACAAGGTGTATCTATTGGAGAATAGAATGATAAAACCTTCTTTCATATACACAATCTATATTAATCTGGATACCACAATGACCAGTTAGATCAATTGAGAAAGATATAGAGTTTATGCAAGTTAGGAGTATTTCTCCTCTTATATCTTTTCTTAAGTGGGGAGAACTCACTACCAGCACCAACACATCAGCATTGAGTTTACAACATGCTTAATAATTAATGTCTGAAGTAGGTCCCAATCTACGCTTGTACCTCAAGGCTAATATCACTACTGGCGAGAAAACTATATCCATATTTCATCAGTTGTATAATAATAGAATTGATGGAGAAAGCAACAAGAAAAAGCTCGCCATGTTTAGGGATGTTGAGTAGAAAATCACATGAGGTTTAAAGCCACCCTTTGACCCCATAACATACGCCAAAGTCAAAGAAATTTTTAATCTCGAAGTTCAATAGTGCATAGGATATTCAAAGTTGAAACAAGAGCTTAAGAGAAAAATAGAAGTCAGAGTCATTTGGGGACTATGCAAACTGGTATTAACTCAAATACCGAAACTTTGGACAACTAGAGCCTTGGATCCAACCGTGAGGACAATTTTTTAAGCTCTCTCATATCACATTTGCAACTCTTGATGCATATGACCTTGGCTTTAAAGCCTAACAATTCCATGAAGGCTATTGAGGAGGCCTAAATTGACTTCAAAGTCGCATATAAAATAGAGTTGAGACATCAAAATAGTAAGATACATCACTATGACTGAAAGGCTGTTACATGACTCAGAGCCTCAAAGATAAGCTTAAGAAGAAGCCTATTACTCAGTTAAAAAAATATAAAAAAATCAAGTACAATTGTGATAACTTTAACAAAAAGACCACTTTTGGAGAAGTTATCTTACCAAAGGAGGAAAAGAAAGAAGAACCCAAAAAATATTTCTGAATTTATGAATTTGGAAAACACGACACACTAATGGAATTGATGAGAATGAACCTGGTCTGATAGTTGAGGTTAAGATACTATGTTATTATACCCTAAGTGAATTGGTTGTGACTGCCTATCTGAGACTGAACCAAGAGAATATTGGACCCAAAGAACAATTTACCTGGATTAAGCTTCCAAGACCACTCAATTTAGTAAACAATTTATAAAATGAGAACATTGTGAAAACTAATTCTAAGAAGATTGTTTATGACGACTGGAAGTCATATGAGGCTTTTATGGAGCCGCGTTTTTTGAAAGAATCAGGAGGATTAAATAGAAAGATAATTAGATCTCTGCCTTGGGAATGACTATTGGCATGAGCATTAAAAAAGTGGAAGTTTCCATAAACGAGGTCAAAGTGTTTACAGTACTGGGTATTAGCGTTCCAGTCATCATTATGTCTTCCAGCTCATGAAGAGATTGCAATAAGCACCAGACACCAAGTATCAGGACAAGGCCAGAACTGACAGTCCTGAGTCAAATAAAGCACTAGAAGCATATTCCGCGTTACCCTTGCGACTAGGTAAATTTTTTGTCTACAAAGGTTGTGTTAATTGAAAAAACCACTATGATTTTCATATATAACGCTGTTCTATTTTTCAAGTATTTATCCACTTTAATCAGAGTTCATTAAGTTTACTTATTAACTAGATGTCACTTGTGTTTCAAGATGAGGAGAAGAAGGAGTTGAAAAGTGAGTATTTTAAAACTAATATTACATTTTCCAGACAGTTATACATTGAAGACTTAGGGAACAAAGCAACTACCACCAACTTTAGAAGCTGAGTCTGTTTTTCTTCATGTAAACTAGTATATAGATGAACTTAATACCTGGAGAACATAAGTGATGCTGGTTATTATTAATATCAATATATAAGAATAAATAATGCTTGATTGCTATTGTCCCAAAGGAGGTAGAAATCATAAACCCGGTGTGAGGCCTGTATTTCATGACATAATATGTCAAGTAGAGGTTATAGTCCTAATTGGGAACAATGTGAAGCATCATGTTCAGATTAATAACAGTCAATTCATAGAAAAAGCAAAGATTTTTTTCTTGCAATGCTAAATCAGTTAACTCAATCTCTGTTTTTGACAAAATTGGGCTACAAGATCTAACTATGCAATAAGAATGTGAACACATAAACCTTGCATCAATACTCAAACGTTTTCACCAGCACCCAAAATTATGGCTTATACAAGGGAGGATATCACAAGATTAGTCCTGTGAGTTCCATAACATTTTAATCAAAGCCTTGTCGCCAATCAAAGAGCAAAGAATAAATCATATTTAGAAAGGTACAACAACTTGTGATGCAGGGCTGGTATGCCCCTCCACAAAGTTCTTGAGCGTAACCCCTCTTACTGGTGTAGAAAAAGAATGGGACTTAGAGGTTTTCAATGGATTATAGAAGACTTTATGTGCTGACCAGAAAAGATCTGTGCACATTAGTGTGCATCGAGATTGCTTTTAATGTGTTTCAGAGGTTTGTTCTGCTTCTCTGCAATAAACCTGGTCTTTGGATACTGACAGATGTAGTTGTCTCCAGAAAAATAGTAGATTGTGCGCTGAAAATCATATAAGAATTATATGAACTAACACGTTTGCCACTGGGCTTGAGCAACACTATGTATACATTCTATTAAGTTATGGATCAATTATTTGGAAACATAAAGATGCCAAGTGTAATCATTTACCTATATGACATTGAAGTGTTCAGAAAAAATACAATGAACATCTGACAAACTTGAAGTAAGTCTTTAACCGCCTGAGAGAGAAACCTCATCATGAAAAGAAGTAAATGCTCTTTATAAAAATCATCCAGGATTCTTTGTCACAAAGTTAAAAGAGAAATTAAGCCCCAAAAATGGAAGACTAAACCTTGACAGGATGAGTTCCCCTAGATGCATGAGAGATGTCAAAGTGTTCAAGAACATGGTAGGCTACTATCACCGATTTATGCCAAAATTTGCAGACATTGGCAAGACACTTTCAAACCTGCTAAACAATGGAGTTCAGTTACTTGGGAATGAAAATAGGAAGATGCCTTCAATATGCAAATAGAGATCGATGTAAGCCTCAATAAAGATATATCTAGATATTGTGAAGGCCTTTACCGTTTACACAGATGCTAGCAACATGAGTCTGTGACATCTTTCTTAAGTGGATGAAGATGGGGCGGATCGAATTTATAAAAAACAATCAAAAGAAGTTTACATGAGCTGAACACAACTATAAAGTTATGGAGCGTGATTCCTTGGATGTAATTATGCAGTAAGTCACTTCTGACCTTACATCATCATCGTACATTTTAAAAATATCACAAATAAAGCCTCTTTTAGATTGTTGACAAATATGAAGGACTAGACGGAAGACTTTCAAGATGAGCCATTCAGCTGAAAGGATATGACTTTGAAGTCCTTTACTGGGCTGGAGAGAAACAACAGGACGCGGATAACTTGTCATGGAAACAAATTTTCACTTGCAATTACCTGAAATCCATAGGATTTATGTAATAATTGGACCAGAGAATGATTTGGAACTATATTATGAAGAAGTACTAATAATTTTAAAGAGTTGTTCAAGAGCAATGATATTCAGATAAAGTAAATAGAGAATTTACTAAATAAGAAATGGTTAATTTTTGTGAAGCTGAGAAAAATTGAGATTAAATGGGATATTCCATCAAGTAGGACATGGAAGACTCCAGAAGACATTTCAGCATCTAAAGAAGAGATTCTAATGGGAGGCAATATTGGAAGACAACATATAGGGTCTGAGCTCAGTATTGAATGCTCCCAATACAAGCCACTCTTAAAGAAGTTTAGTTTTAACCTATCTTTCATAACTCATCCTTTTGCAACATCTCTATCAACATTGTAGCAAAAATTTCTGAAATCATCTAATGAAAATTAGCTCATAATTATAGATATAGATCACTTAACCAAGTGGGTAGAAGTGATTGCAGTCAAGGCTTTTACCTCCAAAGTTACTGCAATATCTTGTACAATCAGGCTGTAATGGTCCAGAAACCACTATGTCAATTAAACACTTCAAATGCTTAAAGCCAAGTATCAAAAACTAAGATTTTACTAATTAAAAGTTTTTAGAGTAAAAATTGTCATAAAATGAGGATCAAAAAACCTTTAGAAAGCCGAGATGGTTGTTCTCTTGGATTTTGAGAAGTTTCATAACAAATTTTTTGGGAAACATTTTGCACATATGTAACAATAAAAAATGACGTCAAAACACACTTATGACCATCAGATAGAATTTTTTTTTATAAGATGAGCTATTAACTTCGCAATTGAGAAGTCCAACATCACAGATATGAATAGACTCTAAGCTCCCATAAAATAAATTTCCTTTAAAGAACTAAATTGCAAATGTCACACTCTAACAAGGATGATTTTGAGACTTTATTTCTTTTAGGATTGAAATATAGGTGAGAGGAGGAGGCGTATGCTGGCACTGTGGCATACTAGAAGGTGTGGGCATCATGAGAAACAGAAGAGTTGCAGCAGGGACAGCTGGAAGGAGTGTAGGTGAAAAGGGAACGTTATTCCTGACATAACGCAGAGGCAACAGGTGTAGCAGATGGCGCATGTAGTGGACACACTGGAGGAAGGTGCAGTGGACACAATAGAAACAGGCGCCATGGGGAAAGCTGATGGGAGAGGGGAAGGGGAGAGGATGAATTGTCAAAATGGCTGGTGGGCATGGCGGATTTGATAGAGGCGGTTGTGGAAAACACTTTGGAGGCGTGCAGACAATTAAGCGTTGGTACTTGGTGGGGAGGTGAAAAGAAGACTTTTGTTTAATGTAATAGGCAAAAGCCTGAAAAAAGCCAAACACTAAAAAGACTTTTCAGAAACAAAAACAAAAGCTTAATTTTGACCAATTGTAAGTTTTTTAAAGTAAAATTGGATGCAAAATGCTACCCAAAAGCCTCATAGACAATATGATTGTGTGGTTTTCTTGGATTTTCAGGAATCTTTATGGCAGATGATTTGGGTGAAAACAATTTGCATATGGGAGGAACACTTCATAGGGCTAAAAAGCAGCTTGGGACCATAAGATAGAAATTTTTACTGATAAGAATAAACTTTGGAAGGTTAAATTTTTTAATTGCAAAAATAGAATGAGGTTTCAACAAACTCTCATAATGTTAAGTGCCATTATAAGTATTTATATTTTTGTAACATCACAATTTTCCAAAGCCAGATTGTGACACAGGTTATTACTATGGATGCCTACAAATGATGCTTTCCATAATGACCAAAAACTTTATTACAGATACTGTGAGGCACTTGATGGTATTGTGGGAGTCAAACAAGAGTTCACAATACCATACACACCCTAGAGAAATAGAAGGGCGGAAAAGTCTATGGTTTTTACAACAAACTAGAGAAGTTTGCAGTTAAACATGGATTATTTAAGTATCCTGTTGTCATCAGCCCTGTTTGCTTATTGGTAGAGCTACCCTAAAGCTCTTGGAATATCACCATTTTTAGCGTTTTAAGAAAGAGAAGCCACGTCACCTAGCTTGTTAGCCCCAGCAATGGATGTAGATATGAAAGCATTTACCACAAAAATATCAAGATGAGTTGAAAGATAAGTTAGTCAAGATTTAACTAATGTCAGCAGCAACTTCATAAAGTTTCTTAAGGATAGTACAAAAGAGAGTGAAAGATGACCTAAGTTGCCTATAATCAAGATGGGATAGAAGTTATGTTGAACCATATGCATAGAATACAACCAAAAAGTTACAGACTATCTTGATGGTACCGCAACTTTTGTCACAAGAAGTTGAACTGGGTATTCTATTAGGATGATATAATACATATTAGATATAACCAAGTCCATGTGGGACACTCAAAGTTATTACTAGGTTTTGTCTCAGTGATAATTATTATGATAAAAGCTCAATTAAGGGGGTGATCTCTCGCCAATTGAAAGACCACTTCCAGTTGCCTTAATTTTATTTATATAGATATATGATACTAATCTAATAGCCAGCCAGGACAACATTTGGATCTTTATAACACCGGCAGCAACCAAAATCTACTAACTTTGAATTCCTTTTTTTAGGCTCTAAATAATAATAAAACTCTAACAACATAGGCCCCTTTATACTCCACAGCCTCGAAAAATCTACCAATTAGAAGCAATGACATATGAGGACTCTCCAATAATAATACTAGCTCAAATGAGCGCGCTTGGCGTCGCAAATGATGGCTCTAGAGAAGTCCTTTTTTTATTTAACCGAGGTAAGCCAACCAGGGGCAGACATTACAGAATATATGTAATACTAAGAGAATAACTAACAAATATAAAATTAGGCACCCCAGGGTACTCAAGTTACCCCTGTTGCCAGCGGGACTGCCTGGTATGGGGGGTTGGTGCACTACTCTGAGGGGGTTTCCCTGCTATGGAGCAGGTGTGAAGGAAAGGGTCTGTGTGGAGGAACCAGAGTGGGAACCATGATTCTATGAGCGCTTTTTGTCTTGGTCTCATATATCCATAGAGCCAGGCTTGGAAGTGCTCTAGTAAGTGGACATTGAATCAGTTTTTAATCTCATGAATGGTTGGGACCGTGCCCTTGAACGCATCTAATGCAATTGTGTGTATTGTCCACATTGCAATGGGTATTATTAGGGAGCAGAGGGTAGATGAGATTGGTGACTCGATCTGGAGCGCGAAGATACTTTTTGATATCAAGAATTCCTGTTCGTTTTGAATCTTGAGCAGGCGTGCGACTTCCTACCATATAGCTTTGGTTGGGGGGCATGTTTCTAGGCGGTGATGTAGGGATCCCTCCCCCTCCACATACTGCACATGTTTTGTGGAGGGAGTTGGAGCGGTCCGCCGTCCTATAGGTCCTTCTCAAACAGCGCCAGGCGTTTTCTCTTATCCTTGGCTGTAGGAGTGGGTGGTGTGTCATTTTCCACATTGCTTTCTGTGTGGTTAAATAATAGGGAATGTCCAGCATATCTAGGTATTCTATCCTAGCTATGCTTGGGGTTGTTGCGAGCATATTTCTCTGGGGGTGGTTTCTGGGTTTCTTAATTTGAATTGGGGGCTGTGTCGTCCCCTTCCCTGTATAGTACCCATGTTCTCTATGGTCCATCCCATACGGCGGATAGTTCTGAGGATATGTTTGTATGAGGGGAGGTTCCATGCGGACCTGTTGCAGTAGGGTGCTTGGCAAGGTATGAAAGTAGTCTGGGTGGACTTTGTGGGTTGGTTAATTTGAGCGCCTGTGCAAAGTTAGTCCTTGCTGCTCTGGACCAATGTTGTTGTGGGAGGTCTGGAGCAAGGTTTTCCTTTTATCCAGGTACCTAGGATGTGATTGGCATGGCTCTCAAAATCTATTAGTCACATGCCTCCGCTTGAGCGTGGACCAAATAGTGTTTCCATCCGTATAGGAGGGTGAGAGCCAGGCCACAGCCAGCCCTGGATAAGCGCGCAAATTGAGGTTATAAAGGTAAGTGAGAAGGCTATCGCATGGGCCTGGTACCACAGTATTGGGAGGATGAGCGAGTTAGCAACTGTAACTCGTCCTGTTAGTCCTGGGGTTCTCCTTGAGGGAGGCTACGCGTTTGGATACCCGTTGTAACAGGTTACTTTCCATTATCTCATTAGCATATCCCCCTGATTCTAGCCAGATTCTAAGGTGTCGGACAGGAGCGGTGGTGGGAGGTGTTGCAAAGGGTAAAATAATTGGGTTTTTTCTTATAGTGTTGGTGTGAGGTTCTGATGTTGTGGCCCAATTGTTTGTGTATTTGCCTAAGAGGATGAATTCTGTATTCCTTTTGTTGAGCGATGCATTGCTCACCTTGGAGTAAACTCTAAAGTGTGTTCCAGCTGTCAGGCATCTTCATTGTTTGCTATACCTGCTACGCAGTCATCTGCAAAAGCCAGTATCTTGACTGCTGGTTGTCCTTGTGCGGTTATCCCCATGAGACGTGAGTCAGTTACTCGGAGGAGCAGGTCAAAGCTGAAATTGTATAGCAGTGGGCTGAGGGGATCCCCTTGTTTGAGCCCTCTGTGTGGTTTGATATTGTTTGTTAGGAATCCAGGGCCGCATACAGCCATGGTTGAAGATTCTGTTAGGAACATCGCCCATTTTATGAATCTTGGTGGGAGTTTGAAGGCATGTAGACATTCTTTTAGGTATGGCCAGCTAACACGGTCATACGCCTTTTCTGATCCAAGAAGACCAGGGCACCAGTTGCTTTGGATTGACAAATGTTTGCAACAGGGTGTATGTTGTTCCAGATTGAACGCCCTGGTATAAACCCAAACTGGTTGGGTGATAGGACGTCAGATGCAATTGCGCCTAATCTAGCTGCTAAAATTTTTGTTGGAATTTTTGTGTCAGTGTTGGAGAGTGCAATTGGGCGCCAGTTGGCCAGGTCCAACTTGTCACCCTTTTTATACAAGGTTATAACGTAGGATTCATGGCCTCCTGGTAATAGGCGTGTTTCCAACAAACTCTGGTTCATTGACGCCATTAGAAGGGGGGCGATTTGTTGAAAATATTTTTTGTAAAATTCGTAGGGTATCCCATCAGGCCCTGGGCATTTCCTACGTGGTGCACCGCGAATTGTTTCCCAAAGCTCCTCCCGTGTGATAAGGTATAGTATATTGTAATTTGGTGGTGTACTTTGTATCTTGGCAGTTTGAATAAATTCTTTAATTTTTTTGTGGATCTGTTGGCATATCGCAATATAATTTGGTGTAATAGTGGTGTACTTCTGCCTTGACCTCCTCAGGGTCAGTTGCCACGGTGCCGTTGGTCTTGCAGACCTGTGTGCACATGGGCTGGTTTCCACGGGAGTGGAATTGATGGAAAAAGTATGTCAAACAGGTTTCACCTTCCTTTATGAACTTACCTTTGTTTGATACTATGATTCTGTGTTGGTGTTCAAATATGAGATTGTTAAGTCAGGCTGAAATTTCTGCCCATTTGCATCCCCAATTAGGGCTATAGCCAGATCTCAGAGTATTTATTTCCAGGTGGTCTAGTTCTGCCAAGGTACGCTTGATTGTGGCTGTGTCCGCGGTGTACTTGCGTGATGCAATATGTCAGGTTTTGTTGATTAAATCTTTCTTAAATTTTCCCATGTTCTGATGGGATCTGAAGTGAATGGGGCTGTGAATTCTGGGTTTGTAGCCTTGTTTTCAACCCAGTCCAATATATCAGGCAATTTTATATTTTCTGGGTGAAGCTTTCTCCAAGGCGACACCTGTGTGTGGGATTGGGTTGGCGCTAACTGCACTGTAACTAATTGGTGATCAGAAAAATTGATCTTTTTTGTTGTAAATTTGGAGATTCTTGAGTTGTGGGATTGTGGGATGAGGATATGGTCAATATGACTCATCGATATGAGCAGTCCCTCACATATGTTGGGTCTTGTCATGTGGGGAAGGATTGGTGAATTGGGGGAAGAGCATCCTGTAAGCCAAGAGATGCCTTCATTGTGTGATATTCAATGTGTCCAGGTGGGTATTCCCTGGGATTAGGCCATCGATCTGTATTGGGGTTATCCCAGCAGTTGAAATCGCCTAACATGATGATATCTGGTGGGAGGGTGAGAGTAGAAATTTTTTCAAATTTTTTTTTCTCTCAGTTGCAGTACATGGTGCATAGATACATGCTAACGAAATTATTTTATCTTGGCATGTGATTGTTGCTACCAGGACTCGACCATGCAAGTGTGATGATGAATTTGTAATTTTAAATTTTTTGTTGTTTTGGACTATCACCCCACAGTGAGACGTCCATAATGATTGTGATGATGCGACCCTGGTTGACCAGGATTCTTCTTCCCCTTGTAGGAAGTGGGTTTCTTGGATGGCCAAGATGTCTACAAGAGGTTTTCGCAGGAATGCCAGCTTTTTGGCTTGGACGTATGAGCCCTGGCTCCTGCGTTATCTAATGTCCCTATTGACACTGAGGTGCCCGCAGCGCCTCAGGAGCAGTTGGGAGGACCCTCTGGTCCTATCCCACCACGGCTCATTTTGGCCATGCTCCGCGTCTGTACTCCAACTCTTTCACTGCAATTGTTGGTTCCCTTGATCTGACCTAATGATTCAAGGGAATTGCGGTTTTTTGCATCTGCGCCAACTTTTCCTGCACAGGTCTCATGTTGATTTGATGCGGGTTGTTGATTGGATTTTATATTTTTGAGGTTCAACTTTGTTGCATTGTGCACCGCATTTTCACCCAAATTGCAGTTGCATTGTTCGTCAGTATGTGCATGACTGATGACGCTTTGTGGCTCAGTCTGGTTACTGTGAAAATTTTTGATCTAGGCTTATTGTTCTGATTGGTTGGTTCGGTGAATATCCAAAATATCCTCCTGAATTTATCCATGGTTAATGGCGGATTCCTCGTGTGCCGCCGCTTCAGCTGCTACTCTCTTGCGGGCTTTTTGTGCTGCTTTACGCTGTTTACTTGTAACTGGGTCCACGATGGAGTATAGTCAATCTTCACCCCAGCGGAATGGGTGGTGGCCATCAGTCATTTTGGCGAAGTTTTCATTATCTTCGTCCATAGCTTATTCACAAAAATCATTTTCCATTAAGCCCTCTTTTACAGGGCATGCATGTTCCTTGTGGCCCAGTGAGCCACAGTAATTGCAAATGGGTGGTGCGCGTTCCAGTGTAACTCAGAATGCAGCTGACTGGCCCCCATCTGTGAAGTGAAGTTCTGCTGCGCGGGGAATTCTGGATAAATCCTCTTCCACTTCTGGGAAGGGGTTGATTACAGCGATAGCTTTGCCCATGCACAGGTCAGGCATTAAGCGAAATTGCTATAATTCGAGTTGTTGGATTTCTCTGTAGGTCACAAGACCTTTGCGGAGCTTCTCCTTGATTACCTTATGAGGAAGGTTGGTGGGGAGCGAGTAGAGGAGTCCTTTTGTACCTTTAAAGTCCCTTATGATGATGACCAAATTATTGTTAATCAATTCAAAAAGAGTTTCCTATTTTAATGACTTTATTTTAAAGGAGAGTTATTAATCAAAAAACAGTTGATCACAAACCACCACTTATTGGCACTGAAAATGCCATACAGGCAGCTGTTAAGCCACAGGAGTCACATGCCACTTATTGGCTCAAACAGAAAACATACAATTATAACATAATTGGAGCTCAATACTATAACAAACAGAGTAAACTTAGATCATCTAGATCATGAAAATGAACTCCACTGCCCTTATTACCAAATTGTATTTCGAATTACATTTAAAAAGAGATTTAAAAATATTTTATGTCCTATTTTATTCACCCTAAATTTCCCCATTACTATATTTAATTTTGACTAGATTTTTATACTAAAATAACTCTCTCATTGAATCTGCCTTTAGCTGTTTACTTTGGTGATAAAGATGCCATAAGCTAGAATAGTTACATAAAAAGATTTTAATTAACTAGATTAAACTATCTAGGTTGAGAGAAACTCTAATTAGCTTAGAAACAGTTATCATGAAGAATAGTAAGCCTTAACATAGTTGCACACTCTTGGAAACATGAATAAAAGTCCTACATACCTAATAATAAGGCTCAAGATTTCTCAGTGATGAACCCTGCAAACAGATAAAAACCTATTACAACCAGACCAAACTTCTTAATCAGTACTCCCTTAAGCGAGAGGGAAAGTTTGGCAATAATTTACTATGATATGCTGGTGGTCTATAACCGTCTATGCTTGGTGAATGGAGGGGTGTAAATATTAGTTATTAATTTAATAACTGCTCATAAGAAGTGAGCTTCTTGACCAATGCACCTATTACCATTTTAAGAAACAGACAAAATTTCTCTATACATGATCTTGGAACTTGACTTTAAAACGCTCTAATTAGTCCTCATTACTGTTTAAGGCTTAAGGTGGTTCCCATAAATTAATACTCAGTAACATACTCAATCTATGAAGAAGAGAAATTAGAAACACAAGTTAATTTTTTGAGACTTAAGAGGGCTGGTGAAGTAAGCTCTAAAAGGGGCTGCACTCTCGTCATAGTCAAACCATTGAGGTGGAAGTAGTACTGGGATGTTCTGCCTTGATCCATAGATTATGTGGGCTTTTATCACTAAAAGCCAATGGCAAAGAAGTTCAGGTCTTTGTACATAGTGATAAAGTTGTCATTTGAATTTTTTGGCATTATGCCCTCTGAAGTGACCAACACAATTTTAAAAACACCTTTTTAGTAATATGTTTTAGTAAATTACATGTTATATGCAATATAATTGATGGTTGAGTTTGATGACAAGTACCGTTTGAAAAATTAAATTAACCTGGTATATATAAAAGGTCTCTTATTATAAGTTTAACTGCACAGTTGTTTCTAAGATCTACCAATAAATCAGAATTCAGGGGCTCTTAATAATTTTCAACTAGGAAAAGTGTAGCCTAAAATAAGTAAGGGGCAACCATGAGGGTTTATGGTTTATTTAAGTACTGTGATATCAGATACTTCAAGATTTAAAACATTTATCATTGGCGATTAGGCTTTGAGAAAAGCTACTAATAATCAGAAAAGAGACCTTTCCAGAAAGGTAATCCTTTCTATATCTACTATAGGTATCTTAAGTTACATTGGCGCGAAGAAACTGGAAAATATTAGCTTTTTAAAATTTTGAGACAACCAAAATATATGCAATCGCTGGTTGCTAGTGCAACGGCCTCATTGAATTTACAATATGGTACCAAATGAACTAATATGTTTGGAAAGATAGCGAATTTCCCTGATTTTAAATATATGAATACAATAATGAGTTTACACTGGCGTGGGGCGAGGTAGTTAATAAATAAAATGAGTACATGAGTCTATAATGCCATGGGTTGAGGCAAACAAAACTTAAATTAGAACTTAATTAATTCAGCAAGGGTCAATATGTTCTATCACAACTTTGCAATACCTGAGTACATGGGTTTAAGGGCGATGTAATTTTAAGCAATTTATACTATGAGCTGAAGCCAGTATGAGCATGAGTTATTAATTAAAAGTACCTTATCTTAAGTAATTTTTCTATAAATTTGTATTTTCTATTATGATCAAAGCGAACCTTAACATGATATACAACAACATTTTAGATGAAAAAGTGTAAATATATTGGGAAAAACATATTTTGTACCCAGAAATTTGTAGCTATCATATAGTTATATGTGGAACACAATAAAGTAATCTTAAATGATCTCATTAAAATATATTTTAATGGTATATATAAACCACTAGCATTCTATAAGACCTTAAAATTGAAATTAGCAGAACTCAAAACTACAATCTACAATACTAGAAATTTATAGCTATATTATTTAGTAAAATAAATTGTATAATTGGCATAGAAGCAAGTAGGAATTCTGGCTAGTTGGGTTGCTCGCTTGGCACAAGCCCAGAATTTCTACAATATGCATATGCGATATGCTAAGTACATCACGCTAACTAAGAGAGAGGAGGCCCAAATTTCCCCTAAGTTCACAAGTCTTGTCCCTTGGTGGCGGATAAGGCTTAATGTATACTTAGTTTAAATAAAATTAGAGATAACAAGTAATACTTTATTTAATATTAAGATGTTGTTTATATACCCCTTTGAGTAATGAAAATACTATAGCCATTAATTACAAACTAAGACTATAGTCACACAACTATCTATATATAAAGGAAAGGGAATATACATGGCAATCCAAAGTAAGGAAATAAAGGGATGCCTTGGCTTTACAACTCTTCCACCTTTGTATTATTGCTTGTAATGCAAGTATCAGGATTTGAGGATGCATTATGTTAGTGATTTATAATTGCTAACATTATTATTGTGAGAGTTGAGATTAAAAGAAGTGATCTGGATGCTAAACATTAATTTTTGATAATTAAATCACGATTTGAATTAGTGTAATTTTATGGCATTTATCGCTCAGATTGTTGTGGATAATTTATATTTGGATGGTAGCTTTTTTGAGCCAATTAGAGTAAAACAAGCTTGGCACATCATCATGGCTTGCATAGTTTCAGCCAATCAGTTGAAAATAAGATAATACCTCTTGAATCATTAAAAATAAATTGGAATGGTTGGTAGCTTATCATAGCTAATCAGAGAGTCAAACAAGCTTGCATTTTGACTTGGCTTATTCAGGTCCACCCAATAAGAAGGGAGGAAAATATCTGCAATGGTTTGAACTCCTGGAAGCCTATAGAAAGGGGCTCTAAAATTGCGAGCTGTTTATACTAAATTAGTATCAGTATAAATGATATATAGAATTTTATAATGAAATTTTTAAATTACTTATATTGCTTCTGAGGTAGTTGTGTGAAGGGAATATGTTAGTAGGGTCGATTCTCCAATATTCTTCATTAAAGAGCAGATGTTGGAAGGTCTGACAGAACAATGAGTATTTATATAATCACAGATTTTAGTGCATTACAATCCAATAATCTGTACGATGGCATGATTTCAATAACAATAGAAAAAATGGATTTTTGGGTCTTTAAAAGTTCTAAATATAAGAAAGTCTATGTTGGGTACATGGGGTCATCATGGCCCTATTAAGCTAGTAAAAAAGTTTTATACGCTTAAAATTGTCAATCCTAAGTTTTCACATTATTTAAAGCTTCTGAGGATAATGGTGCAATGGTAACAGCACTTGGGGCTTTTAGTCATCTATCATATATTCTGGAAAAACAAGGAAGAATTAATGCAATGGAATAATAACTTTTCAGCTTACATAATTTTTACAAAATCACATAAAAAAATAAATTTCATTGTCATAAAATTTATACAAATTTTTACAAGTTTAACTTATGTTGGGTAAGGCAAGAGAAACTGAAATTTATATAAAAGTAATTTCTGGTATGGGGCAAGGGAATAAGAAATGATGATAAAATTAACACTGGTAAGGAAGCAAAATAGAAAGACATTTATTTATTTTCCTAGTCAAAATATACTATAAATAATAGCCAAGTATATGTTAAGCTTAATCAATACAAATATCAAAAATATATCTTTATAATGTAAAATTAACTGGTAGGATTATAAGTAGAACATTAACTCTCTCTTTCCACTTGGCGTAACTTTCCATGAAAAACTTTATGGAAAAAAGCAAATTTTGATCACCTGATGTAGTTTTGCTTTGATGTCCTCAGATTCTCTGCTGGCTGCTCCAGTGTGGGGAAGCGGCGAAACTCTCCCAGCATTTTCCATCTGGCAGGAAAAGTGCTCATACTGGCTCACCCAGTCATACCAAACCCTTGTGACAAATTGTTCCTCCCAAGGATATTGACGCTCACCTTGCTTGTACCCAAGCAGTACCTTATTACTTCCTGGTGCTCCCCCGGAGCAACATGCGTTTGTCCTTAGGGTTAACTATTGGAAACTTTTCCCTTACCACGACCAAGCCATTATTGAAATGGCTCAGGTGGTGATGACTTCCACGAGTTTTATAGATTTCTGCCCCTATAAGGGGTACTGTGATCTTGGCTTCACCTGTGAAGCTGACGCCGCCACTGTGGCAACTTTGCCCCTGGTATTCCAGGGTACCCCTCTCCCCACAATATGGACCTGGCTCCCAGCAGATACCACTTTGGTGGTTCAGTTTGCTGGTTTTCCCACCCACCTCTCCCCACAATTTGGACCTGGCTCCCAGCAGATAACACTTTGGTGGTTCAGTTTGCTGGTTTGCCCACCCACCTCTCCCCTGCGGTGCTCCACTAGGAGCTGATGGACGGTTTGGCAGCCTATGGCTCCAACCCCATCTTATAATTTGTGGTCCCAAATGGGGCCAAACGCCTCTCTGGGCCTCAGGCGTATGTCATGATCAGCCCTGAATTTAATAAAATTGCCTTGTTGATTTCCCCTCACGCTGTCATTACTTCTGCCCCTGACCATCCGTTCTGGGCCACGTTAAGGGCAGGCGGATGATTTGTTTATCCTGTTTTGAGTTAGACACTAAAATGAAAGTGCCCTTCCTTAGCTGTTTCCAATGTCTCTGATTTTTCATCTGCTGGCTTACAATCTGCCACCCACCCTACGCCAGTTTTGGTATGGGGTACAATCCTACCTTTCCATCCATAAAGCCTGTTGCTGCAGCTGCACCTGCAGCCACTAATCAACCTCCTCCTCGCCCCAGTGCCTCACGTGATTCCTCCAATTAAGCACTGGCTTGGACCCCAGTTCAATCACATACTTCTCCAACAAATCAACCAAACCTCAACCATAAGTCAATTCCACAATTTCATTTAACCAGAACCCATAGAGTTATTAGCTGAAACTGACAAATCAGGAAATCTCATTAAAAAACATCTCTGAAAATCGAGCAGTTTGTTAATGCAGAATGGGATGGCAAATACCTCCCTCATTTATATGCCCAACAGCCGAATGCCAAACCATTTTTCAGTGACCACCAGCTCGAAGTCAAAGCAGCTGCCATGCCAGATTGTCATCCCCTCCACAAAGCTGTTGCCAAATCAGTGGTGATTCTCACAGAAGGTATTTCCTCTCATGTAATCCCCTCAACCCTCACTCCACATTTTAAGATTACAGTGAATCAATTACAATTAAAATGGCAATGATGCTATACAGAATGCGGTAACTGTAGCACGGAATCTTACAGCTAAGATTACCCAAACCAATATTGCCACATTAATCAAACTCCCAGAAGCCTGCATTAAAGCCAAAAAAAGCTTTAGTCAAATATATCAGCTCCACTTTTTAACTTGCAATTTCTATGAGATACCAATCATTAGTGATATTGAATTACATTCTGCCGATGCCCCAACGCCCATGCTCTCCACCTTGACATGTGCCTTATTCTGGGATGAGGAAGCTGCTGTCAAGGACGAGCCCCCAATCCCCACTCCCCTTCCGCCACAGTTGGATAATCATTTTTCTGCTGCCCCAGCTGGTTGGTTGTTTTCATTTGGTGTGTATCATTCAATCCGCTTAATTTGGGTGTTTTTTTGAATTGGTTAGTTACATTAGTTATAAATTTAAGTTTCACTAATGTTCATCCCCTGGTCGGCTTAACTTAATTGAATTGAAAAGTTTAATAGTAGAAAGTACTAGATTAATGCTAAATATTGATTTGTTTAGTCATGTCACTAAAAGCTATTCTCTAATTTGCATTATAATTGTATAAATATGTTATATCTTAGTTATTAAGGCATGTATAAAATACTAAATATATACAAAATTAGCTCCCATTATATATAAAGGTACAGTATGCTCAGGTATAGCTAGTCTTAGAAGCTTCATACTAGTAAATTTCATAGTTCTAATGAAGACATTTAAAGATTCCATAACCTATTTTAAAAAGCTACAATCTTTATGTGTTCTCCAACACCAGTCATTAGTTATTTTATTTATTCAAGGCAAGCCAACTAGGAAACAGACATTACCAAAAGATAGAAAGAAAGAAAGAATCAACATGAAACCTGAGTAGGGTAAACTCCATCAAAGAAAGTGATCCACCTCCAGATCAAATCTCAAGTTTTTCTGGTTACATCATGGGTAAATTTTTGTGATTTTAGAGTTACTAACCGCCAATAGCTTCCTTTATAGGGCACCCCAATTGATGTACAAAGGGCTAAAATTGAACCTGCAACCTTCTGGTTGGTAGCCACATGCCCTAATGACACGCTTTCCACCCCCTTTAACACCAGTCATTTAAGCTTATAAAATTTTGATTTTATTACTTAATCTAAATACAAAATTTACAATTATTTAACTATGAAGATTCATAATTTATACACTGCCTTAAATACCTTGAATAGTCAAAAAACCAATCTTAAAATAAAAAATTCTTAATTTCTATAATTTTAGTTTGTGATTTCAGATGTTGTTTTGGTTTAAAACTTATGCAAAGACTACTGTTTTTTATACGTTTGTGAAATATACACATAATACCCTATCCAGACAAGTTGTATAGAATGTGTTCTTCCCTCTTATTTATCCGCTGTCAACATATTTTCCCTAGAAATAGTGAATAAAGCTTAGATGCTTTTTCCTTTTATTCACTATACTCAAACATAAAGTTACCTCAAAATGAACTAGTAGATATATACCACTTACAAACTTAAGGTTTCATCACACCAAAAAGTGGTGTTTAAAAATCTCTGTCGCCTCCTGTATTATTGCTTTCAAGGTTGTACACTCCCTACAAAACACTTGATGCATCATTCTGTTTTAAAACTAAAAAAGTATTATACCTTTATCGCGCCCAGTACTTAAAAACCATTGTACTGACCTTTGGCCTCTCTAAACCTGTTGTAAGATCCACTGTCGGATGCCCTAGTTCAAATTTTGAGACCATGGTTATTTGAGGAAAAAGTATATAAAGCTGAGTCATCTAAATTAGGAAATACAGGCTTTTGGCATATCAGATCAAAGATAAATATTTTGAGGCAAAACTGACCCGTGTGGTAACAATCTGATGAATTGTATCCAATCACCAGCGAGTAAAATCTTCTCACCTCAGCGGTGGTCAGACTAATGTGGTAATGATTGGAAACTTTGCACCCTATCATTGTCAAGTAAAATCTTCCCACCTTGGTGGTGGTCAGACTCGTGTGGTAATGATTGGTTAATTTGCATCCTATCATCAAAGTAATATCTTTTCACCTTGGAGGTGATCAAACCCATGTGGTAACAAACACCCCAAATTTGGCCAAGAAGTTGGAGTAATCCTATTATTAGTTATTACCTTTTTAAGCCATTTTTTGTTATAAACCATATTTTTCTGATAGTTAGGATTCCACTGAGAATCCGCCAAGGTCTTTTCGCCATGGGTACTCATATCATTGATAACCACAATATTATTTGAAGATTGGGCAGGTGATGGGCCAATCATGGTAGCAGATTCAGGGGCACTCGTACCTCCAACATTCTTTTTCTTAAGTTGAGAAGGAGATTGTCTGACATTGCCCCCTCAAGAATGTTGGGAGGGGTGTAGGGTCATAGGAAGCGGCCATGTACCCGTTTTATGATAATTCCTGTAGCCAAAGACTTTATAGAATACTCATTTCCTCTCTTATACATGATGGTAAATGGCCCCTCCCAGATTGATCCAAGTTTGCCACTATGGGGAGTTATGCGATTGTGGTAATATAAAACCCTATCTGACACTTGGTAAGAAGGTAGAGGAGCTCAGGCTCATTGGCAGCTTGGCCTTCTCTAGTAACCGTTTGTGTGAGGTTGGTATAATGTATAGGTAAGGCAGAAAGCGGGTACTCAACCATGCAAGAGTATTCCTTCTTGCTGGGTTTGTTATTGGCTAGAACTAAGGGAACTTAATAATTGAGCAATGACAAGAACCCTTGCTTCATATTAATAATGCCGTCATATTCAATCATAAAATGAGTACCTAAAAGCATATCATAAGCGTTATTATCCAAAGCCACTGCGGGGGCCAATAGAATAAGCTTCCCAATATGATTGGGAAGGGACGATTAAGCACCCAGTGCACGGGTGTTGTTAGGACCAGCGGTTCCGAAGTCTTGGTTGTACTCCAAGTCAGGTGCAAGTTTGATCTTTTTCATCTACTTATAGGAAATTACGTTCACCAGGGAGCCTGTATCTAAGATAGCCATCACCCAAACTTTTTGGATAACCACTTCGACCTTTGTAGTATCCCCCCTTAAAGTGTGCGATATTGCTAAGACCTCCCTACGATGGAAATTGGAGGTTAATTTACACGCGGTCTCGGGGTAATTGCCTGGATGGACTGCATGGTATGGCCATGCTGGATAGGGCGAATAAGATGAGACAACATCTCATCTGCGTCGCTGGTAGTATTGATAATGACTGGCTCCCCTAGAACTTGGCAGAGATATGTCTCTTCAAGTATGGTGGCTTCGTCTACTCCTCCAGCATTCAAGCAATTGGGGACTTCCACTTCAGCAGGTAATCCTACAACATGATAGCTGACCTCATCCATACCCTCTCAGAATCATCCCTTGGGGTATTAGTAATGCGAGGTACTGGCATAAAATGTTTAGATGAGTCAGGCACATGAGATTTGTCAGCATTAGGTGTGCCTTTCCCTATGCTGATATTTCTTTTCCCTGCTCCTGTTCCTCGGCATCAGCTTTCTTTTTCCAGCACACAGCCTCCTTGTGTCCAAACTTGTTGCAGTATTCGCACCAAGGGCGTTTAGGACGTTTTGCTCTTCAGGGCCCATTATCTGAAGGGGCTCCTTCTTGTCTTCAATAGCTAAGGCCTGAGGCTTAGGCTTTGAATCCTCAATGGTTAAAACGCGAGGATGAGATACTGCTCCGTGTGAAACTTCAGGCTTATGGAAATCAGCGACATCTATTAACGCCTCCTTGATGTCTTGAATGGTATGGAAATACCGCTTAACTGAGGTGATGTGCATTGCTAGCGATGGGTAAGTAGCCACTCCAGTCAAAACACAGGCTACAGCATCATCCAAAGTCAACATCTTTGAAGTTAACAACGTCTGTGCTTCCATAAAAAATTGTTCCACAAAGGCGACCACTGACTCTCCTTTTCGGATACTCATATGCAAAAAAGCTTGCTTTTTCATACTTAAAGCCTGTTTTGAACCGAACGTGTTTATGAGGGCCTCTTTAAATTTGGACCAGGTGCTAAGAGCATCCATATGTGGGACCATCACCTCCTGTGCCATGCGGCCCAAACAGGAAAGGATATGTTTGGCCTTCTGACGATCAGTTGCCCCAACCATAGCTGCTTCATAAACGTATAAAAATGAAGCAATGCTACCCTCACCGGGGATAAACTTGTCTTTAAACTTTGGTTTGAATGAATTATAGTCATTCCTGATAAGGGTATGAATAGCTGGAGCTTCTGCTTCCAAGGTTTCAGAGTGGTAGCTTAACTGATCAAAGGTCCGCAAAAGGCGATCAAACTGGTCACACATGGCTTCAAGCCAGGTTTCCATCTTAGAGAGGGCTTCTAGGGGCCCAGATTTACATAGTCTCAGTCGAGCTTTGATCCCTGATTTATGAGTTTCAAGATCTTCCACTCGGCTCTCCATTGCAGTGACTTGAAAATGGAGTTGTGACACCATTGAGCTTAGGTTTAATTGAGCAGTTTACACAGCTTTCACGTGGTTCTTCAGCTCTTCTTTCATTTGCTTACACCCTTCATCGTCATGAGAGTGGGAGCTGGGGCCTTGTACTCCCTCCTTAATCTGTTCATACTTCCGCTTGACCTGCGTTAGGCGACTAGATAATTCCTTCAACAGCACAGGGCTTTCCAGTGAAGCTTTTATCACTTTTGCTTCGGTTTTGCATTCAGTCAGGCGACGTGCCAAATATTTGGTATTTTCAAACAAAGCTTTGAGAGCTAGCTCCTTTCCTAGCTGAACAACCTTGGCTGCGAGGGTGGTGGTGGCGCTAGATGGTTTAAGCAACAGACGATGTTCAAGCTCATCAACATGCGAAAATGCCTGAATTAACTGTCGCTCCACCACAGTCACACGCTGTTCATATTTCTCTTGTAGGATGGAGTCAGTGGCTGAAAAGTCACGCTATGTTTGCTCATTGTGCCTTTTAAGCTCATTAGCAAACTCCTCCAACAATGAGCGGGTGCTAGCGGAGGAAGCGTTCAGTTCATCCTGGAATATCTTCATAGCCTCCTCAACATACTTTACAATCCCAGTGTCCATAGTATTAAGTTGATCATGCAGCTGTATGATGAAGTTACAAAAGCTTCCACACCAGATCTAACTGCTCCAAGATGTTTGGAGGTCAGTTGATACAACTTATCATAAGCTAAATTTAGAGCTGTATGAGTATCTAAGTGTCGATGTAACTCTTTGTGATGTCCAGCTAAAAGATGCATCATTTGTACCAAGGCAGGGTGAGCAAACTTGCGTACGTAGGAGGTCAAATTTGTAAGCTGACCATAGATCTCTGGGAGGACACTAGTCTCATAGAGAAACAAGTGGCGTTTTTCAACCAGCGACGCTTGTTCGCGGGCTGCAATGTCACCAGGGTTAAGGATGCCATGAGTAAGGTCTCTCACAGCTTCAGTGGCTGGCCAAGTGATGCGACGAGACTCAGGTAATAATATGCGCTCAAATTGTTCTTCTTCGAATATCAAAGCAGTAGGGCTGTCCATTCAATCATCATCTTTAGTCCCTTCCCCATTTCGCACCCAACAGGTGACACTCTCCATTTCTTTAATACTTATTGAAGTATTCAGGGGATTCCCCTATAGTGAGCACCAGTTCGTGGGATCCACCATCGGATGCCACCAATATTTTGTTTAAAGTGAAAATCCTACTTTTTAATAAAAGTAATAAATAGCGCTTTGTTAAAGTTTTTAAAGTTTTTTATTGTTTAAGCAGGGCAAACCCAAAGAAGGTCCTTTTCTTGATATTAGTATTTCCTATTTAAACTAGTTCAAATTTTGAGACCATGGTTATTTGAGGCAAAAGTATATAAAGCTGAGTCATCTAAATTAGGAAATACAGGCTTTTGGCATATCAGATCAAAGATAAATATTTTGAGGCAAAACTGACCCCTGTGGTAACAATCTGATGAATTGTATCCAATCACCAGCGAGTAAAATCTTCCCACGTTGGTGGTGGTCAGACTCGTGTGGTAATGACTGGTTAATTTGCATCCTATCATCAAGTAATATCTTTTCACCTTGGAGGTGATCAAACCCCTGTGGTAACAAACACCAAAAATTTGGCCAAGAAGTTGGAGTAATCCTATTATTAAGTTATTACCTTTTTAAGCCATTTTTTGTTATAAACCATATTTTTCTGATAGTTAGGATTCCACTGAGAATCCGCCAGGTCCTTTCGCCATGGGTACCCATATCATTGATAACCACAATATTATTTGAAGATTGGGCAGGTGATGGGCCAATAGTGGTAGCAGATTTGGGGGCACTTATACCTCAAGCATTCTTTTTCTTAAGTCGAGAAGGAGATTGTCCAACGCCTGTGTCTACTGATACACTATATCTTACTTACAGTTGCCCATACTAAATAAGTAAATTTTGTGTAAAACTACTTGGTATGTCTTGTGCAAAAAAGACTTTCTCAGTCTCCCTGGACCTTGTCAAGCTCACAAAATCATTAAATCATACTCTATAAAAATATTACCCCACTCAAGTATAGATACAGGAACATTTGATTAGATATAAAATTATTGCACTTTTGTTCAAACATTAAGTATTTTATAATAAAGATAGCAAAATTACCCAGAGTTGCTCAGGTTTAAAATCTATTATAACTATAACTCATCTCTTTTTTGGTATGTGAGACTCAATGATCAAAGTACATCCATCTCCCTTAAAACTGGAAAGTTCTAATTATTTAACTCTAACTTATAATAAGATAAATGCATAAAATGAATCAAATAGAAAAAAACTAATGAATCAAGTAAGTAAACTAAATGTTAAAAAAAATGAGCTAGAAATTGAACATGCCTTTTTAGCTAGCCTTAAGGTTAATTAATAATCATTATCTGCTTTATGTTTAGATTTGTGTGAGCAAATTGGTGAATTATTCATTATAATTGGCAACTCTCAACCACTCGGCCAAATAGAAAGCCTAATAGATTTAATGTCAGTCAGTGTTAGAGCTTTATTAAGTAGATCTTATGTAAATTTGATCACATAAACCTTATAAAATTAGCTCACGTAGTCTTTATATAATATACTTAGCATGTGTTCATGTGATATTAGATATGTTTTTTTTGTAAAAGCTTTTTAACCATCAAGGTAGGTGTAATAAAATATCATAAAAAACAATAATTTGACTCTTAGACTCAAGTGTAGGTGCTCAATTTAATGATACTATGAGACCAAAGTGATTTAATTACACAAAAAATATAAGTTTGTCCCATAATACCAAATGAGTTTATATACAAAACATTACTTCACTCTTATGGGTTAAAACTTTACATAAACCTTAAAAAACAGTTGTATAATTGTAACAAGATATAAACAGTTTTAAATTGGCTTAAAAAATTATTAAAAAGGAAGCAAACAAGATATTTTATAGGTTAAATAAATATTTATCTGGACAATATTTAACTTATTGATTTTATTTGACACTTATTTATAACTTAAATATTAGTATAAATTTATTTCAGATAACTAGTGGTATACAACCTTGATTTTTTGTATATACTATATAGTAAGATTTACTATAAAAAGTTAAATTTTAAAGAATAATCTCTGACTTTATAAACTTTTCTTTCCCGTTGCAATCACTAATTGCAACTTATTTGTCTCAAGACAATAAGATTTATAATCCATATGGGGAGATGAGTTGCACCCTATTGGGACTAAGGGGTTTTGACCATTTGTCCCATTTAATTTTAAGACCAGATAACCCAATTTCCTGGGTGCTGGATTACACTTAAATGTCCTTCATTGTCCAGAAAGTGTTTCCTCAGGTTAACACCCCTGGAATTGTTAATCCTAACTATTATTTCTTCTTAAATGAATAGAGGAAGGCCAATTTAACTTAAAAGAGCAAAAGGAGGGATTAAATTTATTAGTCTAAAAACATCATTATATGAGAGGTTTTTTCTGACAATTTCCATGCTTACTAAGCTAAGATCTATTCAAATTTCCAATTGGGGATTCAGCTGCAGGTTGTTCATTTCTTGTTAAATGAGATTTGATCACATCATAGATTGGGTTTGAACACCGATATTAGGGCTTTAAATCAGTTGGGGATTGTCCCCAATATCTAGAGGGCTGAAATTTTGTTAGGTATATCCCCAATAATGGTTTCAGCTATTTTGAAGGTTTGGGTTTGATTCCCATCACCTACACATCTAAATCTCCAATATTGGGTAGAAATCCTGACAAACCCAATACCTGTTATGGTTGGTTGAGTTTGGTGAGAAACACAGGGTTGGTTTTCGCACTGCTTAAAATTAGAAAAAGCCTAGCAACACTGGTGGCCAAAACAAAAATAAAAAATGCAGTGAATAACTTGTCAGAATTTTTAGAGTGGCAAGCAAAGTGTAACTACTATATCAAAACTCTCACTCTTAGCCACTGTCATTAGTGGAGTTTGGGATTTGAGTTTACCTGAATATTAATCTAATGGCTCTATGGGAGAAGTTCTGTGGTGATGTATACATTTATTCCCCATTTGTTGTTTACATTGCCCCGCATACAATGACCTGGGGTTGGTTGGACCTAAGTTTTGAATCTATGCAAGCAGAGGGCACTTCTGCACAGGTGCGCGTGGTGGTTGACCACCCAGAAGGTCAAAAAGTGGTCAATATGAAGCACACTTATAGGACTAAATTGTACCAAATTTTTGTAGTTTGATTTTTCCCCAAACAGTAAAACGTCAAGTCCACAAGGGCCATCTCTAAGAGGGGTTTAGAAATTATGGTGATTTTCACTCTTTCAAAATGTAAAAATGTGTTTATTTCTGAGTGCAAGAAACTAATATGACTGGATGATAAGCCATATATCCGGTGAATAATAGTATATGAGTTGAGCAAATCAATTATAGTACCAATAGTTCAGAAAATCAAGGGAACTCTGCTGGAACCTTAAGATAGAATGAAATCTCCTAAAATGTAAAGAATAGGAGATTAATAAGTGGTTGGGTTGAAATTAACTAAGAATATCAAGGGTAAGTGATGAGTGAGAGAATGAGAAGAGGAGGTTTTTTAGTAGTCCATAGAGAGATTATGTGATTTTATATGTATAATGAGAGTGGTGATCAGGGCAATAGCTCCATATCTTATATTAGTTTTTTATGGATCAACGATCTCCATATTGTCCGTCCATTGCTTAGTGGTAAGTATCCTATGCAACAAGCTCTCTGGATTTAACCAATCCTACAAAAGGTAACAGTGGTGCTCACTACAGGGGCCACTGGTCAACTGTAGCACAATGGAACTAGGGCATCATGGCAAGCCCTCACTCTTTATGCCAAAGTTTAATTGGATTTCATGATTGATACTTAAGGGAAACAATGGATTCATCCAATGAAAAACTGGCACTCTTCACGGTGACAGAACCAGGGGATGCGGATACTAGGATGGAATTAAAGTTAGGTGCTTGTCCCGCATTGGAATCAGATCAACTGGGAAGGTCCATTAACTTGACCCCTCAGCAACTTTGGGGTATTATGGAATGGCTCCTGCTGGGTTTCCACCTCTATATAGATTTGAGGAAACATGCTCTGAGTTTATTTTTTATAACAAACTGTAACGAGAATATTATTGCAAGTTGTATATGTCTTATCTTGATGCTACCACCATGGGGCTGTCTAGCCAGCTCAGCACACATGGAGCTGAGAAATACTTGGTTGCGCACATTTAGCCTTTAATCCGCCAACTACTGCGTGTGTTGGCCCAACGTAACATTGAGATTGGGGATGTCATCCGTTTTGTCCAAGCACTACATAATGACACTCGCCTCTTACTTGACCGCATTGACCACTCTTCTTTAGAGATCCAGGGGGCGCTAGTGCACGTGGATAGTCTTATCATGGATACTTGCCATTTCTTGGAAAAATTAGGACCACAGTTGAATCATGAGCTACCATGAGTAATAGGAGAATTGTTAGACTGATGCAGGCTTTTGGCTAAATGGATTCAGGACTTCACAATATTGGGTAGTGATACTGAGCGCTTTATGGTGGGCATAGCGGAATGGGCTGAAGGGATTTAAACAGCAGTGGCTTGAATTTGGGACCAGGTTGCCTGACAGAGCGGCAGATGACTGATCATGCTGATTCTGTGGCAAGCAAATTTAGTCAACTTTGTGCTGAGTGAAGTAAACAGCGGTTGGCTGACCAAATGGCTTGCTCTTTTTTGGCATCCTAAAAATACAGCCAGCTGCTGTGTCATATTAATTAGTTGGAGAGTGCCAGTCAGGTGGCTTTGTGCTGAGAAATTACTCTTCTGTTCATTGAGATGGTGGAATATGCTAATATGCAAATGTGCATGGAAAACCTTTGACATGCCAATGAGGAGCTGGTGCAGCAATGAGCCACTCTAGTTCTTTAAGTAGATGAGGCGAACTGACAGGCGCGTGACACCAGATGGCATAACGCAAGAATGCAGTGCATATTGGAAGATGTCCTCTCATGAATTCATGCAATGAAGCGTAAACTGGAAACAGAGCGGGAATTCTGCTGAAAATTGAAGAATGAGTTCAAAGCTTCAATAGGGGGTGAAAGACAGCTGGTGTTGATGCTATTTAATTGAAGATGAGCAGATAATCAATGAACATTTTGCTGAAAAGTCTGGTAAGCGAGGGAAGGGCACAGTTAGTGGCGAGTCTGGAGAAGAATGCTACAGATCGGCCAGCAAGTACTCTCTAGGGGTCATGGCAGTTCCTCCCCACAATCCAACCTCTTCCTGGTCCACTTCGGCAGATTTATATCCATCCATGTGACCCTAATCTTGCCCATAAGGTGTGTCCCTTGGCCGTTCTGAACCTATTCCTTCTGTTCCTCGCGCCTGAAGCACAGAGCAAGGTGATTTTGTTCATATCAAGAAGTTTTCGCCTTTTGATCATGATGAAAACATGCACATATATTTTAAAATGTTTGAATTTGCTGTTGAAGGAGCATTGGATTGGTGGAAAGGGAAACTGTTCTATCCGCTCTGGATGTTGAGAGCGCCGAACAGGTCACCTTTTACCTCCAGAGTAGTTCTAACGTATCAAGAGGTGAAGGAGACTGTGATCTTTAAGTTTAGGGGCGCAGAAAAGATGGCGCAGTGCAAAGCCAAATTTTTGATATTGCAGTTTCACAAGAACTAGTCCCTGGAGGAGCTTGTAGAACAATTCACGGCTGAAGCTCATGTGTTAATGGGAGCAAATATACTAACCAACTAGGATGTGAGCATAGAAATGACTGCAACGGTTAAGCCATATTGCAAAATGCATAATGCAATGACCCACATCCTTCACAAAGATGTGAAGCTTTTGCAAAACTTAACACTTTACACCGTCTTTCTGTCGCATTTAATGCTCCCAATCTGGATCAGAATGCTCCTGCAATTGCTGCCACATCATCATCAGAAAATGGACCACAACAACCCAGTTATAATCCGTTGAGCAATACTCAGCCACCCAATATGTAAGAGTATTTTTTCCGCCCTCATTAAGCTCAGCTGCCCCTTCCCTGGCCTTATTTCAATTCTATGTTCAAACTTTTGACCCGGACTTTCAGGCGCAAACTATTGATGAGAGCCATTTATAAATGCTTTTTTCATGTGTGGCCAAAAAGGCCATTATGCAGATAATTGCTTTGGCAACCATCATATTCAAGCGGCGCCACCTGTTCTGATTGAGCAGGGAAAAGCTCAAATGGATTAGAGATGGGACGCTTTAACTCTGCTAATCTAAAATTAATTATCCCTGACGATTCCCTTGAGCCTCTTTGTGTCAGTCCTGGTACCCAAACTGATGACTTATTATATCAAAGACTTTTGCATGATACCCCAGCCTCAATTCAAGCGAGTGACCATCACCCTCTAAGCTCTGAGCTCCGCTAAGATGTGAAAAAGCCATGTGCTTGGCAAATCCTTGAACAAAACAACGCAAGTGATGTTGGACATTCAACGGACGTCTTCCCTAGTGGGGTTAACGTAGCCATTCCAGTAAAATAGATTGCCCAAGAGTATCCCCATTTTGTTGCAGGTATTGTCACTTTTCTTGGTAACAAAAAGCCCTTGGACGTTCACATAAAAAACACAATAATTCTTCTTATTTAAAGTGTGCCAACTGTGATATTTCTGTTCAGAACATGAAAATTAAGAGCTATTATAGATAAAGGTGCCCCAGTTAATATAATCTCCACCAAGCTCATGGCTAAACTTCCGCTGAAACCTGATGTGGAACAAAGAGTAGTGTATAAATCGCGGGGGCACAGAGAGCAATTTGTCAGAAGGAGCTTACAGCGCGTTACCTTTGCAATTTGGTTCATTTAGGGCTTTCAATCCAGCGGTGGTTCTGCCAGATAATAACTACGAAATGTTGATCAGTGCTGCATTCATGCAGCAATTTTGGGCCATGGTCAAAAATGCGGAAGAACCATTAGTATCTTGGGACAACAGATCCCTTTTCACTTTACCTCTAGTGGAGTCTCAAAGGACCCAATCCACTCCATTCATATCAATTTGGCATATAGCAATGGGGAGTTTCCTGTCTGATATCAGCGGATGAAGTGGAGGACCAGAGCCCTCACCAACCAGATCTACAAGTACAAAGGTATTCTGCTACGAGCTGCGAGCACTTTAAGCATACCATATGGACTTCAGTCATATTGGGGATGGAGTTTGAGAGTGATATCAGAAGGTTTATATGAAGAGATTATAAGCCCTACCAGCAATCTTTACTCAAAAAACATTTGGCTCCTGGGTTATTGTTACCAAGGAGGGGGAAGTGAAGGTTCTGATAGAAAACCTGCAGAAGGAGGCTATGACGGTGCAAAGGCACCAAGTAGTGGCTTATTTACAATTGGCCCCTATTGACGAGGTTCATGGTATTCATGACTTTGGTTTGTGGAAGGACCTCGTCCTACCAGTAAAATACCCATTCAGTGTAATAGCAGTGGTTCCGTGGGGTGCTCTGACAGGACTGTTGGAGGAACAGAAAGATAGGCCGATGGCCATATTTGAAAAATACTGAGATATTTTTGCTTCTGATGACCATTATTTGGGGTGCGCTCAAGGGGTGGTGCATTGGGTAGACAAGGGAGATCACCCTCCCATTTGTTCATGACCTATTCGGCACTCAAAAGCAGCAGAAGAGGTTTTCTCAGATGAGGTAGACAAATTGATTGAACAAGGGATATTAGAGCCATCCAAGAGCCTGTGGGAATCTCTGGTGCTTATTGTTAAGAGAAAAAGATGGCACCAACCAGGTGGTTATTGACTACTGGAAGCTTAATAGTGTCACAAAGAATGATTCCTACCCTCTCTCGCGGATTGATGATGCTTTAGATTGACTGAGAGGGGCTAATTATTTTTAGGCCTTAGATTTGATAATGAGTTACTGGAAGATTGAGTTGCCAGCTGTAAAATGGCTAAAAATTGCGCTATAATCACCTCTAAGGGGTTTTTCAACCCATGCGTATGCCCCGAGGGTTATGTAGCATCCCAGCTACATTACAGTGGGCGATGGACACGATTTTAGGTGACTTGAAGCTGACCTGCGTCCTAATTTACCTTGATGATATCAATGTATTCTCTTGGACATTTAAAGAACATTTGGACCATTTGGTATAAGTGCTCCGCCACCTTTCTGATGCTAACATTAAGATCAAAGCGCGGAAGTGTCATTATTTAAGGAGCAATTAGAATATCTCAGTTTTGTAGTGGACTCAAAGGGCCTTACCTCAGCTGGCAAAGATGTAGGACATACATAAGATAACTCGGCCAGGCAATAAGCAAGATATCAAATTGTTTTTGGGAAAGATTGGGTACTACTGGCAGTTCATTATTAACTTCAGTTGTATTTGGGCACCGCTCTTTAAGTTATTGAATAAAAATAACACCTTTAACTGGACTAAACGTGTCAAAAAATTTGATATTTTGCAATCTGAATTATGAACGTGCTATTTTGCAATATCCCAACTTCAAAGATCAATAAATAGTGCAAATGGATGCATTACTTTCTGCCATAGGGGCAGTATTATCTCAGAAGGATAATGACGGTTTATAATACCCTGTCGTTTTTATGCAGTTAAAGCTTAAACTGTCATGAACAGAAATATACCATGACTAAGCGGGAGTGCTTAATAGTGATATATGCATATAAACAGTTCCATATATACCTACACGGGGTGAAATTCCATGTGGTAACAAATCATGCATCCTTGTGTTGGCTGCAAAATCTCTGTGAAACTGAAAGACAGCTCTTGCAATGGGCATTGAAGTTCCAAGAATATAACTTGAGATTGTACACCGGATGGGATTGAAACATCAAAATGCAGACTGTCTTTCATGACTACCAATGATCGCCATTATGGCATAATTGGATGACATTATGTATGAGAAGATGGCGGTGGGCAAATATCACAATGAGCAACCGCAAGTAAGCAAAGTGTTAGATGGGCTTAGACAAGAAATCTTCTTTTGTGGTGGGGAACTATATAAGCGGATTGGAGAATTGACGCTTAGTTTCCCAAAACCCTCTGCCAGGTCAGCGATAATCTTTGATGTACATAGGGCGGTAGGGCATGGAGGGTTGTGGAAAACGTTGGAGTTCTTATGACCCCGCTACTATTGAGAGAGCATGCATTATGACGTGCTGAAGAAAGTTAGTTGTTGTCTTCAGTGTCAAGTGAAGAAACCTTTCCACAAGATAACCACATACAAGCTGGTTAAGCCCCAGTTCGCATGGCATGCATTTCTCTTGATGTGGTGGGGCCTTTGCCAACAGGCGCAAACCAATCCAAGTACATAATCTTAGCAATTGATCATTTGACAAGGTGGGTGGAAGCCAGGGCGATAAATGATTTGGGGGCTGTCAGCACCGCCAAGTTTATTGTGGAGTGTGTTATATAGTGACATGGCTGTCCGCAGTTCATCCTCACAGACAATGGAACCAATTTCGCATCGGATATCCTTCTCAAGTTGAACAAACTGATGGCATTACGTATTTCTTGACTACACCTACCATCTGGAATCCAATGGAATGGTGGAACGGGTCAATGGAACATTGTTATACATTCTCCACAAGCTTGTGAAATATTGACCCTCTGATTGGAGTACCCTCTTACCCACAGCTGTTTTTGCAAATAATATCTGATACCATTAATCCACTAACTGAGTCCTTTCCAACTGCTCTATGGTAGACATACAGCTTTACCTTCTCTGCTCTACTTGTGTGGAGGGTACTGGCAGTGTAGAACCGCAGCATTATTTAACCAATTTAATGGAGACGATGATCAAACTACAAACGGAAGCATATTCTAGCAGCTTAGCTAAGAAGATTTTCAATTAGGCGGCTGACCAAAGTAGACACAGCAGACTCCCACAATTCGCTGTAGGAGACCATCCTTTATTCCACGACCAACATGGATTTAAAAGAAAGAACAAACTCACTAGCATTTGGATCAGGCCATTTGAATTAATTGTGAAGACTGGCATCGATGCCTACACCATTAAGGAACCTGCAGGTGTTCAACTTATTAACCAAGTCCACGTGAAGTTCCTCTGAGCATACAAGCAATAGGAGCTTATCATCCAGTCAAGGGGGGTGATGTTGAGAAATTTTTATGACTGGACAATAAGCTATATATCTGGTGGATTATAGTATTTGAGTCGTGCAAATCAATTTTAGTACCAATAGTTTGTAAATCAAGGGAATCTCACCGAAACCTTGAGATAGAATGAAAAGTTATAAAAATGTAACAAATAAGAGATTACTAAGTGGAAGGGTTGAAACTGATTAAGAATGCCGAGGATAAGAGTTGAGTGGGAGAATGAGAATAGGAGGTTATTTAGTAGTCTGAGAGAGATTCTGCGATTTTATATGTAATAAAAGTGGCAATTGGGCGATAGCTCCATATCTCTATTGTTTTTCATTAAGGATCAGCAATCTCCATATCGTCCATCCATTGCTCAGTGGTAAGTATCCTGTGCAACAAGCTCAGCGGATTAACCAATACTGCTAAAAGCTAACACTGAGTTTAGCACGGGAAAGGCAATTGTGATCACCCCTTCATCCATAGTCATATAGGACTTAACTCATATTCTGAACAATGCTTTTCTTAATATTGATGGATAGGATACTGCCCGTTCCATGTTACGGTGGATAGTGCACCGCCCATCTGCACCCTTTGTTGTGATTTTGGCCATAAGGTACACACCTGCCCTATTAGAGAGGGCGCCACTCTGAATGAGGTTTTCCAGAGTCAATGGGAAATTCCAATTTCCTTTATAAGCCCGCCACTGAAACCAATGCCGCCTTTCCCTGGAACGCAAAGGGTTGTTATATCCAGGTTAAACCTGTGTCCCCTCAGGAGCGCATAAAGACCAAACAAGTCCAAAGGTAAGTAGCCAAGCCGTTGGCTATGGAAGCATCTGTAATCACACCTGCCCAGACTCAGGCTGACATGTATCAGTTTCCATATTAATAAAGATTTCGCCAATAAAACAGTATGGTCTCACCGACCATTTGACCAGTTATTAAAGCTTGGTACACCCATGCATGCACACTGCACTATGATTTAATCCAACTCACATTATCCAACCTTACCCAAGTTTTTTTTCGCCCATTTATGGTGCACCTCAGGAGCACCGCAATGCAAAACTTGCTAAAGAGAAATAACTAAAATGACAAAACTACAAATGCTTGACATTAACCCTAAAGACGATTATGCTTCTGTTGGTTCAGGCACTCACATGCAAGCCAAGTTTAGTGCCAAAGAGAGTGAAAGGGCAGGTCCAGGGGTCCCTTCCCCTCGCTCCTAAGGATTGATGGGTGTCTCTTATCACTATAGTAAAGTTGAACTTCGTTGGACTTAAGTCCTCTCCATCCCAGGATAGAAGAATGAGTTTTTAAAAACAATAAAATGTGGTATCTTGGCAATTTAGGATACCCACTGTCCACCTGGTGCCCAGGTTACACAGGCAACCATTCTCCTTCCTTCCCATTCTTTTTGGTCGCCACACTGTGAGGTGCTTGTATAGATGAATAGTAATCTTTATAATATTATTCCAAACAGCCTTTCTGGATGGCCATGTTCTGGTCATGTCCTTTTTGTGGTACAACGAAGTGCATTCATTAACTAGTAATTACGCCCCAACTTGTGCACAGGTTTTTAGGTATTACTCTTAGCTGTGGATACTCTTCCCCTTCCCCCAATACCGCATGGTTAAAGACTTGAACTGTTGGGCCAACCCAACCACTGACCGCTTGCCTTCTCCATTTGCCCCCACAGGGACACATTGAAATTCATGTCCTGAAAGCTACATTGGGACTCTATGACACTCTCCCCCAGAACGCTACTCTATTACCAAACATGTCTCGCCCTCATTTGCTCAGTGAGCTGTTGATGTCTATGTAACGCATAGATCTTATTCTTTCATCTTGAATTTTTCGCCCCCAAATCTTATACTTCATTACCATAAAAGTCAAATTCTTCAATCATCTTATTGTTTTGGTGTATTTTACCGTCATGCCCAGTGGCACAGGCTCCAAGTTGGAGTAAACTTCGTCCAGACAAAAACACTTTGCCTTAATTTTCAGGCTGTAAAAACCATGACTTTGACACATGAGTTTGTGAACCTTTCTGTGAATATCCTCTCTACACATGTTCAGCCTTCAAAGCGCACATGATCTCCCATGCACGCCACATTATGTCTCAGCGCTCTCAGTCTGCCTCGATAGTCATTGAGTGCAAATTAGCATAATTAAATCACGTGGAGAGTGATGTCCCCGCTTCAGGATACAGCCCTTCTTGGGTTTGTTAATGGGCTGAAGTGTCCGCCCATCTGAGCAAGCTGACAAGGTAGCACAAATACAAGTTTGTTTTCAATATAAGGCCAAAAAAATCACATTAAGTAAATCATGCTCCACTTACTTCTTCCACCGATTTTTTGCTCCACGCCAAAGCTTGGCTTGTACAAAGGTTCAGCTTCCTGACAAAACCATCGCAGAAACACTGGAGGAAATGTCAGTCAAAGTTCATACCTATTACTCCAAGTTGTACAGGTCTGGCCCAGTCGCACCTGCCAAAATTAACATCTTTCTCACTGATGCTTATATTTTCACCATTTTTTGAAACCCAGAGTTGATGAATTTGATAACATGTGACAAAAATGGTTTGCTGTTCGCAGTGTGCCACACATGTAATGCTCAGGCTAAAATAGCTTCCTTATTAATTTTATCTAGGATTTTGATAATATATATCCCTACTTCTAGCCTAATTGAACAAATGTCTGTTAGATACATGCTTCATTCCTGGGTGCCAAGAGGCGTATACAGAGACCTTATTTAAAAAGGGAGATAGGCCTTATAATGGAAAACTGGTGAACTATCTTTAATATCAGTGACACCAAAATTTTTACTAGAATCATGGCCAACCGCCTTGGGGTGTTTGCCTCTGAGGTGATCTCCCCCTAAACAATTTGGCTTTATACCCAATAGATTGATATGAGACAAAATCAACACAGTAGCCAATGTCTGAAAATTGACTGCTACTGGTGCGCTTGTGTTCCTAGATCAACAGAAATCTAATTATCATGTCAACTGGACTAACTCAGGGCTTGCCTCCACAAGTTTCACCTCCCCCTGGTTCATCTTTTGGGTAATGTTGCTTACTTAGTCAGCCATTATGGAAGTAATTGTCCCGAGTTTCCTGACTAATTAATTTGCCCTAAAGTGAGCTCCGTCAAGGGGACCATTTGAGCTCACTTTTATATAACTTTATCTTTGAACCGCTTATCCACAATTTAAATTCACTTCTTACTAGTGCTCATATGAAAGGCTAGGCACCAGTCAGGATGATTAAATTTTCTGACGATTGTGTGGTTGGAGTCTCTTGTAACCATGATGCACGCATACTGGAGGCATCTATTCAGTGGTACTCCAGGGTTAGTAATGTGACCCTAATACCAACAAAACTAAAAATATTCTTCTTGGCAGATACCAGTCACGCTAATCCCCTGCCACCTCAGATCACCACATTCCGCCATTACGGTCTCTTGTTAGCTTGCCCAGGCGTTCACCCCATTTTGCTCCTCTTGTACTCCCTTTTGTGTCCAGGCCCACATCTGGTCCGGTGCGCCACCTTGGAGTTGGCTGAAAGCAGGAGGGTACACCACTTAATTAATGGAGAACAACATTTTAGACAACATAATTAAGTGCATCGCCTCCCTAAAAGCCAATAAACTAATGTGATGGGACGAGTATTGCTTGCCAACTCTCTGCTCCTATCAAAAGTTTGGTTTTCTGCCCATGCCATCTCTTTTTCCCCAACCTTCTTTGCTACTCTGTACGCCCTACTCTAAGGCTGGCTTTGGCTAAGCCCTCCCCCTGTGCGCCCGGTTGTCCTGTTTGGCCCAAGCCATAGTGGTGGTATTGGACTGATTAATTACATGAACCATGCTTTAAGATACTTGGCGCCTATATTGCACAGGTAACCAATTCCATACTCTCTACCTAACGTTGGTCAAGCGCGGCATGCTCCAACTTTGCCCACGCTCTTTTCCTCCACAACCCTGGTTAACCTAACTCTCTCTACACTATCTGGCCTCTCCCCTCTGCGCGGCCCACATGGTAACCCTGCCCACTTCAAGAGGCTTCTCCTGACTATGTGAAGTGCAGAATTGAGGATCAGCGTAAGTGACCACACCTCTCTGAGGGTCGCCCTACCCCTTCTTTTCACATAAGAAGTCCGTTGGCAAATCATTTTGCACAATTTGGTACCCCATTGTCCACATCATTGCCTATGTTGATATTTTGACATTATGGACATCCCTAACTTTTTGGACACCCAGAAGGACATTTGGAAGTACGCCCATCATCTCTTCTACAGCCTCAGATTTGGGCCCGCTTATGGAGATGCCTAAGAGGGTATACTGCACTGCTGAGCGGTTCAATGCCTCTCAGTCTTCTACCTTTGTGTGTATGGCCAATATGGGTCTTTATTCTCCCAGTTGGAAGATTGTTTGCCCTCACAGGTTACCTGGCGTGATGTTATGAATCTCTTTTTCCAAGAGCAAGCACAGGACTGCAGCCTGTCTAAGAACATCTTTCCTTTTCCATGACCTCCCACATTCTCCTTTCTTTCCATGCCTTGATCATGGCTATTGCTATGTGGACGATACACACTGTTGTCCTTGACTCTCTTTCTGGCTCCAATCCCACCCTTTGTGAAGCTTTGCATCGCATCCATTCTCACCTTATGGATCACTTAAAAGCCTGTTTATTTTTCCATTTGCCAACCTGCCAATGACAATTGATTCCATCCTGGTTTCCTGTCTGGTTCCTCTTATTGGACCCTTTCCTTCATAAGTGCTCAGTATTGACTCAGTCATCCTCTGACCCTCCCCCTCTTCCTTCCACTGGCAGTCCCACTGGAAACAAGAGGTTGCTTTGGCTCCTCTAAGGTGCCTCTTATTATCTTTTTTTAGTACTAGATGGTCCCTCTTATGTATCTTGGTGTTCCAGTTTTGTGTTTAATCAGAAGTGTCCGTCCCATCGTCAGCCTTCCCTGAATAAAATTAAGCTTTAAAATCTAAAATTTAAAGATTAATCACTGTAAACTAATAGTTTTTTATATTTTATTGTTAAGTAAATGCTATTATGGAATCTCTCTAATTTTTATTTATTTGAGGATGGCCAACCAGGGGGCTGACACATCTGATATGTGGGAAAGAAAAGTAAAGAGGGGGAGCACACTAGATATTAAAACCAGAAAGGCAGGACGAGACATGGTACACTTGGGTGTGGCTAGTAGCCACGGGTTGTGGGTGACTATGGCCTTGAGAGACTTGACAGCTCAAGGGCTAGTAGGGTGTACCGCCTATAGAGATTATGAGGTTTTCAGTGTCACATTGAAGGAACCTGATTGGGAGCCAGTTACCCATCTGTTTCTTCCATTTGTGTTTTAGTGATCCGAATATCCAGGCTTGGAAGTGGTCGGCCAAGTGGCTGTGGAACATGAAGATAGCTTGGTTAATGTTGTGGGTGATCCCGTTGAAGGCATCAAGGGCAATTGTGTTAATGAACCATATTGCAATACTCACAAATAAAACCCCTAGCGTCTGGGGGATAGGTGAGATTTGTTGAGTGCTAGGGTATCGCGGGATAGTCGGAATTCAGCTGATGGTGATTGTTGGAATAAGTGCATCACATTGGCCTAGATAATCTTGGACGGTGGGCACTATTCCAGGAGGTGGGCCAGCGTGTTGTGTCTGTCACAGATGGCGCATGACTTGAACATTGAGAAGGTGCGGTCAGCGGTTCTAAATGTGCGATGCATGTAGCGCCACACTGTGGAGCTCACTTGTGGGGATAAGAGGGGGCAAGTGATGAGGTCCCACACCTTCTTTTGGGTGCTCAAGTCATATGGGACGTCTTGGTAATCTTGATAGTCAATCCAAGATAGGGGGAAGAGTGGCAGTAGGGCAGGTGCATTGGTCACAGTTTGTCCTCTGTGGAGTCGCCTATACTCTATTGGCGGGTTAGTATCATCGGATTGTTGTGCATAGGAGAAACTCCAACCCCCTTGTCTTATGGTGTACAGGACGCATTTGAAGTATTGATTGGTTTTGTGCGGTCCTGTGGCTGTTGGATGGGTTGTTAGGTACTTCATCAGTGTTGTAGGGTTGGATGAGCACCTCAGATGTAGTGCCCTTGCAAAGTTAGTTTTGGGCTGCCTTGGCCCAGTGGGGGGATGGCGGGTTGGGTGACGTTGTCATAGCTTTCCAGGAGCCAAAGATTTGCGTTTCTCGTTCTGTGAAGTTGAGCAGCCCCATCCCACCTTTATTCCGTGGCCATACATAGTCTCCAGCCTGACTTGTGCGCGGTATCCAGACCACAGCCAGTTCTGCAGGAGCTTATAGACTGCTTTGGTAAAGTTTGTGGAGAAAGGAACTGCATGAGCAGCAAACTAGAGCTTTGACAAGATCAGGGAGTTGGGTAACACAACCCAACCAGCTAAACTAGCTTTACTCCTTTGCATGCTTGTCATTCTTTTTGTGATGTTGTCCAATATTTTGGTTTCAATGGTATCAAGTGCATATCCGCCAGACTCAAGCCATATTCCCAGATGACGGACTGGGTTGGTGGCGGGGTGGGGTGTGAAGGGTAAGCATAGTGGGTTTATTGGGGTAGGTCTTTGTCTTGTGGTAGGATGTTCATTGGGGTTGGTTTGGTCAGTTGTGGGAGGGGGGGTCCATCTTGAGTTGAATTTGCCCATTACAATTACCTCTGTTTTCTGTTTGTTAAGCTTAGCGTTACTCACTGACTCATATTAGTGGATAATGCGCTCAATTGCTCTGGCATCCCTATTGCCTGAGATGCTGACTACACAATTGTCAGAAAAGGCGAGCAGTATGGTTGGTAGTTGTCCTTCCAACTTAGTTCCAGAGATCTTGGAGTTTATTATACGGAGGAGAGGGTCAAGACTGAAATTGTATAGTAGGGGGCTAAGCGGGTCGCCTTGTTTGAGGCCCCTTTGTGGGGTAATGATGTCAGTTAGGAAGCCTGGGCCTCTGATTGCAAACCAGCCGAGCGTGTTAGGAGGAGCTCCCAGTTTTTAAAGCGAGGTGGGTGGTTGTAGGCCTTTAGACATTGTTCCAAGTAGTCCCAGTGCACTCGGTTGTATGCTTTCTTTTGGTCCAGGAAAGCAAGGGCGCCTATGGGGTTATCTTGGCAGATGTTGGCTATGGTGTGAATGTTATCCCAAATTGAGCGATTGGGGATAAAGCCAAACTGGTGGGGGGAGAGGGCTGTCTGTGCAATGCATCCCAGATGCTTAGCTAAGATTTTTGTTGTTATTTTAGTATTAGTGTTGGTGAGAGCAATTGGACGCCAATTGTTTAGGTCTTCCTGGTCTCCTTTTTTTTAAGGAGTGTGACCACATATGCATCTTGGCCGCCATGTAGAAGGGCTGTGTCCTCTAAGCACTTGTTCATAGCTGCTAGTAGTATGGGTGCGATGTAATCAAAATATTTTTATTAAATTTGTACGGGAGGCCATTGGGCCCAGGGTACTTGTGGCGCGGAGTTGATTTTATTACCTCCCATAGTTCCTCTCTAGTGATGGGTTTGGCAGGGTCTGGTTTATCAGCTATAATGTCATTAATAGCAGATGATAGAAAAAATTTTATTTTGATAGGTGCTACAAAATCCGCTATGTACAGGTATTTGTAAAACTGGTGTAATTCAGTCAATATCTTGGATGGAGTGGACGTGAGTGTGTCATCTGCTCGACGGACCTGTGTGCAGGTTGCCAAGAATGAGATGGTATAAAGTGGTGGAAGAATTGGGCCGTGTGGGTTTCACCGGATAGAATGTATTTTGATTTGTGCCATATTTCAATATAGTGCTGGTGTTTTCTGAAGAGGAAGTTGACCTGTGCATATGTTTGGAACCACAGGCGTCCCCATTAGGGGCTGTATCCCTCGCGGAGTGTGTTGTTCTCTAAGTGTTGGAGCTGTCTGATAGCCTTATTGATTGTCGTGGATGTCGCAGCCATCTTTCTGAAGTTCAAGTAACAGGCTTTCTTGGTTACTCTAGTATTTAAAATTTTCCACTTGGCGATAGGGTTCCCTGTAGGTGGTCGTTTTTTTGTTTGTGTTGTTATCACCTTCTCAATCCAAAGTTTGAGCTCTGGAAGGTGGATGGTGCTTGGATGAACCTTGTGCCAGGTCAGTGGCTTTTGGTATTTTGCCACGGATGATAATTTTATTGAAACCATTTGGTGGTCAGAGAGGGGGATAATTGTTGTTGTAAAATTTGATACACGGTGATGGAAGTCTATGGGGGTAAGCATCAGGTCAATCCAGGTCATTGAGAGCAGTTGGTTGTTGCTGTAGTGGGTCCTCGTCATGTTGGCCAGCATGGTGGCCTGTTTGGGGATGATGTCATACAGGCCCAGCATCGCCTTTAGTATGTGAAGTTCCATGTGGCTGCGGGGTATGGCTTTTATTTTGGGCCAGTGGTCAGTTATGGGATTAAGCCAGCAATTGAAATCTCCTGTGAAAAATGTTGTCTCGGCGGAGGGGATCAAGAGGATATTGGAGAAAAATTTTGGCAGTCATTTGGATCATTTGGGGCATAAATGCATGCCACAGCAAAATTTTCTCCATTCCACTCAACATCCGTTAGAAGCAGCCATCCCTCCAGGAGGGAGGATGTGCTTTGGATATTATCTGGGGGATTGCAGTTGGATCAAATTACCACCCCACAGTGGTACGTCCAAAAGGATTTAGCTGGGAGGAGCATGGTTGACCATGACTCCTCCTCCCCCAGTGGACAGTGGGGTTCTTGGACGGCCAAGATGTCCATGGGGATATTGCGCAGGAAAGCCATTTTTTTGGCCCTGGGACATGGGGGCTTTGGCTCCCACAATGTTGAGCGTCCCTATGGTGATTGTGGTAATCCGCACATCAGGAACGTTGGGGCGACCCACTGGGGTCACCCCATTCCTTAGCAGCGCAGGTCATACTATGAGTTTGGGGCCAATCAGATAGGATGGTTCCAGCATGTTGCTCGGTGGTCATAGCATCAGTTTTGTTTGGTTTCTTTGGGCTCAGATTACTCCATGGAGTTTGGCTCTGGCGTTGATTGTGTTGTGCTCCACCAGCGTAAAATTTTCCACTACTTACCTGTGGGCTAGATGTGTAGAAGCTAGGTGTCAGGGCAACTGGGTTTTGTGTGGGAGTGTTGTCACTTTTTGATTGGCTGGGATGATTTTCCATATCATACTAATGGACCACGTTGTTGCTGGATGCATGTGATTGGCTAGGAGGATCCAAAGTGGTGCTAGGTGGCTCTGCTTTAGTGTAATTGGAGGTTTCTGATTGGCTATGTTTGAAAAATTGCTTTGATTTTGTTGAATTTTATGTGGGGAATCTGAAAGGTTATTTTGCCACGCTGCCATGGCATCCACCTATATCTGGTCTGGGAAAATCGTGGTGTGAGCTTGGGTTTCAGCGGAACTTGTGGCCTGCTTGTGGGTGGCCTAGGCGCAATGGCGATCCTTGCACAAAATGGGTTTGACTGAAGTAATTTCAGCTCTTTCATACCAGTGGAAGGCGTAAGTGGCGTCCTTCATTTTACCAAAGGTTGGGCTTGTTTCATCCATATCATCCTCACAAAATTCTGGTGCTTCTACCCCACATTTGATGGGGCACGCGTGGTCTTTGTGGCCTAGAGCTGAGCAGAAGCTGCAGATGGGCGGAGTGTGTTCTGGTGTGATGCGGAAGGGGCGAGATATGCTGCTGTCAGGGAGATTGATGGTCGCTGTGCATGGAATGAGGGTGATATCTTCTATCACATCCTGGTCAGGTTCAATAATGGCTATTGCCTTCCCTGTGCATAGGTGGGGCAAGAGGGGGAATTTTTTGAATTCAAATTGTTTAATTTCGCCATAACTTTCTAGGCCCATGCAGAGCTCATCCTTGAGGATATCTCGGTGCATGGTGCTCAGGAGTCAGTCAAATATGATGAACATGTCATTTGCCTCATTCCATCATGTGTGCACCATTCAGATAATGCAATCTTCATTGTTAATTTTTATGGAAAATTTGGTTTTTGCTGCATCCACTGCTTCCTCCACGGTCATGAACCTGACATCCACCCATCCTCTATGTAAATTTTTAAAATTTACTGAGACAGTGTTCAGGAAAATTGCATAGAAGGCCTCCCCCATTTTTTACATGACTTGAGGGAGGTATCACTGATCATAATTCTAAGGCCGTACTCAAGGAAGGACAGAGGTTGGGAATGTTTGACTTTTGTGAAAGCGCCCATTTTTTGTAAAAATTGTAAAACGCTGGGTGCGGCGCTATGCTTACCCTTTTTTGGGGGAGGTTGTCCCAACGTGCTTCTGGGGCATTTTTCTTTGACAGATTGGGTGGGTTTAGGCCTTTTGCGCTGGCCACTTTTGCCCAGCTGGTGTTGGTGCGTACGAATCTGCTCATTTTCCTGGTTGATTGTCAAATTTGGATAATTTGTGAAGAATTGTGTTACTAATAGTGATAGTAATGGGAAAGAAAAGCACGCTCAGTAATTACAGAGTTCCAATTTTTGTATGAAGCCTTTGGAATTATAAATTGATACTGCATAAACTAAAATAGAAATATAAAGAAGTTGAAGTAAATTAACCATAGTTTACTAAGGTACACTAGTATAATCAAGTACTATAAGAAACAAAGAGTTCAAACTAATGAGAAATTGCAAGCATAGTTTTATACACAGTATCTAGTACTATACCTTTTATTTTTAATGCAGTGGTAACTAAAGAATCTTAAAATTAGACTTATATCTCTAATAAATTTATTATTTCCAAACAAATGTCATATTAGAGTTGTATATAATGTTTTAGTGAACAAATTTTGTTTTATCCATGTATTTTATAAAGGTTATATAATGATTTAGACATGTTGCATGATATGATTTTAGATTGCATAAACAATATTCTAAAAATAGCGCTTTACCAGAGAAAATTTGTTACAGTTTTAGGTTATCATGAGGCTTTAGCTAAGTTGATAATGCGTTCCTGATATTCATTGACACTTACCATGCTATGATAACCTAGTCAACTAAGCTCTAAGTAAGTCACTTTATAAATAAAACTTAGTACATGTATCAGCCTATGATAAACATATAAAAATCAGTCTAAGATTTATAAAACTTATAAAATAAAGGATATAGGTTTCATGACATACTAACTTTTGGAACCAAAGGATAAACTCTCTAGATATGAGATGCCATGCGGCTGTACATAGATTTAATTGTGCATTTTTGAGATTTTAACAATATAAGATGTTCATAAATTTTTCAACGGAATAATAAGTGCTATGAGAACAATTAAAAAAAACATAAATATTAATTAAAATAAGCTAGAAATTAAATTTTACACTTTTTTGATTATTCCTAGATAAACGTCGTCCATATCATTGATACAGTTCAAAGTAGAATAAAATTATAACTATTTTAAAATCTCTAATTTTTTAAGCCTTATAGCCCTAAAGGATTACAAAACACTTACCCTTTTATACAAGTTATCATTAACATTTAAAACATTTAACTTACTCATGATTTAGCACATACATGAAAAGATGTGTATTATATGCACCTCCTAAAGATTTATATGAATTTGAATACCTCACCAAAACTAAAAATACCTCAGAAATGGCTAAAGATATTTTATCTCCAAAAAATTAAACTTACGCACTATATCATGAATTTTATAAAGATGACATAAATAGAAAGCAATGGAGAGACTCTAGACTTCTATTTTATTAGAAATTAATGAAGATCAAAGAGTCATATAAATTATTTTTTAATTTATCTATACATGAATTATATTGTTGGGTTCAATCTAATTTTAACCATCTTGTAAATATCTATATAAAATAATAAAGTGAAAATCATAAATAAATTGATTTAGCCTATTGCTGCTGCAGGCACATCATTATCATTATAACAAGTTTATTTTTCATAGAAAAAAACAGTTAACGTAGCCAGAGTTCTATCAAACACTTATTCTCCCTATTGGGTTTCCAGTCTTAAGCGTGATGGTGCTATGACCAAGAAGCTTGACAGTCAATAGTTGAAACAGTCAAAGATGCATGATAAGTATTTTTTAAATTTTATGAGGTGCAAATCACCACCTATGTCTCATCAGCTAGAGTATCCATCCTATGTTAATTATGGCGAAATGGACTTATTGATGTTGTTAAATTTGAGATGATGAGTGAGCCAAAAACCCCTACACCTGAATTGAGCCTAAATAAGTCAACTTTTGAGCCAGCGTGAATGGAGCCTATCCCTGAAAGCTAACATGGGATTTGATCAGGAAGCATCATGCGCACAAGAATTGATGGAGTTGCCTTAAAGAAATTCCATACCCACTTCCTGAACCTCAAGAGGAGTGACCCCACATTGCAGTCATGAGTATTATGCAGAACAAAGAGGGCGTTGGCCAGGCGGTTGATCTGGAAGGCTATAGAAGATCTCAATCATATAGGGCCATAAAGGTCCCCAAAAGCAAAGTCCCCAAACAGACTATAAATATCACTGCTTTTTATATCTACAAAGTGTCTTATACGCCCCAACTATTCGTTTTTTGACTTCTCCACAATTTGCAGCTTTAAGCCCATTTTTAAACTTCAGTGTCAGTTAAGAGAACTGTTACGCCAATAAAAGTGGTGCTCACTGCAGGTGACTTTGAGCCGTTCAAGTGAAAACATTTATCAAAAAATGGAGAACAATAGAAGGCAATAAAATCAGACTGATTGATCAAAAAACATCGCACAATGTATTAACCCCTTGAAATACAAAGTACCTCCCATGCATCTTAAAAGATCTAAATTTCGGGCCACCTTTCAGTTTAATCTATCCAAATTGACAATGATTGGTACCTACTACAATGAGAACCCTAAATAGATTATCAACAATTACTATATTGAATCTACTCTGTGGGGAGTCATTTTTGCTCCCGCACTTCTTTAGTACCTTCCATGATGCAGGATTTATATAACTTGGCGTTACTGCCCACAGGAAAGTTGGTTTTTGGCTAAAATGCTACCTCTGGAATTTCGTCCATTCTGTTTTACATCAACTCTTTTAAATAGTCAGGTTGTATCACATAAAGTCATCTTACAGTTAGGGCTTATGCAAACCCTGCGCTCCAACATTGTTAATTTCTATAACTTGGCCTCCTCCTTCATTCATGACAATTTAGAAGTCATCTTCTATAATCATCAGTTATTCAATGAGGCTTGCAACCAAATTGCGGTTTTGGATACCAGAATTCTTGGCTACTTCAAGGACCAGCTTTATCAGAATGCTCAGCTCCTTGAGGCCGCCTGGAATCAATGCCTCAACCAGGTCAAAGTCAATGTGTGGACTCTCCAACAGCATTATCAGGTATTAGCCGCTTGTGACATTGCCTCCAGAATTGTGGAGCCCAAAGGTCCCAAAGGGCTTGAAGGTCCCTATTGGCCATAAGGACCCTCCGGTCCCACAGTGCCTACTCCTGAAAACCCTAACACGCCTGGAAGAATGATGTTTTATCAGCCCTCGCCGCCTTATGGGATTATATATGCAATTTGGCTCAGGGGTGCAAGCTCCGAGTGGACAGAGTCCCTCCTGAACCTAGGGTCTTTATTGAGGCATTGTTGGATGAGATGAATAACCTCAGCTCCTTCACCAAACTTATTAATAGTTGCATCTCCCATCTGGAGCAAACCTGTTGAAGGTTTAACACTGACTTGAATAACTTAGAGACACAGTTACTTCTCCAACATGCCACATTCAAGCATTAAAGAAGAAGGTTTCTTACAAAGCCTGCATTACCTCTAAACTAAAACTGTTTTAATTATCAAGAGGACCTTGAGGGTTTGAGACGACGTCTTAATCAACAGGCCCTCGCAACTATGCAAAAGCTAAGATTTCTGAGGCTAAACCAATTACTGGTGTTGATATTTTTTCCACTCCTATTGTGACTAACCTTAAGCATGGTTTTAGGGAGACGTTTAACTCCGGCTAGGAAAGCATTGCCTACTTCCTATACGCTTATGTGAGTTCCATGGAAGAGGCTACTGACTTATGAAAGGTGAAGCATATCCAATCATGTCTAAATAGCTTTTCTCAGGAGATTATGCCTACCCATCTAAAAGAATACCACACCTGGTAGCAAGTCTGTACCACCTTGATCCAGAAATTTTGAATCAACCAAACCTTGGACAATCATAAGCAGGAACTAATGGGTATTCATCTGAACAAAGTAGAAAGCCCTATGAATTTTGCTACTTGATTCTACGCTCAAACACAGCCTTTAAAACCACTACCAGCATTAACTTTGATGACTCCAAAACTGCAGTCATCTTCGCATTTGGATCCTTTCCTGAGGTCCAAGTGTATATGATCAGCTATGTAATGGTTTTACTTGCATTTGGGAAATTAAGGAAGCATTTAATGGTATACTTGCATCTATCCCTCACTTCAAATCTACCACATCCATTTACTCCAGCCATTCTCAGGTCCACGTTGTTAAAACCAGAATTACCCTAGGCCCTGATGCACTTACTGCAATGAGCTTTGACACAGCGCCAAGACTTGTTGGAAAATACTTTATGAGAGGGCTGGAAAAGGGCTGTCAGTAAGCAGGATGAAACACTTCATGCTGACATCCCTGTATCGCCTCAAGAACAATCATTGAACTATAATGAGCACGGAGTTGTCATACCAGAAGAGGAAGTTTTGGTACCTATCAATAATAAAGAACCTGATATATCTTACTCTTCTTCTAATATCCCTATGCTTCTCATACTAACTCTGTAGCTCTAAAATTTGGTTATTTGCGTCGTTTTTTGAGTCCAAAAATCACGTCCATTCCATTGTTGACATTGGTTCCCCCAAGAATGTCATTTAAGCCAAAGTAATAAAATGCATCACAAAATGCTCTAAATTTGCCGCATTACATGAAATACAGCACATCTTGTCTGCATTGTACTCGCTCCAAGGGTCTATTTTCCTTACCTATTCAATTTTAGAAGCTTTATGTGAAGACTCCCACAATTGCATCAAATAACCTGAGCTACACTCTCTTTTTGAGACTAGGCTTCTCCAGGATTATTCTGCCATAGTGCACTATGATAAGGGATTTTTATCCCTACTAAGACACTGGGTACAAATAGTTTCTAAAACCTCACGCAACACCAAAATGCAAGTCAAAGCCAGGATTGCCTATTAGAGAGTAGAAGACTGGATTGACTGGCTTGAGTATTAATAAGGGGTTCTCATATACAAATTCCACCCCCTGCGGTCAATTGCTAAGAATGCATGCCAATTTATTTACCCAAGACAATAACTATACCGGCTAAGTCCAAGGTTGATGCGGACACCCAGGTTCATGTCAACATTCCTTCTGAATATCTTCTGGAGATCTGAGGCCTAGATAAATCATCTTTCAAGGAGGTTTTGACCTGTATTGGAATTTTAGATATTGCCTATGATGTAACCATATCAGTATTGTTGGCTAACATTACTGACGAACCCTATGGTAGTAATCCCAAATGCTCTGGCCGCTTATTCGCATCTCCTTCCTGTAGAGGCCCTCAATGAAATCCATAGATTTGGAAGTTTAAGAGATCTTGGGTTAAAAACATCCCCATTAATAGCTCTAGCTAACACCATAGTTGACAGGAGCTCTTTAGTTAGCGACTGAGACAGGTCCATTAAATATTAGAAGAATCAAATCTCTTCTCACCCTCTACCTGTGATTTCAGGAGAATAAGTGGGGTTTTAGATCACATGAGACTAGGGACACTCCCCCTACTTGGTCACATCCCTACTGAAAAATTAAGGTTGAGGATGCTCAGGTGGCTGTTGAGCTCAATCAACTACTTTAAGTTGTGCTATTGGTGCCTTTGTGCAGAACCAGGGCCTCACCGCTCTTTTTAGTCTAGAATAAGGTTGGTAGCCATCACGTGGTGATGGAATATCACCGCTTAACTCTATCACTAAGAGATACAGTATTACCTTGCCTTAAATTGATGACTCTCTCTGCTTGCTTGCCAGATCATAATACTTATCTGCCATGGATCTCACTAGAAGATATTAGTAAATGTAGCTCACCCCTAAAGACTGATCCAAGTGTGTGCTTATAGCCAACGAGGGTCTATTTGAGCCAAGGAGGATGCCTCAGGGTCTTTTCAATGCGCCCGCCACCTTTCAAAGCGCAATGGACGTGATCATAAGTGACTTGAAACTATCATGTGTCCTCATGTACCTCAATAGTATCACTGTATTTTCACGAACCTTCAATGCTCATGTGGAACACCTCTGGGAAGTCTTTAACCATCTTAGAAACGCATCAATAAAACTTATGTCTTCTAAGTGCTCTTTTACCAATTATAAAAAAATTCTTTTTAGATTTAAGTTCTTAAAAGATGATATCCATAGCATCTCAGACAAAGTTGAAGCCATTAAGAGGATGTCGCACCCCAGAGCCTTAAGGATATTAAAGTATTTCTGGATATGATGAATTATTATTGTCAGTTCATTCCTCAGTTTGCTGACTTGGCCAAACTCCTGTTCTACCTCCTGCACAAGAATGTTCCCTTTGAGTGGCGGCCTGAACAATAAAATGCTTTTAATGTGCTATGGACAACTCTCTGCACTAAACCTATATTAGTTCATCCATGGTTTGATATGCCCTTCCCCCTGTTCACAGATGGTCATGATGTCGCCGTTGGAGCCATCCTAGCTCAGAACGAAGAATCAGGTCAATTTTCTAATAGCTTATCTCAGTAAGACCTTAAGTAAGGCTTAACGGAGCTATAGCTTACTGAGCGTAAATACATGGCCTTTCTTATTGGCAATCAAGCAAAACTATCCCAAACTCTATGGCACCCATCTTACTATCATCATGGACCATTACTCAATCCGATGGCTGCAGCAGATGAAAGATCCAGATGGCCAGTTAGTCAGATGGGCTCAAAGGCTGAGGAACTATAATTTCACTATAGTCCATCATACAGTAGCGATTCATCAGAATTTTGATGATCTCTCTAGGAAGCAGGTACTAGTTAATTTGACCCCCAAGGAGGATCAACTGTATGGTCTGATTGAATGGTCAGAACGATGGGTGTTGGAGACTCCTGAAATCCAAGCAGAGCTTTGAAGAAATGACTTGAGCAAACTTAGTTCTAGAAGGAATTCTGTATAAGAAAGTGAATAACAAATGGCTCCTTTATATCCACCTTAATTCTTAAACTGACGCTATCCTAGAAAAGCATGTGACCATGTGACACAGGGAATTGATAAAAAACCCACGAAAAACTAAATAAATGATGCTACTGGGACTGAATGATAGAAACCATCCAAGAAGTTCTAGAGGAAAGTATGACATGTCAATCCCAAGATTGGCCCAGTCCACAATATTAGCGCCAGTCATGGCCCCATCAGGTCCCTTCAATGTCATAAGCATCATTGTAGTGGGCCTCTTCCAACCAGGTTGCATGGCTATAAGTATATCCTCTTAGCCATGAACCATCTGTTTAAATGAGTAAAATGATTTCTGTCCACACTGCCACTGCTAAATTCTTGGCACTATTTTTATTAAATCTGTTTTCACCCAGCATGGATGCAACAAAATATACTTTCAGACAATGGTATAAATCTCGCCTCACAGGTAGTCCAAGAACTAAATTCGCTTTTATGGAACTAATCAGAATATTGTCACCCCTTACGACTCATTGACCAATGATACAGTGAAACGTGGTAATGGACCTACATCTCTATCCTGCATAAGATGGCCTTTAGACCTACTCACTGGAACCATTATTTACCCAGCGCCTAGATTGCTTACATAATAAGCTACCATCAAAATATCAAGATGTCCTCTTTTGATGCTCTATATGAGCATGCACCATTTATCAAGTAGATTTCAACCCCTGCTCAATACCTCCATACCTGAGGACTTCTGATTTAACTATATAGACTTAGTTGATGAAATAATCTGGCTTCAGGCCCTATCCATGCAAGGCATTATTACCATTACAGAAATGGATACATCTTGATTAATTTTTGTCCAACCCTTCTTACCACTTTTTAAATATTTAACCTCATTTTCTTTTATCACCATCTACCTTAAAATTGACAAAACAAGCTCAAAGCTCTTTGGTATGGACTTTATAAGGTCATCATAAGATGAACTCAGAGTACTTCATTGCCAACATTAGTTAGGGTATAGTGTTAGACTGAGTACATATATAATTCCTTAGCCCTATACCCCCTTTGACAGGATATTAAGGGGGCGTTGTTGGTATTTAGGACAATGGGCCGGCTGAAACTCCTACTCCTGAATCAAGCCTTGATATTTTAACTCTCAAGCCAGTGCAGATAGAGCCTATACCTGAAGGCACTGATACAAGATTCAATCAGTAAACATCATGTACACAAGAATATATGGAGATGCCTTCATGAATTCCATACCCACTTTTCATACTTCAAAAAGTGCAACCCCACCATTGCGGTCAGAAGAATGATGCAGAACAATTAGGGCGCTGACCAAGAGATTGATCTGAAATGCTGTGAAAGATCCTGATCATTCAAGGCCATGGAGGTTCCCAAGGAACAAAGCCCCACACATCCTATAAGCATCAACGCTTTTTAACTCAATAAAGTAGTCTATTTCGCCCCATCTTTTTAGACTTGACCTCTCCAATAGTCTAAAACTTGGAGTCATTTTGAACTTTGGCGTTATTCAAGAGAACTGGTACGCTGAGAGAAGTCAAGTACCAAAAAGAGTTATAAAATTTATAATGTAACTTTATTATAGTATAGAGTAGGATTTTTATCTGTCACATATAACAATAAAACCCACAAAAAAAGACTTATTAAAAATAATGGAGTGGTGAATATGGAAGGGAGGCTCTTAGTCAGATGATGCATTCCAGAAGGTATAATGACTTTGTATCATATTTTTGATAGGACAAAATTTTGAGTTTAATACCCAAAACAGATGAAATTGGGGGTTACTTATGTCGTTCATTTGGCAGATTCTTAATTTTTACCCATTTCAGGTTTGTCTTAACTTACTGCTCCAAGTGCCACCTTGAGTAGTCGTCAACTGACCTTCTAATATCTTTAAATTTTATAAGGCAGGTTTCATCTTGGGGTCTCTTAGGCTTAGTTTGGTCTGTAAGAATTCTCCTGGAGTCAATTTGAGCTGTGCCAACTATCAATTTTCTAGCTAGCCATTGAGGTAATTTTTTCAAACTTCTAATCAGTTCCAGGTGTCAATTTGGCTGAGGGAGACGAATGGTTGATATTCTCCCCATCATGTCTGATATCCTAATATCCAACATCACTCCTAAAGAACATTGTCAGGGGTTTACTGACTCAGGAATCAGTTATGCATGCAGTTGATTGTTACTCCAGTTTCTAAGGTCTTAATATAGCATATATCCCCATGTTTGTAAGTGATAGTATATGGCACATCCCAAATGAAAATATAATTTTCCATCTCAATGTGCTATTCAAATGTGATAATATATGGCTATTTTTTAAAATATCAAAGGGATAAAGAGTGTCAATTTATATTAGCTTCTTGACCTTCTCTTGTAACCATCTTAGCTAGATTTGTCATCGCCTCAGATTGCTATTGGAAGAAGAATTTAGCTAATCGTCTTAAAGCTTTCTCAGACTTTTTGTGTGTTCACTGGTAGCTTCACAAGCTGTTATTCCAGGTTATTAGCAGTAAAAGGCCTTGACGGGAGACAGTTTTATAATTTTATGGAAACGAATTTTGTAAGCCATTAATGCGCTTGGAGATATAGTCCCAGTGTAATAGATTGTTAGTGGCCATTTTACATGATATTGAGACCAAATCCTATTTGCTCTTTCTACATTCCCAATGGTTGATGAGTTGTAAAGCGCTAATAAAGTTATTAAGTTTCAATTATCATAGTTAAGGTTCTCAAAATTCCTGAAATAAATTTCTTTTTGTTATCACATATTATACTCTGCGTGAAGTCATTCCTGGTAAAACTTTTGAGATAAAAAGTTAGCAGTAGCTTTAGTAGTCTGTGCTTGAATGGCGATTTCTTTGACACACTTTGTGAAATGATCAATCCATACAAGGATGTATCTATTATTTTAAGTGGACTCAGATAATGGACCCATGGAGTCTAAACTGATTTTGTGAAATGGATTCTGAGGGTTCATGTGCTGATACTTTTATTTGGCCTTATGAGTCGTCTGCTTTTTAAAAATGATTCAAACATCTAAAACTTTACTACAGAGTTCAGTATTCATTCCCAATAGTACTATCTTTGATCCATTTTTAGTTTTCCTGGCAACTCCAAGTCCTAAGGTTTTTAGGCTTCCATTTAACTGGTACTCATTCCAAAGGTTGCAAGAAAGATAGCCAGTCAATACTGACTTCCTTGTGAAGTAATTCATCGAGAACCTTCTTATTTTGAGTATGTCTCTTTAAAAACTTATGAAATGGTTCATCTTCGTCCTCCCAAGAGTCTGGCTTTATGACTAGGTCATGTAATCGTTCAGCTTCTCTATTGTCTATTATAGTAGGGAAGTCATGTTAGTCCATCTAAATTCATGTGCCTTGTTCCATCTTGGTGGACAATATTCATGTCATAATTATCAAGCTTGAGAGCCAAGCGGGCCAGTCTTCCTGTCAGATTTTTCATTTTTTTTCAGCCACATAGTGAAGTGTGGTTTGACGCAACTGTAAAGATTGTACCATACAAGAAGGGACAGAAAATCTTTTTGCCAAGAAAACAGCTGAGTATTCTTTCTCCATGATGCTATAAATTTTGCTCATCTTTTGAAGAAATCTGCTATATAAGACAGCAGGTGGTCAATTCCATCCTCATCCAGTTGAGAAAGGATGGCGCCTATGGCTAAGTCAGAGACATCAGTTACCAGGTTGAATGGCTTCCAATAGCCTGGATGTCATAAGATCAGTCATCTCTTTTTCAAACTTGTTTTTACTTAAATGCAGTTCGTTGCTCTACCCCCATATGAAATGGGTGTTTTTGGAATTTTATCAGACATGAGGCTCAAAAAAATTGAGCGAAATTAGGGATAATGTTGTTGGTAATACAACATCAGTTTAAAAATACATGTATGTCTCAAAGGCGCTTTGGCTCTGGCATCTCATAAAAGCTTCAACCTTATTGTGTAATGTTGAATTCCTTCTTACATTAGCATATCCTTAAAAATCCAGGTCCTGCTGGAAAAAAGTACACTTTGCAGGCTTCATTTGTTGTGGTTTTCTTAGCCGTTGGAAGCCTGACTTCAGGTGGTCTAGATGATCAGTAAAGGTTTTGGAAATCACAAAGATGTCATCTAGGTATATGATTTTAAAGATGAGATTAAGATCTTGTATGATGTGATCCATTACCCATAGAAATGAGGCGGGAGCATCGCATAATCCCTGAGGGAGCCGTGTTGGCTGAATTAATATTTCTGTGCATATCAACGCGCATTTTTCTTGGTTTTCTGGTGATAGATTCATCTGCAAAAAACTGCTGGCGAGGTCCATTTCGGAGAAGAAATTTGAGCTGGAGAGTCAGGCAAGAGCATCATCAATCTGTGGAATTAGACAGCTGACCTTCTTAGCGAGACTGTTTGGTTTCCTGTAATCTATCACTATTCTGTTACCACCGTTCTTCTTTATAAATAACAGCTGGGATGACCGTGGATATGTAAGAGCACAAGCAATTTGACATCTAATAATTGCTTGAGCATTATTTCTTTAATGTTCTTCTATCTTAACTTTCTATATGGCTTCAATCAGAAAAGGTTGAATCTTCTATATCATTAATATGTTTACAGTCTTTCATTTACTATAGTCGACATCTAACGTGGGAAACCATCCTGTTAACCTTTGAGTAATTGATGCATTTTCTCAGTTTCTTTTAAATTAATTATCGGATTACTGGAATTAAGGGATAGTGCAAATTGTATTTTTGGTAGGTAGACCAAAAATCAAGGTGAGTACTAAAATTTTACCTTGTTAATCTTATTAATGCAAAGTAAATGACCTTTCTAATCTCTTGATGTTTCTTGACTGAAATAATATTGTTAGAGAAGTTCCCAAGTAATAGCTCGATAGTCTGTTGATAAGCTGGATCAAGGGCTCCTGTCAGAACTCTTGGACAAACCTATTTACTCCATCAACATTGCTAATGTATAGCAAGCAGTTTGGGGGTATACTTGTGGTATGTTTCTGGAAAACACTTTATTCCCTGGTTTAATTTTTACCTCATTGGTAAAAATAATGGTATGCCCTCTCTTGCACTTACTGAGTCAGATAGCCTTTTTGTGTTTCTTCTAGAGGTAGAATATTGCAAACGTAATGTGAAAACATGATATTTGACCAGACAAGAGTAATCCTTTCTTATTGGAGTAAGATATAAATTACAATGTAGCTTCATAGTTGAGATATGAGAAGTCCTTCATTTAGAATGATAACTCCTTCATATAAAATAATAAACTGTGTGATGATGAGCATATCATATTGACTATTGTCTAGGCAACTGCGAGAGCTGAAAACACTAATTTGCTAACTCAAATTGGCAGAAAAGATTATGCAACTATCTCCTTAGTATTATTTGGACTAATGATACTGTACTCTTGAGTGTATTCAAGGTTAGCAATGAGCTTGATCTTCTTAATAAGTTGGGATGACTCAACATTGATAGGTGATCTATAACCAATATAGCCATAACCTGGACCTTCCTAATTACCATTTAACATTATTAATGGTTCCTCCAAACTTAAACGGAGGAGTTAACACCTTTTTTACGCGGAACATCGCATTGAGCTTATAGTTAATCTCAGGATACTTCTTTTTCTTGATCTCCAGGAGACTGTGGATGCTTGAGATGGGTTATATCAACAGGTCAAGGTATTGATCAGCATCGCTAGCTGTATCAATTATTATAAGGCCTGATAGCCTGACTGAGGTATGTGCCTTCAGGAACCTGGGTTTCGTCAATGCTCTTGGCGTTCAACGATCCAGAATGGTTAGATCAGTGGATGAATCTAAAATGTAATAACCTGTGTCCTTTTGACCCCCTTCATAGTTGTCATCAGGTTCATTCTAAATGCAAGCGAGACTATCAATCAGCATTGTTTCGCTTTCAGATACTTTGGGTCAGTCAGCTCTAGAGGTACCTGACCCTAAGCTAACATTCCTTTTCCCTGCTCGTCAAGGGTAGTCTTCTTAAGACACATATCCTCAGTATGGATATCCTTCTTACAGTAAGTTTCATCCTAACTTTTCCTCCTTCATGGGCTTTGATTACTCCTCAGTATATACTTGGGGTTTCATAGAGGCCTTTTTTGAGGTCTCTGGCTTGTGTATGTCAACTACATTAAGTAGGGCCTCCTTAATGTATAGGACAGAGATTAAGCTTCGTTTAACAAACATGACGTGCATGGCTAGGTCAGCATTACTATGTAAACCAGCAACGACGGTGGCTATGGCATCATATAGAGTAAGCATCTTCAGGGTCAACAGTGTTTAGGATTATATTTAAAAGCAGTCAGAGAATTTGGCAAGGGCTTCATTTAAGCGCAATGTGATTCTCATGAAGGCATGTATCTTCATACTCAGGTTCTGCTTTGACCCAAATTTCTTATTGAGCGCTTCCTTTAATTCTCTCCAAGTATGCATGTCATCCATATGAGGAACCATAACTTTTTAAGTCATACAGCTTAAACAAGATAAAATATGATTAACCTTTTGGTGATAGGTTGCCCTTCCATTGAAGCTTCATAAACATAGAAAAAAATACAATGCTCTCTTCGCCAGGTGCAAAATTGTCCTTAAACGTAGACATAAAGGTAATGACCTCCCATTTAGTATTGACGTGTTCTCTGGGAGCTTTAGATTCAGTAATTTCAGTTCTTATATCGCTGTTGGGGATTCAACTACAATGACCAAAATTGCTCAAGATCGAGACTTGATATCTCAGTCTAATGAGATTGCAAAATCTACGTCAGAGAAATCTGATTCTCAGATAGACCAACAACCAACCCTTTGGAGTTATCAACCTCCTTTGAAGTATGATGCTAACCTATCTGATGAGGCAAAATATCTTACAAGAAGGTCGGTCTTACTTTATAAGAATCTTATCAGATCTGGCCATCACAAGTAAGGTATTAGTAATCAGCAATATTAGTCATCTAATAGTAAAAATCTTACCTCAGGTGCATCCTGAAAATCCTCAAAGAACTACTAAATCTACCCTATAAATATCCCTCATTTCTAATGAACAAAGTACCTTAATTTTCATCTCGTGTAGCTAAATTTTGGTCTATATCATACAGGATTCTGTATTTCTGATTAGAATCAGTTATAACAATGGAACTAATAACTTGTTGCACTTTCATCTATCTTTGCTAAAGCCACGGAACTAATACTTTTGTAGCCTTTGTAGCTTCTGCTTATCATCATTTCTACCAAAATTTCAATAATCGCTCTGTTCAAATTGATATTTGAGTGACGTATTTGGTCAGTATAGGATTGAGATGTTGCTCCATTTTCTCCAGGGTAAGTCCGGGAATAACATCCAGAAGATTGATTTTTCTTTTAAAAAGTCTTTATCAGTCTCCAAGTTCTTAACGCAAATGTCCAGATTGTGAATTCTTTGGTGAGTGGATGAGCAGCACATTTGCAAAAGCTTACTCTTTTCCTCTAATAATAATGCGCTGATTAAATCCTCTTCATCTCTTTGCATATTGTTTACTGAAACGCTTGTTAGTCTTGGCTTTCAACTCTTCTGTAAGAGTATACCATCGTTTCTCAGCTTCATTGAGGCAACACTAAACTAGTTTAATATCCTCTAACCTTGGGGACTTGCTTTTCAAGTCGCTTTCTAATTTATTAAGTCAATTAGTAATGGAAAGAGTAGATACTTGAGTTGCGCAGTTTTCTAAATCCTGTTTGACCTGGGCCACATAAGAAACAATATTTTGTGATAGTGATGAAGTCTCAGAGGTATATTGGGCCTACAGATCGTCAGTTTGTCTTAGGGCTTGTTCTAGCTGGGACTTAATGAAAGTGATATGTTCTTCCTCCTGATGAAGGCTGGTATAATATTGGGCTGACATTTCGCCAGGGCTTCAATATCTTTTCTTCAGAGCTCTTCAACAAAGGCATTGTGAAATTGCTTGGTAGTTCAATTAAAATCCGTTAAATCCTTTTGGATAAGCTTCAAAGCTTCCTCCACATAGTAAATAACACCGGAATCAGTAGTCCTCATTTGATTATGAAGCTAAAATATCTTATATTGGTTCACTTTGATCAAAAGGTAGATGTCCCCTACCCTTTTTGTGCCAAATTATATACATGCTCATAGGCCATCTGTTGACCTCTTTATATATTGATATGATGGTGGAGCTCCTCATTTTAAACACCTAGTAAATGCACAAATGATAAAGCGCTGGGTGTACAAATCAAAAAATATAGCAAAATAGATTTTCACTTGATCAATAACTCTCTGGGAGAGCACTGAATATATACAGGCTCATGAGAGTCCTGTACATGGTGGATGCCCTTTCAAGGCTGGCTCTTTCTCCTGGGTAATGACTCCATTTATTAACCCTCAAACTCCTTCATTTGGATATCAGGTTAGATGACGAGATGTGGAAATCTCCATAAGATTTTCTTGAACTTCTTAAAATGTGAAGTTTGGTGGACTTCCCATTATATTATCTTCTTCACTAATATCCGTTGTGCACCCAGCGGGTGACACTATCAAATAGGTTATCTTACATGATGCAATCAATTAGTTGCAAGTATTATTAAGCATCAGCTGAGCCCCTGTAGTGAGCACCAGCCTATTGGGCTTCCATTTTTAACCTTGATGGTGCTATGCCTAAGAAGCCTGACAGTCTATACTTAAAGCTTACTAAGTCATTTCACACGTCTATTTTTATTTAAAAGTGCCAAGTCACCACTTATGTCCCATCAGCTAGAGTATCCTCTTATGGTAAGTATAGCAAAATTGACTTATTAAAGTAAAGAACCAAAACGAGATATATAAATAATGACGTATCTTTATTATAGTAAAAAAGAGGAATTTTTATACATTTCATTTTAAACGTAGACCACAAAAGGAAGAGTATTAATATAAATGATGGGGGTAAATCTGGAAAGGAAGCTCTTGCTCAGACAATGCATTCCATAAGATACATTGCCTTTGTATCATATTTTTGACTGAGCAAAATTGTGATTTAAATACTTAATTCAAATGAGACTGTGGGTCACTTATGTGGATCATTTGGCAGATTCATAATTCTTACCATTTTTTGGTTCATCTAATCTATTGCCTCAAGTGCCATCTTGTATTTTGTTGCCTGAACTTCTAATAATTCATTATTTTAACTAGGCAAGATTTCATCTTAGGTATCTTAGGCTCATTTTGATTCATCATAACTTTCCTAGAGTCAATTTGAGCTGTGCCAAATATAGTTTTATCCAGGTAATTCATTGATGTAATTTCTTTGACCCCTTCTTGGGTATAGGTGCCAAATTGGCTGAGGGAGTCAAAATGTTAGGTATTCTTCCCATCCTTTCCAATATCAGGATATCCAACAACTTTAATTAGTGCCATATTGTTTTTGGCAATACCAGATATTATAGTAGTATAGGACAATCTCCATTTCAGTTACTGTACAGTAGACAGACATCTTTACCGCCATTGTTATATTCAGCAATTAACCTAATGGAGGCAATTAACCCTACAATTTTTAACTACTGGCAAAATAGCTGATCAAGTTACAGTCTAAGGTTTATCAGAATGTAATAAATCAAAAACAAGTCAGAAAAAATATGATAATTCTAATTGAGCTGATGTTTTACAAATTTAAAGAAGGAGCTTGATATTATACTGTGATACCCATACTGAATGCCATGCGCAAAATTTGGCTCTGCCTTAGAAGGGTCCTTTTTTCATATTAGAAAAAATATCTGACAATTTATATACTATCAAATATCAAGGCAGGTAGATTTTAAATTAAGTTCACGTCAAGTTTCTTTGTACTTATCATATGTTTTATACAAGAAAAAAATAAAAATGATAATAAATAAAAAAATAATAAATCATAAGAAATCATATATTAAATGTTAAAAACTGGGACTGGAGGCTACTCATCTTTGGGAAAGAGTACCAATTATTGAATTCTGGCGTCGTTGATGATTGTTCACATGGATTAATTGCACAGGTTGATTAAGTGCACAATTCACCTTGCTTGATAGTAATATATATATCTAAGCAATAATAGTATTATGACTATTATCTGAAGTTGAATAAATAAACCAGATGTGGTCCAATGCTAACCTTAGAATAATCCACTAAATACTGATTTAGTAATTAGTGACTTCTTCCCTATTCCAGCTGAACTTAATCCACTCTCAGATTCAGAGGTTCCCAGCCTTGGTTCCTGCCATGCTGAGTTGGCTAAAATCCATGTCAAAGGTCTGCTTCTCTTCTAAGGATATTCAATCCTTACTCTATATCACATAAAAGAGTCCACAATAATTGCACTACAACAATAATAAATTGATGATGGACAGAACTTATTAATTCTACTATGATCTTATATATCTGCTTTAATAGTAAAATTACTAGAAAATTTATAGGGAGAAGTTGGAGCTCAACTCCTCTGTTAGCGCCTCAGCCATGAAATGGCAGCCGTTGTCATTAAATTACCATACAAAGTCTCTTCTGGAGATGGTCTTCTTCATTCAGCTAAGGATTCCTCCATTGGACATCCTAGAGACCTGAAAACTTAAAGAGCCAGAAAACGTGTCCCTAACGTTCCTGCTCAATCACAGTGAACCAATAACATTTGGCTAGCGACCTTCTTAGGTAATGGGACTCTTTACCCATTATATCAGGTAAAAAACCAACTTATTGATTTGCTAGTTTCAGGTGGCATCACTTGCCTCACAGCTGCTGATTAAAATTAGCTTTTCTTTCCAATTAATATCACATATTAACAAATGATTCAATTTAAACAGAACAATTTGAAAATCATTACTAAGTGAGATGAGAGCGATTTAAAACAAGGACATAATTGGGAAAACGTGGCAAAGGGTAGTGGACTTGGATCTGCACCACTTAATGGCACAAATGCACAGGAGTAAATAAAAACCATAGTAAAAACAAAAACCTGAGGTGGTGCACCCTGCGAGTTTTGTGGATTTTTTAGTGAAATACTGCAGTTACAAGGAAGTGTCCCACTCTCAACTGCTATCATTGGTTGAACATGGGACCATGGATTTTTGGGCACAGAGGCACCAGCAATGTGGAAAAAGTTTTTGGAAGTTCAACAAAATCTATTTCTGCACACTGTGTACATGACAACCCACATTATCCACCATGGTTGTGTGGATCTTGGGTTCAAGACAGCAGAGGAAGCAAACAAAGCCGTGAAGGTCAAAGAAATAATCAACCTTCCTGATGGTCAATATTTGGTATCAACCAAATGCACACGTTGGACTAAATAAAAGATTTTTATTTTTTCAACTACCTTCTAACTACACGATGTGCACAGTAGTTGAACAACATCTCAGGGAGGGCTTAGAATCCTATGGAGAAATCAAATAATTTGAAATGCAAAGATTTCAGCTGATGCTGACCCTTAGCACTGGGAAGGCAATATCAACTAATTCCCCAAACCTGGAGATAGCAGAGGATATCACAAAAATCCTCTATATTGCATCCTTTATTATTAAAAGAAAAAAATCTCAATTATTTCATACAACAGTGGAGAGCGCGCCCCCATATGCAATCATTGTCAGGCCTTTGGGCACAAAATACATGCTTATCCCATAAAAGAAGGCCTAAGAGAAAGGGAATTCTGTGAGGAAGAAATGGCCAAAGATGACTCAGAGTACGCCAAAATCACTGATACCACACAAGCATTCAACCGGGGAGAATTTTGAAAATATAAAATTATTGTCCCAATTTCCCTGAAGGAACAAAAAATGGCCAAACAGGCTAACAAGTTGGTCACATCCAAGGCAAAGGCCTCAGTGGAATCATTCCTTTCTCCTGAACAGATTCAATAAGTCATGGAAGACCTTGCAACAATGAGCCAATAAAATCCCACAGAAAACCAAACAACCAATCCAAACAAAATGGATTCTACAGAACCTATTTTGGAAGCAAATGTGGCAAAACAGAAGTTTGGCACACACTCCAAAGCTGCAGAGTACAACCAATTATGAGTGAAAATTAACAATGGAATGCGCAAAACAAAAATGTGGCCAATGAGAGCACACAAGTGCACCGCAATTATAAATTGAAAACTAGCAAAGGCAGGAGAGGAGCAAAAGCAGCGGTAACAAAAGGGGCAGAATACACCCCAGCACCTAATCATAATTAAGTTACCTGAAGTAAGGATGCAATGGTGAGTAATGAGGACAAGGGGGTAGGGCTGGGGGCCCTGCTAACTGCTCCTGAGGTGCACCGGGCGTCTCAGTAGAGATAGGGATGCTGAAAATAGCGGGACTCAAGGCCTTAATGTCCTGAGCCAAGAAGCTTAGTCTCCTGAGCAACCCACCTGTAAATAACCTGGCGGTTCAGGAACCACTGTCCACATGGAAAGGAGGAGGCATGGGAAAGCATGCTCCTTCCAACAATATTATTTTGGTTGCAACACTCTAGGGTGATAGTACATGCAAACAAAAATTCTAAATTCATTAACAAAAAATCATTTTGGATGTCCACATACTAGCTATTTCCTTCTCATGGCATAAAGAGGTGCACATAAGATCCATCATGTATGCAACAAACTGTGCAATGGAGTGTCAAGAGTTTTTATCAGCTCTGACAAAACTCCATCTCCCAGAAAAAAACTTTCATCACGGTGGACATGAACTGCTGGATTAACCCAGACACTGACCGATGGCCACACACAAATGAGACACCACAAGGGCAAGAGGAACTTTGCGTGTTAAAGACCACCTTGGGCCTATATGATCTGTTACCTAAACGGTCACCCCACCTGCAGAACATGCACATCCGCATGTGCACAACGGTTACTTATTTCTATGTCACAAATATTCCTAATACTTGCACCATTAATTTTCTGAAACCAAATTTATAAATTCAAGACTACAAAATCAAATTCTGACCACCAGCAAGTTTCAGTGTCCTTCACACCAGCGGAAACAACTATCCAAGCACCCAGGTGGTGCAGAATACACCCAGAAAATTTAGCCGACTTGGAAGCTCAATCCTGGGTGGAGGAAATGTCCTCAACACGGGATTTTCAGTTACCTTTATGTTTAGAATCACTGATTACCTGGTAAAACTTCAAAAAATCAACAATACAACGGATTAAACATACAACGTCAAGAAGATACAGGGCAGCTTCAGCCATATTAAACACCTTAGCCAAAATTAATCACCTGTAAAACAATGTTTCACGCACAGTATAAAGCCCTGAATGGGGATGTAAAATGAGAAGAGGTTTTTGCACGTTTAAACACCTTAATACACAAACACCAAACCGCTTTGTGGTTCAATATAGAGCAAAAAACCTAAACGATATAGAAAGTTGTTCAAGCTATTTTTCCGTTGATTTCACGCCCAAAAGAACATGGTAGCTTGCACACAGTTCCAATGACTGGATATATCCATAGCATAAACACTCAAAGAAGTTGCAACCCAAAGTACACAGGTTTTATAAAGTTTTATATTTTTCTAACCCGATCAAACCAGAAAAAATCAAAAAAATTCTCAAATGCACATATTGACCTGTGGCTCAAACCAATAATTTAAATAACTTAATATCAAATGAGGAATTATGGGAAGTTGTGCACGGTGCACCACGAGGGAAATGCCCTGGAACTGATGGGCTTCCCTATGAATTTTATATAAAATATTTTAATAACATGTCTAATATTCTTTTAGCTTCCATGAATAAGTTCATTATGGAAACATGCCTTCTACCTGGAGGAAAAAAGCATACACTGTCACTCTATTCAAAAAAGGAGTTAGACTAAACCTATTCAATTGGCGTTCAATCTCTATAACTAGTACTGACACTAAAGTATTCACAAAAATTATGTCCAAACGATTAGGGGAAATTGTAACTGATGTGATATCCCCATCACAATATTGATTTGTCCCAAGAAGAACCATATGGGACGGTATTCACACAGTTAAAATTGTCTGCCAATCTAAAGCCTCTGGAGCGCTTGTCTTTTTAGATCAACAGAAGGAATATGACAAGATGAACTGGACCTATCTCATGACCTGCCTTCAAAAATTCAAACTCCCAAATAAGTTCATAAACTGGGTGATGCTGTTCACAGAGTCATCTAACATGGCTGTGCGTGGAGCAGGTTTTTAACTAACCCTTTTTTCCATAGAGGAGACTCAAAAAAGGGGACCCTCTAATCCCTCTATTATGTAATTTTAGACTTACTTCCCTAATCTAAAATAAAAATGCCCATTATCAATGGAATCAATGTCTATGGCCAACCACCAGTCAAAATGATGGTTTTTGCTGATGACTGTGTGGTGGATATATCCAGAAACCAGGATGCCCGCATAATTATGAAAAAAATACAGGAATATTCATCCATAATAAATGCATCACAATACTGAAAAAACTGAAAGTTTACTCCTGGGGAAATATCAGACCCATTTGACGCCATCAACCTTGGGTCAACAGACCAATACAACATCAGGCCTGCTCACCAGACATAGGAGGCAAAGACCATCAATTACACCAATGGAACTTCCATTCACTACAAGCTGGCAGCTTGACCTGTCCGCCACTTGGGGATATTGTTAGAGGCAGGGGGTTAAGCCAGCACCATGATGGAAAATCAACTTAGATAAATAACAAAACGCATTGCCTCCTTGCATGGACATCAAACAGATCTAACAGGAAGTTTTATGAGAGCCAATTCCATAATATTATTAATCATATGGTTTATGGCCCATGCAATGCTCTCTCACTATCCTTTTATAACACAATTTATGCCTTAACACAGGGATGTTTTTGGTCCAACCATAAAGCCCCTGTGCGCCTTAAAGCTCTATTTAGCCCTAGGAGGAATGGAGGTATGGGGCTAACTAATTACTTAGAGCAAGCGTCCCATATACTAGGATCTTGGATAGCTCAGATGACTAGTACAGAACTTCCAGACATACATTAAGCTAAAGCAGCAAGAAATAATTTTTCATAAGCTCCAATAAAGACATCCAGATCATCAAAACTCAAATATTAAGTATCTGGCATCTCACCCAACAGATGCAGGACTGCATGGCACTCCTTAACACTTTAAACGAATGCTATTAGCTATGAGAAAATAAGAGTGAAAGATCCACATATGTGGTCAGATCAGTCACCAAGGTCGCCCAAGGCCAACTCACAAACAAGAAGTTAATGGCCAAATAGTTACAGATAACATACTAAACTAAAATCTGAGTACTATCGCCAGGATTGATTACCTGGATCATATGGGCATTATATACAGCCTGGAGACCCAAAGAATAGTCTGGAGATACACACCATTCACTAATACAGCCCAGGATATGGGCACATTATAAAGATGCATGCGGAGAGTGTATCACAGCAGAACAATCTAATGCTGCTCACTCTTCATGCACAATGTGTGGCCAATATGGAAGCTTAGTACACCGCCTAAAACAATGTCCAACATTGGTAGCCATCTGGAAAGAGATCATGCGCCTAAATCTTCAAGACAATGGACAATCTTTAGTTTGGCTAGGAACATGTTTTCTATCAACATGAAGTTATCTAAACCCATCTTTACGGCAAGAACAGTAGCAATAGCACCATGGACAATCCATAATATATTATTGGACTCATTTACAGGAGCAACGCCTACCCTTAAAGAAATCATTAATCATTTTCACTACCATATATTGGACCATTTTCAAGCATGGTTGTTTGGAAACATGACCCAAATGTTACAGAAGGATAATCAATTCATGGTTTCCATTATGGTTCCTATATATTGACTCATTCCTTCACTCATGCTGCATCTAAGGATAAGTCAGCATAAATCCCCCCATATTGTCCTAAACTCGGTGGTCCTGGAGGCAACAGGAGGGTCTATGAACCCTCTGGGGTGTCCTTAATTATTCACATATTATTATTTTATACTCATTATATCAGAAGTATATGTCCCCTGGTCGACCTTCCTAAATAAATATCAACTGCTTTTTAAAATTCCCTCAATTGATGATGAAACCTGAATGATCCTAATGAGTACACCTGGAAATTATCAACGATTAACTATCAGATGTTTTAATTTGTCACCGAATCTGCCCAACAAAATCTTAAGCATTTTCACAGATTGATCCCCCAACGTAATCAAACCTGAAGAAATATCCAAAACCCCCAGACACTAATAACATTTAATTAAGGACAACCAATATTCGATTTGTTTGCTAATGTGTGACTTATCCCCTATTGAACCATAAGATAACCTAGGAAGCTGGAAAGGTGGGCAAAAATCTCAACACATCCCCCCTTTTGCCTATATTTCCAGTCAAGAAAAGATTGGGACGGGATAATGTTTCCTTGGATCAGGTCAAATACTTCTTAGTTCCCAGCGGAGCACAGACATTCTGCACTCAACGCTGCTCAGGACAACCTTAAGCCTGCGTTTCTCTTCCTTTTCTTCCTTGCTACCGCCTCCTCAGAGCACAGTCCTCATGACCCACTTCTGTGAAGGTCTAGTCAGTTTATTTGTAATGATGCTAGTCCTGGAAAGCCGACTTCTTCTGGTCAGGGCATACAACCATTCGTCATATTCAGGATCTTGGTTCAGCGTCCTTTATTCCTCAATCTCCCTCCTCATTCTTGACAGGAGGTTACTACCATTGATGTCTTTCTCAGGGCAAAAAAATGATTAAATATATTTGCTTTTGTTATTTTTTCTCTTGATACCTTTTTGCTCATACCATTCTTTCAATTTTTATCTTTTTTGAGAGCTTATTTTATAAATTAGAAATTAAACGCGCCAAAATTAAAATTAAATCTTAATATATACTAAACTGGATAATGTTTTTAAAATTTTAAATTTTAATTTTTTCTAAATTTTATTCAAGGTGGGACAACCTGTGTATGATACCAAAACAGTTAAGGGAAACAAAGATATGGGAAAGGAGGATAAAACCTGGAAAACCTCCATGCGCAGGGTATGATAGGCTAGGAACTCCATGGACTGCCTTGCTATTCGCTATCTCAGTTTGGGGCATTGGCGCGCAACGCCAACACAGTCACAATCATACCCTACCCAAAGTTTATCTATCAGGATTGATTTGGGGAGGCAGTGGTAGTGGATCCATATTCTACCCTGAGGTATCCTCCCTTAAACTGGATAATGAGCCCACTATAAAAAGTCTGACATCTCCTTTAAAATCCAGCTCATATGTCAGATTCTAGTCTCTGTACCAGCAATATCTTGGCAATCTTTCTGCTGAAGATGCTCATCTCTTCCAATTTATGAGTCATTCTGCTCAAAGAAATCTCTTTTATGGTCCCCCTAGGGCCCATACTCCAAGTGTTAGGATTTTTGCCCATATTCCCAGCTGGATAGACAACCAGGAATTGCTAGTAGATAATTCCATAATGTGAGATAGATTGGAAATTGGTTGATCCTGATTTTTGGGTTACTATGTTTAGGTGATTTTAGGTTACTCTCCTGGTCAGATCCATTGGGGATCAATCTAGACAAGTGCTTAAGGACTCGTTGGGCAGAGTTGCTGACAAGATAGCGGCATCTGATTATTGAGTAACTATCAGATGTACCAATTGGGATTGGTCAAGTTTCATCACTGACTGATCAGGAATTTAAAAAGTAAGTTGTAAGGCGAGTGATGCTGCCTGCAACTAGTGAATCAATCAGTTGGTTCTTAACCTTCCTTAATGAGTAACAAGTCGCATTACCTAAGCAGGTCATTTGCCAAATATGGCTGGTTCACTTGTATTGAGAGGAAAACGTTAGGTACACGTTTTCTGACTCTTTCCATTTTAAGTCTCGAGGATGTCCAATGATGGAATCCTAGCCAAGATGGGGAAGACCATCACTGCCAAGGTGATGATGGGTGATTCAATGGCAACAACTGCCGTTTCATTGAAGAGGTTTCAACCAAGGGTTGGGCACTGAATCCCCACTATAAATTCTATAGAATTCACTAATAATAAAAAACAGTAGTAAACAGAGTTTAATATAGTAAAGCAGTATAGTATACACTAGACATACTAGCTTAGTAAACTTTATTAGCATCCATTTGTTTTTATTCTTTCTCTGGTATATTATTGCTGTGTGCAATAATTGGGAGACTCTTTGAGAAAAAGAATAAGGATCTGAGCGGGGATCTAGAGAAAAAGCAGAATCAAATCAGGGCTTGCTGCTGACTGTGTGTCAAACTAGAGAAACCATCAACAGGAATCTAAGAGAATATCGGGTTAGATGGTATGAGGGAATGAATCCCTATTAAAAGACATCACAAGTATTTTGAGAGAAAATACTGGCCGAGCGTTGGGCCAAGATCTAATACTTCCATTCAACTATGGATAATAGTCGTCATACTATTATCAACCAATCATATCAACTATTATACAACGCAGATGAATTGCAAAAAACCTGAATTTGTGCAAGTAATAAGTTTTAGGGGTTATTGGCTGAAAATAATCAAAACCCAAAAAATTTACAAAGTGGTGCTCGCTACAGGGGTGTGGTTGAGTAGAAGATATTGAGACATGATGTCATATAAAGATGTTTCCAATTCCTGAAATAAGTTACTGAGGAAAGTAACGATAATGAAGACAAAACGTGAAGTGGTTCATGTTCAATTGCGTTCACCAAGTTCAGAAGTGGAGTTCCAACTGAAGCAAATTGAGGATACTCAAATTAAGGGAAAAGGACTTGCAGCCTAGATATGGAACTATCTAGTGCAGCAAGAAAACCTGTTCCACCTGACATCTAATTGAGATGAAGAGGATCAGAAGGGCCAACTCAAGTTGAAATTGGTTCCGCTTGAAATAGTCCTAAGGAACAGTAGGTTCAACTCAGGCTGAAATTGGGTCTGCTTTAAATAGTCCTGAGGAGTGAGTGTTTAGATGAGGCATTAGTCAAAATAGGAAGCAATCAATTAAGAGTATTGGATTTCCCTACCAATGGATATATGAAGACAAAACAGAAAATGATTGATCCAAGATAGTGGAGAAAATCATTTGACTCTATGACACTCAAACAATGATCAGAAATTGCTGGAGACGATTCATCAAAAACAAGGTAAAATTGGATGAATCTAACGAGGCCAGAACAATCTGTGTGATTAAGGGATCGTTTACAGATCCACCAGTGGAATTACTTCCAACGTTTTGAATGGCAATAATGCCAAAAATTGTTTTCAGGAGAAAAACGATCTGAACAATCAAATGGAACCGTTGGCTAATGAGATAGGAAGAATTCAAGCATCAGTTGCTGAAATATGAGATAAAATTAGGGCCTGTTGGACGAGTAAACCAGTCAGTATTAAAGCCCTAGTATATTCAAGAGTATTGCCAAAGTCAGAAAGTGTAGCCTATACGGGAAGAAAAAGTGCTGATGGCTGTATAGGGAAGAAGGTCAATACAAAAAATTGGAAGTATTTGACCTAAGAGAAAATAGTTGCAATAACCCTAGAGGACCTCTGAACTTTTAAATGGTTATGTCCTGAGATTTTGGTCAAGTCCTAGAAGAGGACCACCGAACCAAATGGATAAATAAATCTTAAGAGGGTAAGATATTGAACCATGATAGCTGGTAGGTTATAGTATACCTAGGACCCAGTTTGGATGAAGAAGAAAAGAAGGACCTCTGAACCTTTTTGTAGGTTAAAAGTCCCATTGCAAAAAAAATACAAAAATATATATAAAAGATATAAAAATATTAAAAATCGATTTAATTGGCCCAAGAATTTTGGACCTAGGAAGCGATGAGAAATCCTGATGGCTGGATTGAAGAAATTCCTCAATTTTAGGACTCTCAATGAGATTAAATTATTGGCCAAGGTAACCGAGAGTATCAACCTATTGGTTGATCAAGAGCAACTCATTGATCTGACGGAAGGACAGTAAGAGGAGGTGCTCAAATTGCTCGAAGAGTATCAGGAAGTATTCATCATTGACAACCACAATTTGGGATGTGTGAGAGATGTGATCCACAAGGTCAATACTGGGGAAAAAGTGTCAATCAGGATGAGACTGATTCGATGGTCAAAGGCGACTGAGTGGGGCTTCTCACCAGAACGCAGATGGCTTATTGCGGTTGTCAATGGTTCAGATGTTATACTGGCAGGCGGATGAGTTATTCCAGAGAATGGTTGATGGAGAATTTGGGAATGAGCCCCAAGAAATCCAAGATGCGCTTCAAAAATGATGGAAAACACCAAGACCATGGATTGACAAGTGTTTAAGATGATTTTCAGGAAGCGGTTACTATTCCTAAAGCCATTGGAAAGAGCTGCTATCGTTCAAGCCACTCATAAGGTTGTCAGGCATGGAGGCCTTAGAAAAATGACTGACCATATTTTCCAGTACTACTACTGGGAGTCATTCAACTATGATGTCACCGACTATATAGCTTGTTGTGTGAAGTGCCAGTTACACAAGCCACATAAGAATACAACTGGATACCAACTGGTCCGCCCTGGATTTGCTTGGCATATGGTGTCCATTGACATGATGGGACCACTGACAATGAGCACAAAAGGAGTCAAGTGCATAATAGTTGTGATCAATCATCTGATGAGATGGGTCAAGGTGAAGGCCCTGTCAAAAGTGGATGCTACCAGTACTGAAAAGTTCATCCTGGATCAAGTGGTATACTGAAATGGATGCCCGCAGGTCCTGCTGAGTGAAATTGAGACAAGCTTCACATCTCATGTGATTCCATGGTTAGATGAGATAATGGGGACCTGAGGAGTTGTGTCTGTACCCTACCAGCTGGAGATGAAAGGACTGGTGGAATGAGTTAATTGAACGCTGGCCATGACGTTGAGGAAGCTGGTCGCAGGAAGAACTTCTGCATGGGGAACATACCTGAGCTCGGTGACATACATCTATAATATCAGTCATCACACGGTGATGGGGAAAATGCCATTTGAGTTGCTATATAGGAAGACCGCGTTGCCACCAATTTTATATTTGGTGGTGGAACCAACATTGTGGATGAGTGGTGAGCAGTACCTGAACTGATTGACATTTATCCTGATTGAAATGCAATTGCAAGGATTTAATACAACTTTGAAAAAATTATGAGCAAAAATGATGGATGATAATAACCAAATGGCCTTATCAGAATACCAAATAGGCAAAAGAGTTGCTATTGCAATATGCATGGTTTAAGAGAAGAAACAAACTGGATGCATTGTGGTTGGGTCCATTAGAGCTTATCTCCAAGATGGCGATGGACGCCTACTCCATCAAGAGCCTCTTGGATGGAGGGGTAGTAAATCAAGTCCACGCTAAGTATCTGAAGCGATGGATCAATGAAAAAATAACAAAACAGAGTTCACAAAGGACCGCTGAACCATTAAGTTGGTTATGTCCTAATAATTAGGTCAAGTACAAAAAAAGGACCTCTGAACCATAGAAAACTGGTAGGTCTAAGAATACCTAGGATCCAGTTTGGGTAAAAAATGAAAAGATGGATTGCTGAACTGAAACAAGGTCAAGTCCCATGGAAAAAAAGAAGAAAAAAATAAAAGATTGATAAAGATAATGGGAAAAAAATAGTAAAACTGCATTGAAAAAAAACTGATAATTTTATAAAATTTGTATTTTCTATATTATTCTCAAAATGGGGATGATTACGCCTAAGTTGCTTCTTGGGGGAGGGAGGATGGATTGTATTAGGAGTGAATAACCTGTCAAAATCTATGTTTGATTGGATGCTAGAGAGGGATAAACCTACATGAAACCAAGTTTGTTGAGCAGATGCAGATCCTTGTGAGAAAGCGACTAGGGGAAGGGAAATTGAGATGTTGGAAGAAGCCAAATCTGATACCCCAGAGTGGGGAGGGAATTAAAAGTACAGAAAGAGGCAGTCGTAGAATAACCCTGATTAATCCCAATATGGTACTGGAGCTGAAACATTAGTCTTGGCACTCGCTGATGGGCTTCGTCAAGAACACCGGACATATGGCTGGCAACAAACAAGGGATACTAGACAGGGGCTGCTGAATCATGGCCCCTATTAAAGTCATCAGCAGAAGATACCAATGGGACATGCCAGAAAAGAGATAGTCATGCAAGGAGTGAATGGCAACCTGCAAGTGATAACTATGAGCTTCTCAGAAGCTGAAGCAGAAAGAGCGATGGAAGCCAGGAGAGTCTGGAAGCTTAGTGGCCCAACTTTGAAGATCTTGGCTGGCAAAGTGAAGAGCATAAGCTGTGATATACCGATCTAGGATGTTCTCAAGATTGGAAGAATTCAGCACTATGTATAAAGCCTCAGTGACTTGGGCTTATAATTCTGCGTAGGGGAGTTCAAAATGAATGCTGTTGCTGATGGTGAGTTCAGTGGCCAAGACAGCTGGCTTGTAGTATTGACCAGTCAGAAGAGAAACTCTGAAAGCAAGTCCAACCCAGTGAGGAAGGATTGATTAAGAGCAAAGGGCATTATTTCAGGAGCATCAATGATGATGTTAGGCGCATCTGCAAAAGAAGCCAAATCCAGGAGAGTCTCAAAATCTGACTCTGGAATCGACAACAGAGGAAGGATTGTCCACAAGTCATTTGAGACAATTGCTAGCCTGGTTTCAGCAGGGTTGGTTACCATTTCTGGTAACTCCACGGAAGGACTAGACACTGGCACCAGATTAGGAGTATGAGTCCTGAAAGGACCATGAAAGAGGTTCCATCATTCAGCCTGACTCAACTGCTGGAAGAGCCAAAGACCTTGATCAGATAAGATGTTGAGCAGCTGTTGGTACCATCACTTGGAATTTGACATATGAGCTGGATAGGAGGGGGATGTCAGACTTATATGATAGTTGACATTATGCACTCTGAAATCAATTAAGCTCCAATTTTGGAGAAGTTTAATCTCAAAATTAATGGGATAAGCTCTCCAGACATGTATTAAGAATAATATGAGTCAAGAGCTATGAGAAGAAAATAATAAGGGCGTACATAAATGAGCATTCTTAATTGGGCTGCGAAATAAACATCAACAGCAAGAGTCTCTTGTTGAAGATGAGGAGAAAATCAGGATATTGAGGATGCCAGACCAAGCTTCCTGAATATAATAGCAGGTCATGTGCCCTGATGGGGGGAAAACTGGATCCTGGATTAATATCATCATGAGTAAATTGATCATCCTGGCATGACAGAAGATTGTGGGGACCATGATCTGAGTAGGCAGTAGTGAGGAGGAAGAGGAAGAGAGCCACATGCCAAAGGTTGTCCCAAGCAGCATTGAGTACTGGTGATCATACTCCGCTTGAGCAAATGAAGTATTTGACCGAGTGTCTGAAGTGGTGTTCTCCTGCCCCAGTCCTTTTCTCGCTGGAAATCTAGGCAAGAGGGGGGATGTCTTGGGATTTTGCCCATATTCCCAGCCGGATAGATTACCAGGAATCGCTAGGGGATAATTCCCTTATGCGATGTGAATTGGAAATTGGTTGACCCTGATTTTGGGGTAACTATGTTTTGGGATTTTAGGTTATTCGCCTGGTTAAATCTGTTGTGGATTGATCTGGATAAATGCTCAAGAACTTTTTGGGCAGGGTTGCTGATGAAATAGGGGCATCTGATAGTTGATTAACTATCATGTGTACTGATTGGTATTGGTTGGGTTTCAACACTGACTGATCAGGAATTTAAGGAGTAAGTTGTGTGGCGAGTGATGTCGCCTGAAACTAGCGAATTGATCAGTTGGTTTGTGACCTGCCTTAATGGGTAACAAATTTCATTACCTAAGCAGGTCACTTGCCAAATATGGTTGGTTCATTTGGATTGAGATGAAAAAGCTAGGGACACTTTTTCTTACTCTTTCCATTTTAGGTCTTAAGGATGTCCAATGACAGTATCCTAGCCAGGATGAGGAAGACCATCGCTGCTGAGACAAGGATTGGTGATTCAATGGCGCTGGCTGCCATTTCATCAAAGAGGTGTCAACCAAGGTTTGGGTTCCGAATCCCCCACTATAATTTCTCTAGAATTACTAAATAATAAAAAACAGTAGTAAACAGAGTTTAATATACTAAAGTAGTACAGAGTATACACTAGACATACTAGCTTAGTAATCTTTATTGGCATCCAATTGTTATATTATTTCTCAGGGATATTATTGCTGTGTGTGATAATTGGGAGACTTTTTAAAGGAAAAGAGTAAGGATCTGAGTGGGGATCCAGAGAAGAAGCGTAATCAGATTGGGGTTTTTTGTTGACTGTGTGTTGAATTGGAGAAACTGTCAATGGGAATCTAAGAGAAGATTGGGTTAGACAGTATGAGGGAACGAATCCCTATTTCAAGACATCAAAAGTATTTTGAGAGCAAATACTGGATGAGTGCTGGGCTATGATCTAATGCTTCCATTCGGCTACAGATAATAGTCATCATACTATTATCAACTGATCATATCAACTATTATACAACATGGATGAATTTCACAAAACCTGAATTTGTGCAAGTAATAAGTTTACAGGGGTTATTGGTCAAATTTAATCAAAACCCATAAATTTTTACAGCAAGTCAAGCATATGAAGGTAGTCCTTGTGCTGAACTACCAGAAACAGTATCTAACCCAATGAGACCATGATAGTGACCATCTTGAACAAATTGTGGCTGATTTCCTCTTCCATTGGTTCCTGAATTGGACTTTAATACTCTGCTGGATTCAGCCCTTTTTGCATATAGTTCCATTATAATTGTCAAGCCTCCTGAAGCAATGCCGTCCACAATCAGTCATTCGTTTTGTGCCATCTCTGATTTGTTTTCAGAATTCCTTTTTTGGCTCGGCTAATATTATAATCCAGCTGTTCTTTTGACTGAACTAACTATTAGCAATTGAGAACTCTTTGAGCTCCCCTACGCAAAATTAGGGAATTAAGTAAATGAGGTCCTTGCTGAGGCTCTGAAAACCTAAAATCTCTCAAGCATCTTAGAATGAGATGTTGCAACATACACTCTTCATTTTATGGGCCAAGTCCTTTGAAGTTTGACTAAAAAGCTTTTGGCCTCCCCCAACTTCCGTTGTTTGTTCTTTCTCTGATTCCAAGAAGCTTTTAGTCATCACCTTCATGATGCCGTTCATTCTATGCATGACTACCTCATCTCTAGTGCTTTAAATCAATATCTCCCTCTCTTGTATTTAATCAAATCATGATTTGGCAACCTCCGTTTAGTATCCCTTACTCTATACCAGCCCACATGTCCAATGTTCTTTATGAAGCCCGTCAGCAAGCACTAAAGTCTAATCTTCTGGCTCTGGTGCCATATTGGGACTATTTAGGTTATTTGCCTACTGCCTCTTTCTTTTCTGTTGCTTTCCTCCCCAATCCAGAGTATCACATTTGGCAAGTACTGACATTTCAATTTCTCTTCCCCTCGTCTTGTTCTCTCAGGATTCAGCTTCTGCTCAACGAACTTGGATTTGAGTAGGTCTATCCTTTGCTAGCGTTCAATCTCAAATAGACTTTGATGGTTTATTTACTCCTACTGTCATACATCCTCCGTCCCCAAGTGGTGACAGGCTGAACCGTCTCCAAATTGAGGTTAACTAATAAAAAATAATAAAATAAATGAATTTTTTTACAATTCCCTTAAACTGTTTCCCAGTATACTTTGAACCACCAGTTTTCGTGTTTCAGATGTTTTATTTTTCATGACTTAACCATTTATTTTAATACAGCAATCCTTTTTTAGTACTATACCAAAAAATGTCAGGACATAACCAAATCAATTTTTCAGCGGTCCTTTGGGAACAATCTTATTTTATTTTTTGGATCCACTGCTTTAGGTACTTAGCATGGACTATGTTAACAATTCTTCCATCTGGAAGGTTCTTGATGAAATATGCATCCATGGCCGTCTTGACATATCTCTAATGGACCTGAACACGGTGCATTTAATTTATTTCTTCTCCTGAAGCCTTGCGTTTCACAAAAGGTTACCCTATATTTTCTACATGTGGTCAGATAATTCCAGTTGGTTCTTATTGTCTGTCATATTAGCCTCAATCTTTTTCTTCAAGGTCTTATCAAATGCTTACAACTGCATTTTGATCAGGATATTTTAAAGTTGAATTAAGTACTGCTCAGCACTCATCCCCAATGTTAGTTCAACCACCAAAAATAGAATTGTTGATAATGCAGCCTTACTTCAATACAACGATTTAAATGGTTTTTTCCCACTACCGTATGGTGAATAACGTTGCATGCAAATGTCACCAAACTGAGTTAGGTTCCCCACGCTGAAGTTTTTCCAGAAACCAGCTTCCTCAGCGTTGCGGCCAGCATTCCATTTGCTCTTTCTATCAGTCCGTTTGTTTTCAGCCAGTAGGGTACTGACATGGCTCCTTAGATTCCCATTATTTTGTTCAACCTCAAGATCACATGGGACATGAAAATCGTTTTGTTATCACTTAACAAGACTCATTGTCTGTTATGGCAATAACAAACTTGATCCAGGATAAAACGTGTGGTACTTGTCACATCCATATTTTTCTAGGGCTTTTGTCTTGATCCATCTAGTCATATGATTAATTGCAATTATTTTATTTGACTCCTCCCATGCTCATAATCAGTGGTCCTATCATTTCAATGGACACTGTATGCCAGGCAAATCCATGGCGGACCAGTCAATATCCCGCTGTGTTCTTGTGTGATTTATGCAACTGGAACTCCACGCAGAAAGTCAGATAATCAGCCACATAATAGTTGATAGACTCCAAGTAATGATACTGTCAGATGTGGTCAGTTGTCTTCCTCAGGCCTCCATGCCTAACAATCTTATTTGTGCCTTGAACTATTAATGTTTGTTCTGAAGTTTTAGTAATGACAGTTGTTTTCTGTCAATTGTCTTAAATACTTGTCCATCCTTAGTCTCAGTGTTTTACATTGCTTTTAAAGCGCACCTTGGATTTCTTAAGTCTTGTTTCCAGTTTTTCCATAGACCATTTTTTGAAACAGCTCATCATCCTGTCAGTTTACCACTTGGACCATTGGTAACCTTGCTAAGCCATCCACATTTTTATGAGAAGCTCCTGCTCAGTGTACTATCTCAAATTTTAAGCTTAAAGCTTCAGTGCCCATTGGGCCAGACGTCCTTTTGGTTTTTTCAAGTTGTGCAGCCAACGCAGTGAGGAGTGGTCCGTCATCACTTTGAAGTGCATACATAAATATACACCAGAACTGCTTACAGGTGTAAATCACTATAAGGCATTCACATTCAGTAATTGTGTAACTCCGTTCTGATTCTGATAACGTCTGGCTTGCATAAGCTACCGGATGCTTGTCCCCAAGTTCATCCACTTGACTCAGGATGGCGCTGATTGCTGTTAACAAAACGTCAGCCTGAATTATAAAACTTCTAATTTTAAATTCTGATATTTCAAAATTGGTGATTTTATAAAATATGAACGTAGCTCATTAAAAGAGTCCTGGTCCTTATCATTCCATACAATTCCTTTCTTTGGATCCTTCAGCAAATGGAAAAAGGGCTTGCCAATTATTGCAAAATATCATATGAACCTTTAGTAATATCTGACCATTCCAAGGAACAAATGATTATCTTGAACAATTTTTGGGATGGCATTCCGCTCTATGGCTTCAATTTTCTCATTTGTGGCTGCAGTCCAATGGCGTTAATAAAAAACCCTAGATATTCCAACTCTTTTAAAATAGTGGCACTTCCTAAGATTGATATTCAGATTAGCCACGAATAGTCTCTTTTTAAATTTTTCCAAATGATGTAAATTGTCAGTGAAAGTTCAACTGAACATATTTATATTGTCCAAGTACGCCAGGACGCAGGACAACTTCATGTCATTTATTATGGTGTCCATGGCCCTTTGGAACGTTGAAGGCGCTTTTCAAAGTCCTTGGGGCATCCACTTTGGTAGGATAGCCCCTGCGCGGTGAAGATTGCGCATTTCATGTGGTCTTCAATTGTAAAATTGATTTTCCAATATCCTAAGATCAGATCTGTTGCAGAGATGTACTTCGCTTCTCCCAAACAATCTAATGCATCATCAATTCATGGTAGTAAATATAAATTCTTTATTATCTTGTTCAGCCTTCAATAGTTGATCACCACATGATTAGAGCCGTCCTTTTACTTTACTATTAGGATAGGGCTCTCACGGGGGCTCAACAATGGAACTAGAAGCCCATGCTCCACTAGTTTGCTGATTTCCTCTTCCACTATCATTTCAGCTGCCTTTTGACTGTTGGATTGGTCTCATCCATATTGGTAAATTTTCCCCGGTGTCAAATTTATGGATTACGTTCTTCACACATCCTAAGTTGTGATCAATCCAAGTGAAAATTTCCTGATACATTTCTATAGTTTGAGCACATCATCCTGTTGTCTTTCCATCAGATCAGTTATTTGTTCTCAGTTGGCCAAAAAATTAATATTCTTGTCAACTCCTGCTTGCAATCTCATCTTGTTGAGAGTCCCAATATCATAGAATTTTCGTAATTCTGCCATTGGGATCAGATGGACAAATGTGACGATATATTTTTTCTCAAATTTCTTTGGTTTTCCACTTTGATTCTCAAGGAGAACTCTGATTTCTCCATGGCCCAGCATTACTATTCCAGGCGCTACCCATGTCTCTACTCTGGACTTCTTCCATGAGCTACTAATTTTTCATATAATAGCTCAGGTCTTTCCAAAATCAATCCTGTATTGACTATTATCTGATATCCCAGCAGTAAGTGTTTGACGTCTTGGACTGTAGCGGAATTCCCTAATTTTTTAGGATTTCTGCTAGCATTTTTCTTCACTTTTGTCCAGCCAATTGGTAGCTAATGGGATAATGTCATCATTGTAGATCAGGATTATTAGGTTGTTCCTCCTGGTAAGGGTCTAACCCATCTCTCTGATAGACCTAAGGTAGCATTTGATTAAATATGGTCAACGTATTATCCTCAAAAATTACATTTAACTCCCTATCTCCTTAAAAACTCAATCCTTATTATAATTTTATAGTTTTGGTTGGCTTAAACTATAGCTGGGGCGGATACCATCAGGGATCCTAATCTGAGTGGTAATGTGCTATATGCTTCTCAGGAGATGATTGTATTAACCTAGCGGTTTCATATTCCTTCTTGTGTTCCAAATTGGGCGAGATTTTTATTTCTTCACCAGCTTGGTCAATACAATATTAATTGGCACTTCACTTTCAAAAATTATCCTCATGCATAAGTGATTGACCTGTATATCAATATTTGTACACTCAGAGGATTTCATAATAGTATTTAATGAGTATATAGTGTCATTATTTGCAAAACCAAGGAAGTAAACTATTTGTGCCAACAAATCAGGAAAAGATTTCTTCATTGCGCTTAGGGGGATTGACAGATTCGCCTCACCTAATTTGACCCTGACCAGATCATCCAGATTCTCAGTGGAATGGATCTTGTCCGCTAGTTGGCGTTCATATGGGCGAGCAACCTCCTTGATTATTCAGGGTCAATCCCCTTTGCTCCAGCTCTAGTTACAGCATTGAAATTTAAATTGATTACTTGATAAAGCTTGTCCTGTGCATCGTCAACAAACAGATCACGATGTCAATGTCATCATTTAGGATATTGGAAGAAGCAGTTTTAACCGTAGCTCTAGACTATTCCATTTCTAAGCTGCAGGCCCTTTGTTGTATTTGGGGCTGGAAAAAGGCTCGCTGGTGCTGGTAGCCTCTAATCCAACAATATAAGTGAGGAGCTTGTCTCACCAGTTATATGAAAATAAAGAGAAAAATGCAAGATGATAGAGTGACTTTTGGTTGTAAGGTTTTTATTATATACCATGCGGGGGTAAAAAAGAGGATCCATACAATAAATCGATAATAGTGTTTAAAGCGTCAAAACTCAACTTTTGGATAGCTTGGAGAATTACAAATTAGGAAAAATGTGTTTTGAACCTATCAAAGCTCAGAAAACTCGCTTCACTTAGGCGGAATGATGGATGAGGAATTATGATTAGCTAAAACGTAACCATGGGGTGACAATATGATAAATTTTAGCCAATCCCCTTTTAATAAAGTTATTTCACCTTGGGGGACCCCCACCACGCCTATAAAAGGGGGTGGTCCCCACATAGGTGCTTAAATGGACCTAGTCATGGCTGGGGGAGTACCATCCAATGGACGCCCCATGGTCCACTTTGTAGTCAGAGTAATATGACTGCTGGATATTGGTTTAGTTGCCTGTACATTATTCAAAATTGTCTTACCCTGATTTGCAGGGTTCCACTGAGAATAGGCCAGGGTCTTTTTGCTGATGAAACCATCATTTATATTTAAATTGATCTTGTTATAATCAGGTACTTGTAAATGTCCAATATTTCCCCTTTTTGACAAAATTTGCCCAAAACATTCTTATCTAGAAGCCTGGATGGCAAATGTCTGACATCGCCCACCTCAAGAATGTTGGGGGAGAATTAGGCAGAAGGAAGTGACCATGTGCCCAATTGATGGAGACTCCAGAAGTGAGGTATTTGATCGAGTACTCATCCCCTCACTTGTATGTAATTGAAAATGGCCTTTCCCATATTGAACCAAACTTCTCACTTCTAGGAGTGCTGCGATTGTGATAATATTTACCAAATCAGCTACTTGGAAGGAAGGGAGAGGGACACGGAGCTCATTAGCTGCTTCAGCTTCTTTGATGACTGTCTTAGCAAGTTAGTCATAGACTCCACTTGTGATTGGATGATGCGTTGGGCCAACTTTTCATGGATTTCTCTGGGTCAGTTCTGTCAGTGTAAATATCTTTTGCTAGGAGAGCTGGTACCCAGGTTCTTGGCCATGCAACACCCAGAAAGGGGACATCTTTAAGATTTGATGATAACTAATTTGATAGGATTTGAAAAACTGATTAAATAAGGATCCCAGTGGAGAGGGTCTGAATTGACCATTTTTTGGAGTATGGAAACCAGGGTTCCATTAACTCTTTCTACAGCACCATTAGTGGATGGGTTATAAGGGGCCGAGAAGAGTTGCTTTCCCATGGAGGTGGCAAGGAACTTTACCACTTGGGAATTAAAATTTTAGCCATTATCACATATGAGGACCTGAGAACATCCATGCCGGGTAAAGATGTATTAGTGTAAGAAGTTGGCCGTGGCTTTAGCAGTCTGAGCGGGGAATACTACGGCTTCAACTCATTTGGTGAAATATCAATGCCTACTAAGATATAGTGATTGCCACCTGTGGTCTGAGGGAGAGGGCCTAACACATCCAAACTTATGGTGTGGAAAGGTTGTTGAGGCGTTGTAGGTTGGTATTTATATCAGACATTGAAGCTGGATTGTTTCTTACAGGTCAGGCATGCATTCAAAACTTCGGTTGTGGTTTTCAAGATGGCCTCCCAGTAGTACCACTCTTTCACCCACCCATATTTTTACATACTCCGCCATGCCCCATGATAATGTGGGACTCCAAGATGACAGGAACTCGCTCTGACGGCTGAAATAGGGCAACCAATTTACTCCTACTTTTCTTATAGCTTCCCATTTTCCACCTTGGTGTTGTGGGAGTGTCGAGCGAGCATTTTTTGTATGGGTTCATCTTCATTAGCCCATGCATCTGGAGTCATGAGGAGATCATGTAGCCTCTCAGCTTCACTATTATGTAAGTGAAGATTGGCAGCAGTGTTAACCCAACTATATTCATGTGGCACATTCCCGCCCAATTCTCAATAGTCATATCATAATTATGGAGCTTCAGAGCCCAGAGAGCCAACCAAGCCGTGGGGTCCTTCATATTATAAAACTACTTTAGTTTTTTATGGTCAGTGATTACTTTGAAGGGAGTCCCATATAGGAATGGGCGGTAGTGTTTGACAGCGAGCAGAACATCCAAGCACTCCTTCTCTGTGACGCTATAGTTACACTCAGCTTTTGAAATCATTTTGCTGAAGTAAGACACGGGATGATTAACTCCATTCTCATCCAATTGAGCCAAAATAGCTCCAACAGCGTAGTCAGAGGCATCCGTGAACAACATGAAGGTTTTGCTATAGTCAGTGTGGCGGAGTATTGGTCTTTTTTAATAGCGCCTTCAGGGTATCAAAGGCGGCTTTTTGTTCAGCCCCCCAATGGAAGAGGATGTTCTTAACTAAGAGCCATATGAGAGGCTCAATGAGCTGAGCAAATTTTGGTATAAATTGATGGTGATACCCCATCATACCCAAGAATACCTGGATGTCGTGAAGGGTTTTAGGCGCAGGTATCTTGGATAATGTTTTGACTTTATCTTGAAGCGGTTGTATCCCATCTTGTGATATAGCGTGTCCAAGGAAATTCAGCTTCCTCTGGAAAAATGTGCATTTAGAGGGCTTTGATTTTATATTAGAAGCCTGAAAGCGTTGAAACACCTCCTTTAGATGTGTGAAGTGTTCATTGAAAGTTTTAAAGATGACTGTAATATCATCAAAGTAGATGATGACGCAGCTTAATTTTAGATCCTGCAAGATATAATCCATTGCTCACCGGAAAGTGGCAGCGCGTTGCACAACCCTTGCGGTAGTTGGGTAGGTTTAAAGAGACCCTCACTGCAAATAAAAGCACATTTCTCCTGGTATTGTAGGGAAAGGTCCATTTTCCAATAACTGCTAGCCAGGTCCATGGCGGAGAAGTATTTAGACCCAAGTAGGTTGGTCCAGAGTGTCATCAATGCGAGGGATGAGGTAACTATCCTTCTTGGTGAGGTTGTTTAATTTGCGTTAGTCCATCACTACCCTATGACCTCCATTTTTCTTCTTTATTAGTAAAAGTGGGGATGACCAATGGCTTTGTGACGGAACCAGCAATACAGCATTCAGCAGCTGTTTGAGCTTCGTCCACATCTGTAGCTCCTCAACTTTTAATATCCAATAGGGCTTGGAGCGAATGGGTTTAGCATCCCCAACGTTAATAATGTGCATCCACCCCTTAATGTGCCCATAGTCATTGTTGGATTTAAAGAAAACGTCTCTGTAGGCTTAATTAAGTCGTGGACCTTCTCCAGCTCGACTGGGGTCAGTTCATTGGAAATATGAACAGAAAATAGGGTCATATTGATTGGTCGGTGGGTAAGCCCATATCTGCCATAGACTTAATACAGTGAACTTGCTTGATGTCCTCAATGAGTATCAGCAGAAATATACCGATCTCATGATGCATTTTCACCACCATATCCTTCTTGGTGAGATTCCCTGGCAAAAGGTTAATAGGCCAATGATAGGCGGGGTCTGACACGCGTGGAAAAACTCTGGGCTACAAAGAACTAACTCTTTCAAAGCTAATCAGGTGCAGTAGACAGTTGTGTGGGATTTGCATGATAATCTTTGTGTCAACTACCTTTTGTTCCACAGCCTTAATGAGCACCTCTTAAGAAGAATAGAAAGGGATACCCCCACTGCGTCCACTGAGGGAGGCAACAGTTTGGTATGCCTGCCTGCTGTGGCGTAATTCAGGGATAAAGCGGAGGAGGGATACTCAACTGTGCAAACATAATCCTTTTTATTGAGCTCATCATTAGATAGAATCAGAGTTAACTCATAGTCAAGAAGGGAGAGATATCCCTGCTTCAAATTAACAACACCTTCATATTCGAGCATAAATTGGGTTCCAGTGAGTAAATTGTAGGTATTGTTGGTCAAAGCCACTGCTGGAGCTGAAAGAGAAGCTTCCCAAAACGAATGGGCAGAAAAGAGTAAGATCAATGGCGTGGGTGTTGTTTGGGCTCACAGTTCCAAACTCTTGAGTGTAATCAGTTCTCCCTCTTTCAACTATGGCACATAAATGCCTGTTTTTGCCATTGCAAACTCTGCTTGGAGCCAAATTCATTAAGAAGCGCTTGCTTAACCTCCGCCCAAGTGCTGAGGTTGACCATGGTGGGGACCATTATTTCTTAAGCTAAACTGTTTAAGCAGGGTAGAATTTACTGGATCTTTTGTTGGTCAGTTAATCCTTCCATCGCAGATTCATAAACATAGAGAAAGGAGGCAATACTTCCCTCATCAGATGTGAACTTATCTCGAAGAGGGGGTTTTGTATAGCTGGCCGTGGAGATGGGTGCTGATTGAGCTGTTTAAGGAGAGACAATGCACTGGCTAGCTGTTGAACCCATAAGTGCTAGCCTAGGGTTAAGGTCAGCGGAAAGGCTAGAAGGGTTACCACCCCCAACAGCCTCCATTATTACAACGTTTTTGTGGTGTACAAGCCCCTTGTAGTGAGCACCACTTGTTGGATTTGGGGCCAGAAATAAGGCTCGCTTATGCTGGTAGCCTCAAATACAATATATAATTGAGGAGCTTGTCTAACCATTTATATGGAAATAAATTAAATAAGTAAATACTAAAGTGGTTTTTTGTTTATGGTTTTATTAAGTGCTGCACGGGGTTAAAAGAAGAAAAAGCATATAATAAATCAATAATAGTATATAAAGCATCGAGGATTATTGTTCAGATAGCTTGGGGAATTCCAAATTTGGTCTAAAGTGGTTTTAGACTATTGAAGCTCAGAAAACTCGCTTCACTTAGGAGGAACAATGAATGGGGAATCATGATTAGCTAAAAAGTACCCATGTGTTGAAAATTTGATAAATTTTAGCCAATCCCCATTTGATAAAATTATTTCACCTTGGGAGACCCCCACCACGCCTATAAAAGGGGGTGGTCCATGCGTAGGTGCTTGAATGGACCTGTTCATGGCTGGGATAGTACCATATGATGGATGCCCCATGGTCTGCTTCATGGTAAGGGTAATCCTACTGCTGAATATTGGTTTATTTTCCCATACAGTATTTGAAATCATGTTACCCAATTTGTGTGGTTCCACCAAGAATCAACCAGGGTCTTTTGGCCAATGAAATCGTCATTTATATTTAAATCAATCTTGTATAATTGGTGACTTGTAAATGTCCAATATTTCCCCTTTTTGACAAAATTTGCCCAAAACATTCTTATCTAGAAGCTTGGATGGCAAATGTCTGACATCCTTTTTCCAACTCCTGTGCAGATTTAGCCTCCTTTGATTGGACCACGTTGATTTTCTCCTTAGGCTTCTTGCTGAAGCACTGAGCAGCGCAGTGGCCCTTCCCTCCACACTGGTTACAGTGTGTGTTACTCTTGTCTGTCCGTTTGAATCCCCTAAGGTTTATTCCCCATCACTATTCAATTGATTGATTCCTTAGCAGGTTTAGCCAATTTTTGTAAGATTCAATTTCTTGAGTGGGCTAGGCTTGAAGCTTTTATTAGTGGCCTCTAACGTGGCTCCTAGAATCTTCAAGTGATCCATAATTTGTGAGGTGTCGTTTCCAGTAATTAATGAAGAAGAAATCATTTGATATAAATTACAATAAGACTGAAGAGCCGCTTTTAATTCAATCCACGCATCTAAATCAGTCAAGACTTTTGCCCCAATCAGAATCTATTATTCTTAGTAGAAAGGGTCATAGAAATTTGCTAAGGTTTTGTCTTTCAGATATTTGACCCCATAAATCCTTGCTTACGTTTTGACATATGCCAGGGATTTCCAAACTCCTTCATTATTGCAGCCTTGATCTCCAAATAAGACCAGCTGTCTCCCTCAAGATGAGGTAACACCAATTTTGGCATTCTGTATCCAAGCAGTTAATGAACAACAAAGCTTTTCTTTCTATTACCATATCCAAACATAGTCATACCAAAATTGCAGAAGAACGCATGAGCTTTATCCCTATGTAAAATTTAGTAAACAGGCGTAGCTTTTAATTCTTCCAATTTTCTCTAGCTGTAACTCTCAGCTCAGCTTCACAACTTACTAAAGGAGTAAACTTGGGGGTCATCTCCAAAATGATAGCAAATGCTGTCAGCATATTCCTAGGAGTTGTCAACTTCCCAACTGGAGTCCTTGGGGTCTTTTCTTTGGAGTTGGTCACCGCATAGGGTTCACATTCACATTTCTGATTCTTTAGTCTATTAATTTGTCTCACTATTCATTCCATGTCCAAACTGAGTGAGCACAAATGAACACAATCTACTTCAAGTTTCATTTTCAGGAATAAAACTTCTTTAATAAAATCTCATTCTTTTTTCAATGACCTTACTTTTCCTAGTAGCTCATTGCTAAAATTGAAGACTTCTACTCCTCCCTCAATCTTAGTGATTTCTCCTCTTGGGCGGCAAATTCCCTATGATTGGCTGAATTCAAGGAGTTCTTAATGATGGTTGCAATTCCATCCATAGCTTTCTTTTTTTTAGTACTAGATGGTCATCCATAGCTTTCTTAATTCTTACTTTTATAACATCGTAGATTGGCTTATTTTATTCAACCACCTCCTGTAGTGAGCATCTGGATGTTTTGAATTACACTTCCAATGGGGCAGGTTTTCTCTTGAAGTTACTTTAAGTGGATTCTCCAAAAAGCAATAAATTAAAGTAAAATACAGGCTGTAATTTGACCTAATATTTATTGGAAGGATGGAATATTTATAGGTTTTGTGATGGTTTGGGATCTGTTTGATCTAATTAATCGTTGAGCAATTTAATCTTCTATCCCTTGATCAGGATGAGACCAATTTTTTTATTAAACTTGATAAATTTAGATATATTACTCTCTTCTTCCAATAGTGTTGGGGGAATTGATGAAGTAGCTTTTCAGAACCAAAAGAATTCAGCGAAATCCTGACACTTCCCTCCTCAAGATTCAATCACGGAGGAGGGTAAATTTTTAAAAACAAGGGATAAATTTGGTTAATCACTATACCAGTATCCACATGAGCAATCAAGTATTCTAATCCTTTTTTTGTATATAACTCAATATGGACCAGACCAGTTGGATCCTAACTTCTCAGTACGTCCACCAGGCTGAGAGTGATAAAAATAAACGAGATCTTCAATCTGATATTTAGGTAAGGTGGGTTTAAGCTGATTACTTCTTTGAGTCTCCTTTTGAGTGGTTATTTTAGTGATCTCATGGCTTGAGCTTGAACAATTAATTTCATCAGCCAGTTTTCTCATAATTAAATCAGAGTTTTTGGGTATACTTTCTTCAAAAATGGCCTGAATACCTGAAGGGAATGAAGGATCTCGCCTATATATGCATTTGAAAGGCGACATCTTGATGATCCAATGATAGCTTATTCAATAAGCAAATAAGGCACTTGGCAAATAGAAGTTTCACTGAGAGGGATCATTAGAAGCCATCTTCCTTAAAATTGAGACTAAAGTTCCAATAACTCATTTGATGGCTCCGTTTGTGGATGGATTGTAAGTAATGACAAATCGTTGGGTAGCATTAAATAATTTGGATAATTCTTTGTAAGAGACGAGAGGTAAAATTAGTCCCATTGTCAGAAATAAGGACTTTGGGACACCCATTTTTGGTGATAATGTGCTGATAAAGTAACAGCGCAGTAGTCTTGGCAGAAGGGGTGGCAATGAAAATGGCCTCAACCCATTTAGTTAGATGATTGACTACCATAATAATGTACTTATGGCCATGCAATCACTGAAGAAAAGGGCCTACAACATCAATGCTTATCACTTCAAGTGCTTTAGTCAGGGGAATAACTTGGTGTTGATAAGTAGGGTTGTTGACTCCATGGCTTTTACAAATGAGACATGATTTAAGGGTCTCTCAAATGAATTCAGTCATGTTATTCCAATAATATCGAGTTTTTAAGCCATTCTTGAGTATTCCTTAATCCGCTGTGACCTACTTGTTCATGTCCCTCCATAACAGCATGAAATCTCGAATTTGGGTGCAAAAAGGGTACCCATTTGGACTTGACCTGTTTATATAAGGCTCCTTCTCAAATCATGGTATCTTTGGTAATATTTTTCAAAAAGCTCAATCCTCTTCAGATTCTTGATCCCACAATTCTGTCCATCCAATAAGATTATATAGGCGTTCTTCCTTTCCCAAAACTAAGGTCAGTATATGTAGTTGGGACAGACCATCAGCATTTTGATGTTTAGCACCTGAACGATGTACAATAGAAAAATCGTAATTTTGTAATCTTAGAGACCATTGAGCTAATCTCCCATCAGGATCCTTCATATTTTTCAACCATCTTAAAGAATAATGGTTGGTAATAACAGTAAAATGATTACCATAAAGGAAAGGCCAGATGTGCTTAATAGCTAGAATTACTGCCAAATACTCCCGCTCTGTTACACTGTAGTTTCTCTCAGCCTTTAATAAAGTTTTGGTATAGAATTTGATGGGATGATCATTTTGCTCTGCATCACGCTGGGATAAAATTGCTCTAATAGTGGCATTACTGGCATCAGTATGCAATAAAAAAGGCTTTTCAAATTGAGGATGAATCAAAACAGGTGCCTTAGTAGGGCCATTTGTAGTGAAATGAACGACTGTTCCTGAGCTGAGCTTCACTCAAATGGCACCCCTTTTTGTAACAGATGGAATAACGGTTCAGCCATATCAGCAAATTTGGGTATATATTGCCAATAATAATCAACCATGCTAAGAAAGACTTGGAAATCTCATAGAGAGATTGTAGCAGGCATTCGTTGAATAGCTTGAATTTTGGAAGATAGGGGTTGAATTCCTTTAGCATATACCTTATGTGCTAAAAACTCCATTTCGTTTTGGTAGAATGAACATTTGGAAGGTTTGAGCTTTAGAGAAGAGTTTCAAATTCGGTTGAAAACTTCTTTTAGATGACCCAAATGTTAGTTAAAAGTTTTGGAAAACACGGTAATATCATCCAGATATATCAAAACAAAAGTGAGTTTTTAATCCTGTAGCATTCCATCCATGGCCCGTTGAAAAGTTGCTGGAGCGTTGCCCAATCCTTGTGGCATGCAGGTTGGTTCAAATAAGCCTTCACTGGATATTAAGGCACACTTAGCTTGATCTTCTAGGGATAACTCAATTTGCCAGTATTCACTGGCTAAATCCATTGCAAAACATAAGTCAAACCAGCTAACAACCAAAGAGAATCATCAATTCAAGGTAACAGATAACTATCTCAACGAGAATTTGCATTCAATTTATGATAATCCATAACCACTCGATGGGAACCATCTTTTTTTTAATTAACAGTAATTGAGAGGCCCAAGGACTATTGGAGGGTTTCAATAAAACAGCCTCCAATAGTTGTTGCAGTTCTTTGGTAACTTGGTCTTCCTCAACTTTAGATTTGTGATAGGGCTTAGCACGAATAGGAAGATGATCGCCCGTTTCAACAGAATGCTTTACCTCTTTCATTTTTCCAAAATTGGAAATATCCTTGGCAAAAATGCCGGAGTATTCTTCTAATAATTAAAGTACTTGTATCTCCTGTTCCTTAATCAGGTGTTTTCCAATTGCATGCCCCACAGTAAGAATTTCCTGATCACTTTCTAACCCAAATTCATGTAAGCTTCCAAAAGGTTTAACATCATAGATTCTATATAAGGGTAATAACTTGACATAAGCAATGGGATGGTTTGATTTACCGTTTTTGGTTCATTGGTAAGGTTCGCCAATAAAACAGATAATGAACCAGAATAAGCATAATACAATACTCTAGGATAAGGCAAGATTTATTTAGCAGAAGGGTTGAAAATTCCTTGGACTTTTAACAAATGTCTTTTGGGTATATAAAAAGGTAATGAAGTATTAATAATTACCTGCAATTTTGGCAGAATAACTAAATTCTTGGGAGAGAAAATAGGCATCCCTTAATTGATATCTGCTGAGGGTGGGGGTAATTTTACACGCAGGTCTATAACATGATATTGAAAGAATAAGATCTTTTAGACCCCTCTATCAGACATAACTGCCGTTTGGTATGAGCAGGTTTGGATAACAGTAAGGGAACTCTATACCTCAAAAGGGAAAGTGATGAATTGGGATAACTAATTATTCCATCAAAGTCCTGCAAAAATTGAGTCCCCAAATGTAGGTCATAACTTAAATTGTCGAGGGAAATAGAAGAAATCATAAAAGTTAACTTTACCATTCTTTAGATGAAGTGCCAAAAAGGCTCCATTGACCTAGTACTCTGAGGTCCCACAGTGCCATATTATTTAAAATGGGAAATATCAGGTGTTAACTTGATCCAATAAATAAATTTTTATAAGAAAACATTCACCAGGGATCCAGTGTCAATGATAGAATATGCATTGACTTGATTCACTCAAAAATCAATGTGGGTAATTGTACTTCCAAGATGAGAGGATAAAGCCAACAAGGAGGGCAAGGAATAGGAAGAATGTTAATCTTTATTATACTCCACAGGGCTAAGAAGTTCTTGTTGCATACTCATATCATTATCAATGTGGAGAATCTTATTGTGTTTATCCTTTTTCTTTTTCTCATCAGCTTCTTACTTATAATAAAAATACTCAGAATGGAAATATCAATGACAGTAATTACATTGAACCACTCTAGTACTCTCAGGTACAGCGTAAACTCGGCGACTAGGTCTTGAAGAATCTTAAATTTGGGGTTTTTCAGAAAATTGAGGAGGCAATTCCAACAAGGACTCCTTAATGTCTAATATACTTCTGAAATTCTTCTTTACGCTAATAAGGTAAAGTTGCATCTGAGTCCTAGAAGTAAAAGCAGACATGACTGCCATTATTGCATTATCCAAATTTAACCAACCACAAGCTACCAAATTTCTGAGCTTCCCAATAGAACTGATGAGCAAAAATTTTGATAGTTTCATTATGGAGGGGCTTATACCCATAAAAGCCTGTTTTTGAGAGGATAAAGTTTGCTCACTCCCAAATTCTTTGATTAGCGCTTCTTTGACCTGAGACCAAGTAGAGCAAGTCATTAAGTGGGGTACAATGATATCCTGGGCCAATCAATTGAAGTAATTAGGCAAGTATTTCATTTTTTGGTGATCTGTGGCCTCACTTAGAGCCTTCTCATATAGATAGAGGAAGGAGATAATGCTGCCTTTCCCATTAGAGTACTTGTCTTTAAATATTGGTTTGAAACTCGTTTGAGCATTGGCAGTCAAAACATGCACTCTAGGATGTTCAGATTGAGTAGAAACATAAGAGTTGGTGTCAAAAAACTTGAGAAGAAAATGGAGGATAGGGGCCAACAGTCTCAGTATTAATTTCACTAATCCGTTGATTCAAATCATCATGCCCACTTTTTCATCCAACAGATGAGATAGTTCATAAAGTTGCTCCTGCTGTGCGTTATACTTAAGTTTTAGTGTTTCAATTTTGCTTGAGATTTCCCAGCTTTTGATTTGTAGGCTTTTAACAGGATTTCTGTGTCCTTTGTCCATTTACTCATATTACTCAATTTGTCAGATAGAAACTTAAGCGACAGGAGGGGGTCAATCATTATCCCATCAGGTGTTAAGTTACACTCCTTGGCCACTTTGTAAAATTGCTCATGTAAGCGATCCATCATGCTCAATAGAGAGTCAATCTGTTGAAGGGATCCTGAATGCCCATCAGCACCCAAGGTCCCCAAGGTCCATCTGCACCTGGTGGTCCATGGGGCCCATCAGCGCTAGGAGGTCCACGTGGACCTTCGCCCCTAGGTGGACTATGAGGTCCTTCAACCCCAGGAGGACCCATAGCTCCAGAGGTTTTCTCTACTTCAATGACTCGGAATTGGATTCTGGAGTACAACTGCTCCAATTGAAAAATACAATTTTAGATTTCCTCTTCCAATGATTGACTATGCTCAGAGAGTTGGTAAATTCCCTCTTTCCATTCTTGCTAAATTTCCTGGACTCGCTTTGGGAACTGTAAATCAACAAAACTTGACATTCCATGGTCAAGCTGAATAAGCTGCTGATGTACTTCATTGAGAAGGTCTGATTATTGATTATGGCATCTTGATTATCTCTGCTAAACTCAGAGGCGAAATTAAAAAACTCAGTAACAGAGTTATTCAAGGACTGAAGTCCTTTAAGTAAATTGAGCATCCCTTAATGATGCATTCCCACTACTGGTAATAAATGGTATAATGTAGTGTGTACAAGCTGATGCAAGTATTGCTCAGTGCCAATTCCTGGCATTTGGGAGGTTTGCAACACCTCCAACAAGATAGAGGGTACAGCATTGGAATGAGATTGAGTGGAATGGATTCCAGGAATTAAGGCTCCCTCAAGCATTTGATTGATAATATTTTTTAAAGCCTTGGGAGGGATTTTAAAGTTTTCTTTAAAGCTTAAATTAGGATCATAAACTTCCAGGTTGGCACGGAATTCTACTGTGGGTGGAACTCTTAGTATTTCGGTTCTAATTGAACAGCCCCATTGTAAAATACTGCCTTGCTCATGGTCTTGAGCTTCTTCAGGCGAAAAGTGAGAATCCATAGTAGTGATAGACGGTTTCATTGATGCATAACTCAGAGTACCCCTTGTAGTGAGCACCACTCTGGAAGTTTTGAATTACACTTCCAATGGTGCATGTTTTCTCCTAAAGTTACTTTGAGTGGATTCTCCAAAAAGCAATAAATTAAAGTAAAAAACAGGTTATAATTTGACCTAATTTTTATTAGAGGAAGGATAAAATACTTATAAGTTTTGTGATGGTTCAGGATCTGTTTGATCTAGTTAATTGTTGAGCAATTGAATCTTCTATCCCTTGATCAGGATGAGACTGATCTTTTTATTAAACTTGATAAATTTAGATAGATTACTCTCTTCTTCCAATAGTGCTGGGGGAATTGATGAAGTAGACTTTTTAACCAAAATAATTCAGTGAAATCCTGACAGAGCATCAAATGTTTAAAACTGGGACTGGAGGCTACTCTTATTTGGGAAAGAGTACCAATTCTTGAAGTCTGGCTTTGTTGACAATTGTTCACAGAGATTAATTGCACAAATTGATTAAGTGCAAAGTTCAAGTTGCTTGATAGTAATAGATATATATGAGCAATAATAGTATGATTACTAATATCCTTAGTTGATTAAATAAACTAGATGTGCACAACGCTAACCTTGATATAATTTGCAAAATACTGATTATGTTGACAAATAGGGACTTCTTCACTATTCTGGTTGAACTTAATCTACTCTCAGATTCAGGGGTCCTGGCCTTGGTTCCCGCCATGCTGAGTTGGTGAAGATTCACATCAAAGTTTTGCTTCTCTTCTAAGGATATCCGATCCTTACTCTTTATCACATAAAAGAGTCCAAAATTATTTTACTACAACAATAATAAACCGAAGATGAATATAAAAAATTAATGCTACTATGATACTATATATCTGCTTTGTTAGTAAAATTACTAGGAATTTTATAGGGAGAAGTTGGTGCTCAACTCCTCTGTTGGCGCCTCAGCCATGAAATGGCAGCCGTTGCCATTGAATTACCCTTTAAATTCTCTTCTGGAGATGGTCTTCTCCATTCAGCTAAGGGTTCCTCCATTGGACATTTAAAGACCTGAAGACGTAAAGAGCCAGAAAAAGTGCCCCTAACGTTCCTGCTCAATCACAATGAACCAACCACATTTGGCTAGCGACCTTCTTAGGTAATGGGACTCTTTACCCATTATAGCAGGTCACGAACCAACTGATTGATTTGCTAGTTGCAGGTGGCATCACTCGCCTCACAACTGTTGATTAAATTCCCAATCTTTTGGTGATGAAACCTGTCTAATTCCAATAAAGTACACTTTATAGTTAATCAACTATCGACTATCAGATGCTCTAATTTTGTTGGAAAATCTTCCCAAGATCTTAAGCATTTGCATGGATCAATCCCAAGGGATCCAAACCCAGCAAATTACCCAAAAACCCCTAGATAATATTATCGTATATTGTGGTCAACCAATATTGATTCATTCTCTAGTGGGACTTATCGCCTAGTAAACCAGCATATAATTTAGAAATCTGGAAAGGTGGGGAAAATCCTAATAATGAAAAGCTCAATGTTTTGTTAAGTCATACTTTTGGATAGCTCATAAGTTTTGTTGACAGAGCTTAATAACCTTTATTTAGGGGGAAGGAGAGTTAACTTGTGTTAGGTTAGCAGACAAAACCTTAGGAAGAGTGATTAAATAAAAATCCAAATTTTGTATAGGTACTGACTGCTGAGACTATGCAAAAGATGAACTAAACTTAGGAAGGCTTGACACCAGGCATGTGGCCTGGCTGACTAAGGAAGGGCAATAAATTAAGGGAATTGGCCATTGGAAAGGGCTTTGGATTAATTGGAAAAGGTTGCATTTGGGAGAAAAAGCGTCAGAGAGAAAAATGCAATCAGCTAAGAGACTCTCAAGGCAGGAATAGATTGGGGGGATTACTATCGGGATTTGAGATGATGAGCAAGTCAAAATACCCTAAACCTGAATCAAGCCTCAGTAGATTTACTCTCAAACCAAAGAGAACAGAACCTAACCCTCAAGGCACCAATTCTAGATTTTATCAGGAAGCATCACGCGCATGAGAATCAATGAAAACACATTCAGGAATCTTGTCCCTGCTTCCAAAATCTCAAGAGTCATGACCCCCACCGCTGCAGTCATGAGGACGATGCAAAATTAGGAGCTGACCAGGCGGTTGATTTGGAAGGCAGTGAAAGACCCTGATCATACAGGGCATAAAGGTCCTTGAGGCACCATGCCCCTACACGCCCTATAAATATTAATGCTTTATAACTTTATAAAAAGGTCTAAATTCACCCCATCTTTTCATTTTTTTTGACCTCTCCACTAATTTACAGCTTTGAGCCCATTTTAAAACTTTGGCATTAGTCAAGAGAACTGTTACACCAAGAAAGGGGGTGTTCACTACAGGGGTCTCTGAGATGTCTAAGTGAAAACGTCTATCATGAACAGTGGAGAATAATAGAAGTCAAGAAAGTAACCTTTTAAATTGGGCAAGAATCGTCGCTCAATGATTAGTATCTTGTGATACAAAGTACCGCCCATTCAGTTTAAAAGCTTAGAGTTTCAGGCCACCTTACAGCTCACTCTACCTTCCGTTGATGGTGATCAGTACCAGATTCGATATGAGAACCTTACTAAAATTATCCATCTTTTACTATATGGAATCCATTATGTGGAAGGCCACTCAAGTTACTCCCACAATTCTTCAGTGCCTTCTATCATGGAGGATTTATATACCTCAGCCTAACTACCAGCGGGAGAACTGACTTTGGACACTGAGCACTATTTTCAAAATTTTGTCCATCCTGCCATTCAGAACCTCCTACAGTTAGTTGGGCTGTATCATTATGAGGTCTCCTAACAATTAGGGCTTATATAACCTTACACTCCCACATTGATGATTTTTATAACGCGACCTCCTCCTTTTTCCATGGCAATTGAGAAGCCATTGTCAATAACTGACAATTGGCCAATGAAGCCCAAAACTAGCTCATGGTGCTTAGTAGCATAATTTGTGGCTACCTCGAGGACCAAATCTATCAGAATGTACAAAACCTTAAAGCTGCTTATAACCAACGCCTCCACCAAGTCTAAGACCAGTTAAAGACCTTTAAGCAGCACTATCAGGAGCTAACCACTCACTTCTTCACCTCCTGGAGTGAAGGGCCTGAAGGGCAAAGGGGGCCAGAATGTCCCAAAGGTCCTAGTGGCCCAAAGGTCCTGAAGTTCCTCATGGGCCTCAAGAGCCCTCTAGTCCTACAGTGCCTACTCCTTGCAACCCCAACGATATTTGAAGAAAGGACTTTTTGTCAGCTCTAGCCACCTTATAGGATCTGATCCACACTGTGACCCAAGGATGCAAGCTCTGAGTGGATGGAGTCCCCCTTGACCCTGGGTCTCAATTGTGGTTCTTTTAGATGAAATGGATAAACTTAGCGCCTTCCCCGAGATTGATGATAGTCGCATTTCCCAACTCAAGCAAACTGCCAAGGGTTGAACAACTGCTTGAACAGCTTAATAAGTCACCATCTTCTTCAGTGCACTGACATCCAAGCATTAAAATAGCAGGTTGCACACAAGGCCTCCATTTCCTCTCTCAACCAAGACTAGGGCGATATTCATGAGGACCTTGAGGATCTAAGATGACTATTGGATCAGCAAGCTCCCTGCAACTATGCGTAGACCAAAATTTCTGAGCTGCACCAATCCCTGGTGTTAATATCCTCTCCACTCCTCTTGTAACTAATTTTAAAACTTAGTATAAGTAGAAGTTCATCCATGGCCATTAAACTATTGCCTCTTTATTGTATGCATATGAGAGTTCCATGGAAGAGGCTACTAACTGAAAAAAAACTGAAGCCTATACAAGCCTGCCTTAACAGCACCGCTCAGGAGATAAAAACTCCCCATCTTAAAGTATGCCACTCCAGGGAACTGGTCCAGACCGCTTTAGTCTAAAACTTTGGCAGTAACAAAACCCCAGCCAATCAAAAACAGGCGTTTATGGGTATCCACCTGACAATGGAGAGATCCCTGTGGTGTTTGCCAGATGTTTATAACCCAAGAGCAGCCCTTAATGACCACAAATCACATAACCAGGGATGATGCCATAACAGCCGTCATCTCCACGTTGGGGTCTTATCCTGAGGTTTAAATGCACATGATCAGCCAGAAGAACAGTTTTACTTGCACTTGTGAGATCAAGGAGGTGCTTAACGAGATCCCTGCATTGACCCTGCATCCTAAGGCTACCGCTTCTAAGCCCTTCAACCATCCTCAGGCCCATTTGTCAAAAACCAGAAGAGTCATCAACCTCAATGCAAATACTGCAATGGCTTCCATCAAAGCGTCAAGATATGCTAAAACGACTTGGTGAGTAGGCGGGAAAAGGGCCATCAGCATGAATACAAGGCGCTCCATGCTGACATCTCTCCACGCCTCAAGAATCATCTATGACCCCTAACGCTCCTGGAGCTATTGTATCTGAAGAAGAAGTTTTATTACCCATTATACATTTTTTGATACTGCTAACTCCTCTTCAATGAATATCCTATTTTTTTCACTCCACCTTCACATTTTGAGAGTCTGGTTACCCACGTTGCTGTTCAAGTTCATAAAGTTCTAGTTATTGTCATAGTTGACAATGGTTATCTATGAATGTTGTCTTGTCCAAGTTAATGAAACATATCAAGATCGCTCCAGATCTACCACATTACATGGAGTACGGCATGGGTGGCCGAAGTGTACATAATCCATAGGGGTCTATTCTTCCCTAACTTTTGAATTTGGGAAGTTTTTGTAAACACTCCTACCGTTGTGCTGGATAATCTGAGCTATGAAATTCTTCTTGGAGCTCAGTTTCTCTGAGACAACCCGCATTAATACATTATGATGAGGTATTTCTATCCCTGCTGGGACACAGGGCTACCCTAATTTTCAAAAACTCATGTGACACCAAAGCTGAAGTCAAGGCTTGGGCTTGCCTAATAGAGAGCAAGAGCTGAATTGATTAAATCAAGTATCATGTAAGGGGCTCTCAAGTACAGTTTCCCCATCTGCTGTTGATAGACATGAAGGTATGCCAGTCTATCTACCTAAGCTGACCACTATACCTCTGAAGTCCTAAGCTATTATAAATATCTGGGTCAATGTTAACATCCCCTATGGAAATTTGATGGAAACTGAGATCTAGATAACCTGTCTGTCAAACAGGTCCTAACCTGTCCAGGGATTATAGATCCCGCCTATGCCAAATCTATATTAGTGTTGTTGATAACCTTACTGACAAACCTAGGGCAGTGGGTCCTAATAGTCACATCGCCTATGTTTGCCTTCTACCAGTAGAGGCTTTTAATGATGTCCGCAGCTTTAGAAGTCTGTGGGAATTTGGTTAGGAGATGCCCCCATCAGTGGCTTTAGTTGACACTTGTATTGAAAAAGTGATCACTGTGGAACAACAGCGCCAAGTTCAAAAATTATTAGAGGAGTACTCGGACTTTTTTTGGCCTCAACCTAAAATTTTGGAGAAATTAGTGGGGTTTACATCATGTGGATACTAAGGACGCTCCCCCTTTATGTGCCAACCTTACCAGAAGAGTAAGGATGAAGAAGCCCAGGTGGCGTAAAACTCAAACAACTACTCAAAGCCAGATTATTGGTGCCTTTGCACAGCCTTGGGCCTCCCCCCTCCTATTGGTTTGAAAAAAGATGTCAGTTATCAGGTGGCGATGGACTACCGATGGCTCAACTCCATCACCAAGAAAGACAGTTACCCCTTGCCCTGAATCAATGACACTCCACTTGCCCATCAGGTTGCAATACTTTTCTACAATGGATCTTATTGGGTCACCAGGGGAGAAGCTCTGGTGGCACATCCATCTGAAGGGGGTGCTTCAATGTTCACTTTCATGGGTAACCTTATGACTTGTTTGCTCCTAAATAAAAACTTTACAATCAAGAATTTTATTAGTAATATGCTTAAAAAAGTACTTTATTTATAGTAATCAAGAACTATTTATAATGCTTGGAAATGAAAGGAAATAAAGAGGGAACTTTAATAGTAGTCTCATGGGACCTGTAGAAAAAACCCAATACTGGGATAGGTGGGAATATATTAAGGTGTGGATTAAGATTAGACAATAACTTGAATATGTATTTATTTTCTGAATTCGGAGTAATTCAAGTAAAACCCCAAATTTGGTATACCAGTTGAGAACATAGGATTGAACTCCATTCTCGAAATATTTGGGCCATTTGGGAATTGTGCCCTTCATATGAATATATTGACCTTCCCCCTGGACAAGGCTTTCACATTATTCAGGGAGAATCCTGACAACGCCCTCACCAAGCCTTGTCCTAGGGGAGTAAATTGTGATCTGAGGATTAAGGTATACAGAGGACTCAAGCTCAGGGGTGTACAGAGCCTCGTTCTTGATGCAGACCAGGTTGGTAATGCCGGTGCTGGAGTTGTAAAAGTAGTGGTAGGCCTTAGCTTGGCGCTCAGTGACTTTATAGTGGTAGGACTCATACTTGGAAAAGCTCAGGTAGATAATGAAATTGAACTCCTTTATGGTGATATCAATGTCAGCCTGTGAGATGCAATTGGCTTCTCCACTAAGCAGCTCCAGGTGGAGGAGTGCAGACTGGGTAGGGTCCTTGAGGCCACTAAGCTTGCAGGGGCAACACCAAACATAATGTTCCTGAATCATAAGTGGCGTAATCTGAAAGTCATGGAAATAGAACTCAATACAGTCAACCAGGGTATGGTTTCCATGAGCTACGATGAGGGGAAAACATATGTAACTTAGCTCCAAAAGAACATCTTGGATCCCTTTAACGTAGCTCATGGTTGCATTGGACAGGCGCCACATGGATAACAGGTTGATGACCTGGCGAATATTTCTGTGGGACATCTCAAAGAGCTTGTAAATGACATTGCTTGAGATTGAGAGGCCCTCCCTTTTGAAAATCATCTCATCTCTAGGCCTCACCGAAGCTATTGTTGGTCTTTGGAATTTCATACCAATACAGTGGGTGACCAGCAATTTAACCTTGGTGGACATGCGGTTGTTACAAATGCAGATGCTGGGCACTTTGGTGCTCTTGATGTACTTGATAATTTCTGCAACCCCACTGCAGTCACCGCCTGACATGCTGTCACTCTAAATCATCGCACAGACTTGCCCAGGTGGGCTGCTTGTTTGGAGAGCACAATTTTTGGTCTTCAAGACATTCTTGGGTGTAACATGTTCACAACTGGCATTCATTGACTCTTTATCAACATGGTTGGCATTAGAACTGGAGGTAACTTCAGCTGGCTCCTTTAGCTTCACTTTGTTAGGGCCCTCATCTTTGTCAGAATTGGCGCTATCCCAATCTGAAAGCTGAACCAGGTAATCTTTTTTTAGTACTAGATGGTCCCAACCCGAGGGGGATTCATCGATGTTGAACCAGGTAATCTTGATACAATACTTTAGTAATATCTGGCCCAATTTTTGGAGAGGACCCGTTAAAGTTGACAAGTGTTAGATTTGCTGGGAAAGGAGTCATTGAGCTTGTCACCAATTGCACAAAGGTAAGTCCCAGATATTTTGTTTGGCGTTTTTAGTACATTGTCACACCAATTGTTTTTGAGGCTACCAGAAAATTCTTGAGGTTCACTGGCTTTGTTGAGTTTGGAAGCTAGTTCTCAACTTGTTAGCCCAACTTGATTTGCCCAATTGCTCAGATGATGCTCATTTAAATTTATGTTTGGCACTTTTAACCCCAAACAGCCAATAAAATTCATTTTTATCTCTTTCTATGAGTCATATGGGTTGGTAGAATAATCTAAATTACCATTAGCCTCATCAGTTGGTTCATTTTTGTGGGGCACCTATAAAAAGAATGTTACAAAAAAGAGTTGTATTTTGGAATCTTGATGGGAAACAGAATTTGATGCAGTTAATTCTCCTTTTGAATGACTTGAAGAATAGACCCCTTTCTATTGCTGAAGACAGTAAGGAGGATCTAGTGCATAGCATAGGTCATCATTATCATCATCAAAATCCTCACAAAATAAGTTAAGACTTTTTAAAAATTTACTATGAGCTCAATGGTTTACATCCAGATCCTCAGAATAAAGTATTGATTTATTTCCCTCTTTGGACAAACCCCTTTTTGCTCCATTAGACTCTGGTTTAGGGTTTGGAAAGCTTTGAACTTTTATTTGACTAGACTGTTCTAGTTTTCTGAGATATTCCTCCTTTGACTTTAATGTTGATATGTTTTCTTTAGATTTATTTAACGGGGACCTTTTTGGTTCTTTGATCTGGTATTGGTCCAACTTGGTATGATATTTTTGGAAAATTTTGATAAGAACATTTATAGCTAAATCATAATCAGGTTTAGCTTTAGGGAGTTTAAATGATTTATAGAAAGCTCTGTTCAAAAGTCAAGTATTTGCTCTCTTGGCATGGTCTTCAATCAAATTAAATTTGATTTCTGTTGAAGCCCATAAAGCTGTTTGAGATCTTTTTTACCTTGATTTTCTTTTTAATGTTATAGGTAAGCTCGGTAAGCAATTAATGAACTGTGTTGAGTAAGCCCTGAAAGCCATTGACACAGTCAAACTTGAGACTGTAATTTTCTTCCATTTAATCAGACCTTAGGTTTGAGAATTTTTGGAAGCGACATGCTGCTTTTAAATTGTTACCCTTTTCTGAACATATATGTTCTTAGGGTGACTCATAAGCACCTGGCAGAAAGCACCATTTTGTCAGGCCACCAGGGGGGAAGCACTGGTGGCACATTCATCTGAAGGGGGTGCTTTGAAGTTCAATTTCATGGGTAACCTTATGACTTGTTTACTCCTAAATAAAAACTTTACAATACGGAATTTTATTAGTAATAGGCATTAAAAAATAATTTATTTAGAGTAACAAGGCACTATTTATAATGCTTGGAAATGAAAGGACATAAAGAGGGATTTTAATAGTAGTTTCATAGGACCTGTAGGAAAGTCCTGATACTGGGATAGGTGGGAATAGATTATGGTGTGGATTAAGATTAGATAATAACTTGGAAATGTATTTATTTTTTGAATTCGGAGTAATTCAAGTAAAACCCTAAATTCAGTATATCAGTTGAGAACATAGAATTGAACTCCATTCTCAAAATTTATTGGGCCATTTGAGGATTGTGCCTTTCATATGAATATATTGACCTTCCCCCTGGACAAGGCTTTCACCTAATTCAGGGAGAATCCTGACAGATCTTACTAGTGGATATTGGCAAATGGAGCTCAATCCCAATACCAAGTCAAGTGTGCGCTCATAGTTAACTAAGGGCTATTTGAACCTATAAGGATGTCCGAGGGCCTTTGTAACGCGTCAGCCAACTTCCAACGTGCCATGAATGAAATCTTTTAAGACTTGAAGTTATCATTTGTCCTCATATACCTTTACAATATCACTGTCTTCTCGCAAAATTTCAATGGTCATATGGAGCATCTTTGGGAAGTCTTCAATTGTTATATAAAGGCTTCAATAAAACTCTAGCCCATGAAGCACTCCTTCTTCCAGTCCGAAATGGAGTTCCTCAGACATAAGGTCTTGAAAGTTGGCATCCAGCTCAGTCTAGAAAAAGTTGACGCCATTGAAAAGGTGTCGTGCCCCCAGAGCCTAAGAGATATTCAGGTATTCCTTGGCATGGTGAGCTATTATCTTCAGTTCACCCTTCAGTTTATCAACCTGGATTAGTCCCTATTTACCTTCCTGAAGAAGAACGTGCCTTTTGAACAGCCTCTGGAACAAGAACAGGCTTTTAATGCGATAGGGACTGACTCTTTGCACTAAACCCATTTTAGTCATCCGCATTTCAATCAACATTTCTAGCTATCCATGGATGCAAATGATGTCACCGTTGGAGTCATCCTAGCCCAACATGATAAAATCAGCTTGATCACCTAATAGCATATTTCAGAAAGACCTTGAGCGAGGCTGAACAGAACTATAGCGTTATTAAATGATAATTCCTGGCTGTCTTGTTAACAATTAAGAATTTTAGGCCCTACTATATGGAACCCACTTCAGCATCATCACTGATCATTACTCGCTCTGATGGCTGCAGAAAATGAAGGACCCAGTTGGACAGTTAGCCAGATGGGCCCTAAGGCTACAGAGCTACAATTTCACTATTGCCCATCATGCAGGAGCGATTCACCAGAATGCTGATGGTCTCTCTAGAATGCCAATTCTGGCTTCCTTAACCCCCAAGGACGGCCAACTGTATTATCTAATCAGCTAACCATAATGCTAAGAGTTGGAGACTCTTAAGTCCCAATCCAAGCTCCTGAAGATGACCTGAGACACTCAGATCAAGGAAGAACTGTTATATAAAAGGGTCAATAGTAAATGGCTCCCCTATATCCGCTGATCTTCATGAACTGACGTTATCTTTGAGGGGCGTGTGACTGTGGGACATGGGCAGTAAAGAAGACTCGCATGTGGCTAAAGACATGATAGTACTTGTAATGAATAGTTAGAAACTATACAAGAGGTTCTGGAAGCTTGTATGAATTGCCAATCCCAAGATCAATCCAGTCCTCAATTTCAGCACTTGGTCATTCCCCCATTGGGTCCTTTCAATGTCATTAGCATTGATGTAGTAAGCCCCCTTCCCACCGGGCTGCACATCTATAAAAACCTCCTAGCCATGGACCATTTGACCAAATGGGTTAAAGTGATTTCTGTCCCTGCTGCCACTGCGAAAGCCACAGCTCTTTTACTTATTCTATTCATTTTCACCCATCAGGATGCCCACAAAGCTTAATTTTGGATAAAGGGTTTAATTTTCATATTGCAGGTAGTCCAAGAACTTACTTCACTTTTTATTACTAACCAGAGTTTCACCACCCGTTACAACCCATTTACAGATGGGGCAGTTGAACGTGCCAATGGAACCCTTGTCTCTATTTTACAGAAGTTGGCCGCCTCTGATCCTTCTCTCTGGAATCATTATCTACCAGCGCTTTGCTTGCTTACAGAAAAAGCTACCATCAAATCATTAAGATGTCCCCCTTCAAAGCTCTATATAGGCGTGCTCCCCAGTTAACAAGTAGCGTTAAGCCATTGCTCAATACCTCTGCACCTTAAAACTCTGATTTAATTATGAGGGCCTTAGCAATAAAATTGTCCAGCTTCAAGCCCTAGCCACGAAAGACATTGTCACCACCACAGAAAGGGAGACATCCTAATATAATTTCGGCTAACCACGTCATTAATTTTTCAAATAAACGACCTCATTCTCTATTATCACCGTTAGCCCAAGAGGTTGAAAGAACAAACTCTACATTCTTTGGTCCTGACCTTATAAGGTCATTCATAAGGTGAACTTAAAGTACTCCATAGTTGAAATCAATCAGGGGACAGTAGAGAAAAAAGTATATGGACGCTTCCTTTGGCCTTATACCCCCCTCCAACAGGATCTTGAGGGGGGCTTTTTCAGGATCTAAGATGATGAGTGAGTCAAAATATCTACTCCTAAATTGAGCCTCAGTAGATTGACTCTTGAACCAGTGCAAACAGAACCTTACCCTGAAAGCACCAATTCTAGATATTTCAGGAAGTATTATGCACACAAGATTTAATGGAGCACTTCAGGAATTCTGTCCCCACTTCTTAAATCTTGAGATGCGCAACCCCCACCTCTGCAGTCATGAGGATGATGCAGAACAATGAGGGGGCCAACCAGGCGGTCAATCTGTAAGGCAATGAAAGATCCTGATCATATGGGGCGTGAAGGTCCTTGAGACACCATGTCCCTACATGCCTACAAATACAACGCTTTCTGAGTCAGTAAAGTAGCCTTTATTTGCCTCATCTTTTTGTTTTTGACCTCTCCACTAATTTACAGCTTTGAGCCCATTTTTAAACTTTGGTATCATTCAAGAGAGCTGTTATGGTGAGTATAACATTAGTTCAAAACATCTGTTTTAGGGCCTTATCCAAGACCCTATACAATTCATGCACAGTATCAGTTAGAATGTAGCCTGAGTGAACTGGACGTAAGTACCAAGTAGAGCCATTTGGGCCAGATACTTCTCTATTTCCCTTTTGATAAGCTCTTGCAAAGGAAGAAATTAAGAACAAGGATGTGATATTCTTTTGTGATATGACTTCTTAGGCCCAGTGGGAGTGCAAATCTGTATGAATATTTGCCAGTGCAAACCAAAGTTCCATGACTTTGTTGGCAAAAAGAAAATCCTAGTTGGCTTTAAAATGGTCAGCCAGGATGAGGTTGGGTTTGGAAGCTAACATGGAGGACATATAGGCTTCCAAAATATTGGACATAAAGTCTAAATTTAAGCCTAAAGTGGCCATGCATCCCGTGTGTAAAGAGGAGAGCAGACTATTTGAGGGGAATACCTGTAAAAGTGAAAAGAGAAAGACATTAAACAGATCACCATCAAATGTGAATTAATATCAAATTAAGATTTCCTTACTATTATTTTGTTGGCCATGGGGCCACGGAGAGTTCTTGAAGCAGTGAAAAAAGGAACATGTTTAAACTACTGTGAGGTTCTTTGCTGAGGACTTAAAACCACAATAACTGCACAATTTTTCTAGGCTCTGACTGGGCTATAACAGGCATCAAGGATAATCCTTCTTTGAAAGTTGAAGCAAATTTGTTGACCTAACATATGAAAATGAGAGAAAAATGCTGTTTGACAATGGATTGGCGTATAGAAGCACTGAGAATTTGTAAGGCATGCCAATCTTAGGTGGACAGACCATTAAGAAAATATTGTACTTTGAAGATTTTTGAAGCTTAGACACGGTTACCATGAAAGAAAACAAACCTCCGGTTATAATCCAATCAAGATGGGGGAAGCGTTGAATGATTGATTGAATTAGATTCATCAGATACATTATAAATAAAATATAAAATATTAGATTTGAGTATGTATTATTATAAATGATGTTAAATATCATCAATTATTATGTGAAAATACTATATATCCCAAGTAAAAGTGGGGATTCTTGGCCCTACAATTTCAGTTAATGATACTTGATTTAGTGACCCATTATTGAGGGACTTTCAGGTTAAGTTAAAATTAGATTTTAATGTTAATCAGGTTACAATCAAATAATTTCTAATTAGTGATCCTAATTGTTTGGTCACTTTGCTACTGTTGTTCAGAGGATTGGAGGCTTAGCCTTATTGAAACGAATCAGAAGAGGCGCTGTCTTAGAATTATTTCTTCATGACAGTAAGCCGTTGACCACAGAGGTGGAGCTGGGCGTACATCAGGAAACCTCATATATGGATAAAGATTTCTGTTGTGGAGAAAACTTCCAGGAACCTTGCCCGTGAGCCACTAATTAAGTGAAAGTATAAGAAGAGGAGTTAAGGGCAAAGATTCAGTTAGCATTAGAAGTAACTATATTTAACCCCTTATATTTGACTTAAGAAAGGACACACAAAAATGATATTTACATTGATAAAAAGATTAATTCTATATTATATTTGTTTTTATTAACCTTATTTTCACTATATTGATCAGGAATATCATAAGGTGGGTAGCCATAGTTTACATAGTGATAAAAGAGGATAGCCTTCATTGTTAAATTTGAGGAGCTTATATTTTAATGAAATAAAATCTGCCAGTCTATTGTCCATATATAATAGACAGCTGAAATTACATTTTTACAGCAAAATAAAAACAAACCATCTGTTTAGTGATACTTCAACAATTGTGAAAGTAAACGAGGCTGGTCAACCTTGAGACAAAAATACCACACCAAGTTTTTTAAACTGTGCTGGTTTTGAACCTGTTTTTAATCAAAACCCAACCCAAGTGGAGCAGATACTTCAACAATTGTAGGTAAGAAATGAATTATTCCTATTGATTGGTGGATCTCTGAGGAGGTAGGTTATATGTATTTATTTTTGTACACAAATTTAGAGTTATTAATCTAAAATTGCTTGGCTGACTTATATTTTTTGTATTGATAATAATTTTAGCCTTTGGCTTGATGAGATAATAATTGGTGACTTAATAATTAATAAATTGAAATAAATGTAATAAATACTTTGGAAACTAAAGTTGAGGCTTCACCAAACTAGAGCAAAGCCCAACGTTAGGTGTATTGATACTTTGATATAATAGATCAGTCGAAAGTAATGCAAAGTTTTTCTATGCTAATCCACTATATCTTCAGAAGTAAAGAATTTGAAGATTTATTTTAAAAACAAGCCAAATACTATTAGTACCATCTTAGACAATGGTCCTCAACTGTTAATTTATCTGAAATCATCTGTTGACATATCTTAATAATAAGCTGTGTAGTTCATTGGATTACCACCAAACCTACTTGTACGGTTATACAAAAAGAGTATAAAGCAAACTATAAAAGAAATACTTTTGCAGTTAAATATTAGGAAGAAATACAACTGGCTGATTTTTGGATTATATTTGCATATGTTGCATATATGAAGGTAAGCGTGACTTCTTGGGGTCATATACTCAATTTAGCAAATTTGTGCAACACTTGGATAGTTTGTGTAAAAGGCATATGGGTAAGAACCTTTAACAGATATACTAGCACAAGAGGCTCATGAAATATCAAGACACAAAGAAACCTTAAAAAGAGATATTGCAGATTATATTTTTTTTCCACTTAAACTCACTTTCAGATGAATTCTAGTAAAAAGTTAAAAAGTTTTTATCCACTGCCGTCTAGCCATATCCTCATTCCACTTGATGTCAATGTATCCGCTGCCTGCCACCCCAGTGTGGGACAGCAGTGATCCACCCCTAGCATTTTCCGCCTTGTAGGGAAATGTGTGCAATGGGCTTGAATAGCTCACCAAACTCATCTGGCCAATTTTTACCCCACAGGACTTAGCGCTCCACCTAGCACGCATCCACCCATCTTACCCTCACCCTCTCGCCCTTCCTCAGTCCCTCATTTGCTTTTGCCTTCATGTCAACTATGGGTGGTTATTCCTGTATGCTGACAAAGCAATTGTTGAGCTTACCACCGCTGCCTTTGCACCAGCAGGTTTTATTGATTTTACCCTTTTAAGGGCTATTTTGACATAGGATTCCAGATGGAGGAGGACACTGCAGCAGCAGCTTCAACTCTACTTATTAACAAAAAACTCCTATCCCTACTATCTGTACTCACCTCCCATCTGACACCACTCTGGTGGTGTCATTTGCGTCCCTCCCTTCCCATCTTCCCCCCCAATTTTTGTATAATCATCTGATGGCGGAGCTTATGGCTTATGGCTTATGGCACTCAGCCCAACCTCATCTTCACTTTCCCTATGGAGCGGAGCGCCTTGCTGCCCCTTGCGCAACTGCCACCATAATACCACACCACCCTGCCATAGCCCACCGGATCCCCCACGCTCATATTGCAGTAGCGCCTGAGCATTTCTTTTGGCTCATGTTGATAATGGTTGCCAAATTTGTCCCCTCTGTTTTGGGCTCAACAATTCAAAAAACTCCTGCCCCATGCTACTTCTGATGATATGCCTTCAGAGCCCTATTCAGCGGATTCTGAATGGGGCAGTTTGCTGCCCCCACCCACTCACCAATCCTGTTTGATGGGCCTAAGTGGGAAATCAGCCCCCACCAAATCAACTACCCACATTAGCCCACCCAACTCTAACCCAGCCAATCATAGTCAGGCTTGGACCACCCTACATACCAAAGCAGCCAATACGCCTCCTACCCACACAAATTCATCCACTATTCTTTTTTTAGTACTAGATGGTCCTTCATCCACTATTCTTGTAAAACAAAATTTATAGTGTTTATTGGCTGATATTGATGGATCAGGTAAGGTTATCATGAGTGAAGTATCCAGTCAACCACTCAGCCAGTTTGATTATGGTCAAGCTGAATTTTCATTTCTGATTTTGATAATACCACATCCCCCAGAAGTTTCACTCCTAAACTCAATGCTGCTCCCTACCAAAGTGACCATCAGCTCACCTTCACAGTGGTGGCCTCCCCCCATAGCTCAAACCTATGCAAAGCAGCAGCCCATTCAGTGACTCAATACCAACTAGGGCTGCCCACACTCTACTTTTACCCTGATTTCCCTGAAGCAGCCTGCAGCAATATTTCAAAAACTGTTTGACGATGCCAAAGCCACTGTTATGCATTTCACTAAACTAAAAGAATTTAACCCATCTGCTAAAATCACCCTCCATAGTATCTCCAATTTTTCCCAGCTCTTTGATGCCTGCATTCAAAATGAGCATCACTTAGCAGAATTTGTCAAAGCTGTTTTTCATGCTGCTCTTGATGAAGAGGAGGAGAACTCTTACTACACTGCCATCCACCCACACTACGCTGATGCACTAATGCCCTGGCTATCCGCTTTTATCTGCTAACTCAAAAAAATGACATTGTCATGGCAGATATGTCTACAGAAAACCTGACCGACCCCCCTCACCCTCTGCTATGGCAGGATAGCAGTTTCCACCCCGCCTGGTTAAAAATTTTTGTTTTTCTTCCTGATCATTCTTTCAATCAGGTTCTTTTATCTTGTTTTATATTTTGGTAATGTCTGTCCCCTGGTCATTATACCTCAAATAAAATTTGAATAAAATTCAAAAAATTCAATGTTACAGACTATAAATATAATATGGAAATATTTTGGTTAAAGTTTCAGGTCTTAAATAAACTAAGTTTTAGTATATGCAAAGATCTATGCAGTACCAGTTTAATAGTCTAGAATCTGAGATCAGTTGCACTAGGTTCTTATAGTTTAGACAAAGTGACTTTAGAGTGACTTCTAAATTATATCTATCGGAAGGCTTGCAAGGTTATATAATGTTATATGTATTTTAAAAGTAATTGAGGCAGTTTGACCTTGGGACAAATACCACACCAAGATTTTTTATAGCCAGTACAGGATATGAACATGTGGTGAACAAAACTTGCACTAGAGTGGAAGCAGGAATTACCCTGCCAGGTTAACCACCTGTTATATGTATTTTAGGTCAATCTGTTTTAGGTCATATACTAGAAAGGCCTCATCACTTATCACCATTCAAGGGAGAGATAGAAGGATACAAGATTAATAAGATATTAGATACCAAATTGGTTTCAGATTGTAAGTTTTCCTTGTTAAATGAACAAGATATCTTCTAGAAGAAACATCTTGGCTGTTTTCAGAAAATTACTACCAATACCCTAAAAATACATGAGCTATTCTCATCTTAAGAAAGATGTGACAATCAGGCATTGCCTGATTGCTGAATTGCTTTAATTTATTAATAAAGAGAGCAAAATTCACAAATATATCAGTTAAGTATGTTGTTTAAGAAAATCAATTTATCTTATATAGCTTGGGTTGAGCTTTGTACTAATATTTAGTTTTAGGTGTATTAACATTAATATTATTTAGGTCTAAAATAAAGTATGTACCACTGCTTTAGGAGTGATTTTGGTCTACTATTTTTTTGCAATCTAATAAAGTGCAGGCTGGAGTGAAGTTAACCCTAAATATTTGAATTTGTGAAATACTAATATAAACCCTATTAAATTTATATACTCAGATATAAGAATAAATATGAAGACCAGATAGTTTTTTGATTCCATTAACTCATCTATTAAGATATATAGAAAATATTATTGCATCTGTTTGAAGTAATGTATTTTAATTTATAATAATAAAAGTAAGTGTGTGCATGTGTGCGATGCCCAGCCAAAACTACAGCATGTAGAGTTTTGAAAAATTGGCTATAGGTGGATGGGATGGGGTCCGTGTGCATCTCAAAGCCGGATTTTTAGTTTTTATAATAAAATAAAGGGTTTTATATGTATGAAGTTAGACTTTTATATGTTTTTAATAGTTTTCGGTATATTGTTATAGCTGACAGTTTATTATCAGTTGAATATTTAAAATGGTTTTGCCAAGTGGTTGGTGGTCATTGGCCAATTAGCAAGTTAATAGTTTCAGTAATTCGTAAGTGATTAGCTGATTCAATAGTTTAAATGGGTTTGCCAAGCGGTTAAAGGTTTTTAAGTTTTTCAATAGATTCAATTTGTTTTAGGTGAACGTTTAGTAGTTTTTGGCTGATTCAATTGGTTTGATTGATCCTAAACTTATCAATAACCATCTACTAATTTATATAGACTAATGTCTACTTGATAAAATACATTCATTGACAAAACTGACTGACTGACATCTGAAACCTTAAAGTATGATAAGTTTAATCTATTTGGGCGAGTGAGTGATAGTTGGCAAATATATCGAATAATTCACCAAATTGCTCACCCAAAATAACAAAAATCAGTTTTAGAGTTTTAAGTAGATTATTAAGTGGATTTAGGATAACCAGTTCACCAGCCTTGAGGGCAACAGCGAAGCTTTTGGTCCGAGTGGGTTGAACTTAGTGCTAGCACAGCCTTTAAGCTGTCAGTGCAAGCTTATATATAAACCCGAGCAACGCTGGGTAAATCCGCTTATAAATAATATTATCTGTTAAATTATGCATAAAAACAATCTGGGTAAAACAGGCTATCAGTATAATATAAAATCTAATTTAATCATTTTTAAATAGTTTATTTGTTAAACCTGAGCAGCGCCAGGTAACACCACTATTATTTGGTTTGTTTAATATATTGTCAAATGGATAGATAACTCTGTTCTAATCCATTTGACTAATAATTCGACGTTCATAGAATATTCATTTTTATCCTAATTTCACTTAATTCCCCTAGAATATTCTAGGCACTGAAATATCCCTAGATGCAGGTATAAATACCTGCAGTCCTTATCATGATAGATCATCAGATCACAAAGTTTAATTTCTTATGTTTTTTATCTTCCAGTTTTAAGAAATCTCCTTCCCTGGGCATTTTGAGTTATAAATACCCAGGATGACTGATGATGCCCACCAGGGCAACCATCCTGAAAACCCTGAGAATTATGCTCTGCCACCTGCCACCCATCAGGGAATACACCAGAATCCCTTAGTTGCCTGACAAATTAGTGATCTTGCCAGGGAACCTGTGAATGCCTTCCAAGGCCAGGCTGCTACCCTGACATTAATTAATTCTACACCAGGCAAACCCTAGTAAAATTTGAAAATGGT